>CM057836.1:60846752-61226752 GCA_030068075.1 Paguma larvata
TAGTCACTGCCTTAATTGTTAGCATATTTACCCTGTAACTAACTTATATTTCTTAGAAATTCAAATATCTGGGTATAAAGCAGGGACTGAGCAGTGTATATCAAATGTGTCCCTGTGGATAGCCCCTCTCTGCCTTCTCTTCCCATGTGAAGTTTGGTAGAATTTAAAAAATAATAGTATTTTTATTGTGTGATATTTCAAACAGAGAAACTAGAATAGAAAAAATAAATATTGAGGCTTAAATATGCAGCTTACAAATAAAAATATTAAACACTACATGCCAAGCATTCATCTATGAATTTTTTTATTAAATTCATAGAATACCCTGTTATGTGGTATTATTATTATCATTCTTTTTTTCTGACTGAGCATGCCGTTGTTAAGTACTTTGCTTAAAGTCGCACAGGTTGTAGGTGGCAGAGGACAAAGCATTCTGGTTCAGAACCTGGGCACATAACTCCATCCTTTACACCGTTTTGCTTCGCCTTTCCCTTAAATCCTAATGGTACGACACATTTGCTTCAGACTTTTATAAATAACCTTCCTTCTGTAAATACCTTTCCAGTTTCATTGCACTGACTCTGTCAGTGAGATGATGATTATTATTAATTCAATGTTCACCAATCCCATGTGTTTCTGTGCTTTTACTTGTGTACTTATATTTACATTTGTGCAGATACTTTTGGACTATTACTTTTGAAAGGTTTAAATTTTTATTTAAATATATATCATTTGGCAGTTGCCTTAATTTTACTCAACGTGCTTTATAAGATCTATTTCCATTATCACGTACGCCCTTGGCTCCTCATGTTGTCTGTTGTCTAGTGTCCCAGGGTAAACACACCATCAGCTTCCTGCTCGTGGACTTTTATGTTGTTTCTAGATTTTTGCAACAAGAAACAGTGCTACGGTGAACATTCTTATATGTGTTTCCTTCAGTTCATATGCTTGACTTATTTTAGGGAGTATAACTAGGAGTCAAATTACTAGGACATAGGGTATGACGGTTCATCAAGTGGCTTTTCAAATTGGCTCTGACAGTTGGTAGCCCCACTAGCCTGAATGTGAAGTTCCTATTTCTCCACTTCATTGCCAGCACTGGTGTCTTCGGCCTTGTAGTTTTGGTAATTAGCATGAAATTGTATTGTTATTTAATATTTATATTTCATGAGTACCCGTTGAAGCTGAAATTCTCTTCGTTTGACTTAAATTTAGAGTTCCTCTTCTGTAAAATGCCACTTCAACTCTCTGCTCATTTTTTTTAATTAATTTGCAAAAGTTACATATAGATTATCAATACTAAACTTTTAATTCTATTAAATTTTTAAAATATATTCTATTCAGTTTAATTACTTTTAACTTTGAATTTCGTTCTTTTTGTAATACAGATATTTACACTTTATATGTGGTCAAATTTATCAATTGTTTTTGTGATGGCACATATAATTCAATGGATTTAGTGTATTCACAAAGATATGTAACCATCACCACAGTTAATATCAGAATATTCTTATCACTTTCAAAAGAAAACCTATATCATTTATCTATTAACTACCTATGCCTCATCCCCCCAACACTAAGCAACTACTACTATACTTTTTATCTCAATGGATTTCCCTGTTCAGGACTTTCAGATGAATTCAGTGATACGTGGTTTTTTTCGTGACTGGCTTCTCTCATCAGCATAAATGTTCTCAAGATTCTTCTATGTTGTAGAACATTTCTGTATTCCATTCCTTTGTATTGTTCAGTAATGTTTCATCACATGGATATACTAAATTTTGTTCGTACGTTTATCCACTGAGGGAGATTTTGGTTGTTTACACTTTTCCTATTATGAATAATACTGCTGTAAGCTGTCGTGTATAAGTTTCTACATGGAATATTTTTATTTCTGTTGGTTATGTATATAGGAATGGAATTTCTGGGTCATTTAGAACCTCTGTTTGATGGTTTCAGAAACTATCAGGCAGTCTTCCAATGGCTGCACCATTTTGTTTTCCATGTATGAGGGTTTTGATTTCTCCACATCCATACCAGTTCTTTTTGTTTTAATTTTGCTATCCTATATGTATTTCCCTCATAATTAATATTATTGAAAATCTATCTTTTCATGTGCTTTTTGACCGTTTGTAAATCTTCCTTGGATATATATTTATTCAGACCCTTTGCCCCCTTTAAAAATTAGGTTATTTGTCTCTTTATTGAGTTGTGAGAGTTCTTTATAAATTCTGGATACAAGTTCCTTGTCAGATATATGCTTTGCAAATATTCTCTTTCATTCTTTGGGGTGTCACTGTTCTGATGGTGTCTTTTGCACAAAAGTTTGTTTTTTTATTTTTTTTATTTTGATGAATTCAAATTTATTCATTTTTTAATTTTTATTTTTTAACTACTTATGTGTTTAGTGTCATATCTAAGAATTCTTTGCCAAACCCAGAGTCATGAAAATTTACCCCTGCATTTTCTTCTAAGAGTGTTGTACTTTTAGCTCTTATATTTAGGTTTTTGATCCACTTTGAGTTAATTTTTATAGATAGTGTGAAGAAAGGGATCAACTTTATTCTTTTGTATGTGGCTACCCACTTGTCCCAGAACTATTTCTCTATTATGGTGTATAATTCTCTTTATATGTTGCTCGATTTGATTTGTTAGTTTTTGTTGAAGACCTTTGCATCCACAATCATTGGAAATACTGGTTTGTATTTTTCTTTTTTGTGTGTCATGATTTCGGTTTTGATATCAGGGTAATACTGAACTTACAAAATGAGTTGGGAAGTATTATCTCCTCTTTACTTTTTGGAAGAGTTTGTGAAGAATTGGCATTTGTTCATTAAAGTGTTTGGTAGAATGCAATGGTGTAGCCATCTGGGCCTGAATTTTTATTTGTTGGTAACTTTTTGATTACTGCTTGCTATAAATCTAATTAGATTGTCTATTTCTTCTTGGGTCAGTTTTGGTAGTTTGTATCTTGTTAGGAATTAGTCCAGTTAATCTAATTTGTTGACATTCAACTGTTTATAGTAGTTTTTTATAACCTTTTTTATTTCTATAGGGTCAGTAGTAATATCTTCTCTTTTATCTATAATTCTGATAATTCGATTCTTCTCTCTTTTGTTCTTGGCAGTTGAGGTAAATGTTTGTAAATTTCGTTGCTCTTTACAAAGCACTAGCTTTGGTTTCATCAATTTTCTCAACATTTTCTAGTCTCTATTTCATTAATTTCTGCTATAATCTTTATTATTTCCTTCTTTCTACTTTCTGTAGATTTAATTTGCACTTCTTTTTTTCAGTGTCTTTTTCAGGGAAGGTTAGATTACTCATTTGAGACATTTCTTCTCTCTCTCTTTTTTTTTTTTAATATTTGTTTATTTTTGAGACAGAGACAGAGCCTGAGAGGGGGAGGGACAGAGAGAGAGGGAGACACAGAATCTGAAGCAGGCTCCAGGCTCTGAGCTGTCAGCACAGAGCCTGTCTTCTCTCTTAATATAGGTATTTACTGCTATGTATTTCTCTCACAACAATGCGTTAGCTACATCCTATAAGTTTTGGTGTTGTGTCTTCATTTTCATTCATCTAAAAGTATTTTCTCATTTCCCTTTTGATTTCTTCCTTATGTCATTGGTCCTTTAGCAGAGTGTTGTTTAATTTCCATATTTTGTGAGTTTTCCAAATTTTTTCTTCCTATTGATTTCTAATTTTATTCTGTTGTGGTTCAAGAACATACTTTGTGTTATTTCTGTCCTTTTCAGTTTATTGAGATTTGTTTGTTTTGTTGCCTAATGTACAGCTTATCCTGAAGAATGTTCTGTGTGCATTGCAAAAGGCCATATATTCTGTCGTTAGGTTTAATGTTCTATAGTTGTCTTTTAGGTCTAGTTGGTGTACATTGTTGTACAAGCCTTCCATTTCTATTTGTTTTTTTCCACTAGTGAAAGTGGAATATTATAGTCTCAACTATTGTTGTAGAAATGTCTTTTCTCTTTTTATTTCTGTCAATTTTTGCTTTATGTATTTTGGTACTCTGTTATTAGTTAGCATATATGTTTATAGTTGTTATATCTTTCTGATGGATTGACTCTTGTGTCACTCTAAAATGTCTCTATTTCTTGTAACTTTTTTAAAGTCTATTTTTTTCTGACATCAATATGGCCACTCCAGGTTTTAGTCATTATTTCTTCTAATAATTTTTCTACTACTTTCTCTCTCCTTTCCCTCGTTAATCTCATTACGTGTACATTGTTGTGTTCAGTGATATTCCACATTTCTCTGAGATGCTCTCCATTTTTCTTCATTCTTTTTTTTCTCAAATTTTCAGCTTGCACAATCCCTATCACTCCATCTTGAGATCACAGATTCTTTTATCTTCCAGTGCAAATCAATATTGATCCCTTATAGTGAAGTCTGTCATTTCTCTTTGGTTCTTTTTTCAAAATTATATTTTCTTTATATTCTTATATTTATTCATATTCTCTATTTGATTCAATATTATAATCAGACCTTGCCTTACTTTTTTAATTATGGCTTTCTTTAATTCTATGGGCATGTTTATAATGGCTACTTTAAAGTCTTTTCTCATAAATTCAACACTTGTTCTCTTTCATAGGTAGTTTCAGTTGCCTTCATTTTTTTTCCTATATATGGGTCATATTTTCCTATATCTTCACATGCCTCATTATTTTTTCTTGGAACCTGGCATTTTAGAAAACATGTTATCCCTGTTCTGGTACTGTCTCCCCACTCCTGTCCAACCCCAGGCTTATTATTTGTTATTTTCTTGTTTATTTGTTTAGTAACAGACTAGATTATTTTGATGTCATGTCGTCTCCTCTCACTTCAGTGTTCAGCCTCTGATGTCGTTCCCCAGGAATGCACAGGTTTGGATGTGTTCACAGCTGCCCAGAATGACAGAGGCATTGGTATGACTCTCTACCTCTTTTTCCTTGACCACATTTACTGTTAAACTCCACTAATTACCAGCCAATTTCTCTATTGCATTTGATAATGCCCTGGGGTATAAGTTGCTTTACAAACTAATCCATTCGGATTTTGGCTGCTTTGAAAGAGTAGTTTCTGAGGTCGGTGTTGGTTTTTGTTCTGATCTTTGGAGGGCTCTTCCTAGCTGTATCATTCCCTGTTCTCTTCTGCTAACTAGCTGGCCTACAGTTTAAGCTGTATCTTCAATCCCCTCCCATTCACCTTTCACCACAATGTCTACTATTCGTAACAGTGCCTTTAGGCTTGAATTTCTTCACTGTAGCTTGCAAAAGACAGTTCCCTAGAAAGAGATGAAGAGCTATCTGTTTAATGGCCTACTTCCCTCCCCAGGCAAAAGTCTCTGCACCGGGGATCTGAGGGAAGGGAAGTGACAAGTATCCCTTCTTTTCAAGGTCACCTCCATTCCAGGAACCAAGAACTCCACGGAGGAGGGGGCAGAAGACTGGGCATCTCTCAGCTTGCCTCTCCTGGTGCAGAACCATGAACTTATGAGCCAGAGAAAAAGTAATTCGGTCTTAGTGGAGCCTCCCTTCTTCACTGGAGGCTGGGCACAAGAAAGGAGTTCCTTTTTCTCGGTTGTGCTCACCTGGGACCTAACCTCAGAACAAGACACTTGGGGCAGGATGAAAAATCCTGACCTCTTACTCTTGCCTGGAAGAAAGCCCATCCTCTGGGTTCTGGGGGTAGTGAGAGCCCTGTGTTCTTGATGACACGTGTCTGGAAGGTAACCTCTGCCTCATTGAGCTGGAGTGGAAGAGAGAGGGGGTAACCATGGTTCAAATACCACACACTCTCACTTTTATTACCCAATTTTCATAGATATTTTTGAAAAGATGTTTCTTCATATGCCATTCACTCACTAGGACAATTTCTGAAGGCTTTTGTTTAAAGAAAAAGCAGTTTTCATCAGTTTCACTGGGAGCATTTCCTAATACTATCATAGTGAAAGTGGATATTATATTAATATTTTTGTTTTACAAACTTTATAAATACTTCAGACTTGGAGTTGCAGAGTATGTAGGAGGCAAAATAAATTCTTAACACTAGATGTAGACATACAGACAACTGAGTGAATAGACCTGGTTAATAATCAGTTAATTAAATGAAAATAGTTTCACTGAATTAGCCTCTTTAAGAAAATCATATTTTCCAGACTAGCCAGTTGTCTTGTGACATGTTGGATAATATATTAAATAACATCTCAATAATATCTCATTTATCTAGTAACTCTTCATCCAATAATTTTTCAATACACCTGAGAAATAGGAAATAATCAAAACTGGTCTTTAGTAGCCAAAGAGCTGCCATAAAATTAGTGTCCTACATGTCATAAACAACATGTCAGATGCTCACTGCTTTTTTCGAAAAAGTTTTAGCAAATGTGTTTTCCCAGTTAAAAGGTGAGAAGTCACCAGGATAGAAATGATGAACAAGAATAGATTAAAAAATTATACAGTGCAAATAAGAAACCAAACAGTGTGCAATCTATACATTGAAATTTTCTGAGTGCCACATAGAATTAATTAAAACAGTGAGTGATTGACTTTATGAGTGATTACAGAACATTTAGCATACTCTAAGGAAATGAGGATACTTTGGAAATATTTCCATCCCAAAGAGTTAAAGTAACACATGTTAGTGTTTAAGGAGGTGCTTTACTTGTGTGGAACAGTAGAAAGAGAGCTGAGTTTCCCATTGTAGCTGTGACATGAAGTGCTTCTATGTGTAACGGAACAGTCATGGCGGGCTTGTTTTGGAATTTACCAGTTCGTCTGTTGAATAGACACTAGATGAGTATTTGTATGATGAGTGAATTAACGAATCAGTCAACTAATTTTAACAAGTATTAATTTATTAAGATATTAGAGATTTATCAGAACTGGCTTTATGATAAACCTTGATACAACAAGGAGAATGGCACATGGAGAGTGCATATGCCACACATCTACCAGTGTTACCTCATACATCTCAGCTGTCACCAAATACTGTCACCACAAGCCTCCATGCTTTCAGAAGTTTTTGACTGAATACCTTCACTTTTGGTTTTGTTTGATTTGGTTTGGTTTGGGGTTTTGGTTTATTTATTTATTTATTTTAATTTATTTTATTTTTTAATGTTTATTTATTTTTGAGAGAGAGAGAAAGAGCACATGAGCAGAAGAAGGAGCAGAGAGAGAGAGAGGAGAAAGAACCCCGAGCAGGCTCTGCACTGACAGCGCACAACTTGATCTCAAGAACCATGAAATCATGACCTGGTCAAAATCAAGAGACAGAAGCTGAACCAACTGAGCCACCTAGGTGTCTCATGTTTATTTTTCTATTTTATTTATTATTTTTTTAGTGTTTTTATTTATTTTTGAGAGAGAGAGAGAGAGAGAGAGAGAAGGCATGATCAGGGCACGGGCAGAGAGAGAGGGAGGTACAGAATTCGAAGCAAGCTCCAGGCTCTGAGCTGTCAACAGAGAGCCCGATGCAGGGCTCTAACTCACGAGCTGCAAGGTCATGACCTGAACCGGAGTCAGACACTTAACTGACGAGCCACCCAGGCGGTCCTATTTTTTTTTTAATTTGTATTATTTCACTTTCTTTTATTTCTTTACATCACTTGTCAACATAGTTGACTTTCTTTATGAGGTCTTTTTTTTTCTTTCTTTCTCTTTTTTTTCATACCAAGGAAAAGTTTATCATACATTGTAACAAATAGAGAACTACTGAAGTTTGGGACAACTAGATCATGCCAGCCCCCGTGATGCAACTGGCTCTCCTACAAATTTCATTGGAGTTTGAGAGTTTCGAGAGAGGAGGTAGAATGCACCTGGGTTCAGTCATTAGGAACTCAAAAATGTGGAAGTAGTAAGATAGCATTCAGAGAGAAGATGAGGGTAGAGACCAAACCAGTGGTCCAAACACCTAGCCCACTCTCATTACATTAGGCAGAGATAGCATTATGCTGGAAACAGTCCAGAAAGTGAAGGAGAGCGCAGGGAAGTTCAATGGGAGGAAAGAACCTGGAGTAATTTCTTGAGGAATGACAGCCTGAGCCAAACCTCATTTCATATGTGCCTATGGCTGTATTCAGCCTTAGCCTGAGCACATATGACGCCAGGGCAAGAATAAATATGGAACCTCACACACGATAGGCATAATATTTAAAAGTCATACATCAAGTTAAAAATTATTATTTAACACATGTTCTGTCTTCCTTCCTTGAAGTATATGCCTTCACAATGATCCCTAAACTCAGACCTGAACTTAGAACTCTTGATGTCTGGGAGTTCCACAGAAAATGATTATGTAGAGAGGGCCAGCCCAGACTCATGGCCCTGACCTGCCCCCTTTTCTTTCACCTCTACTTTATCCTGAACCATTAGAAGCCCTACTGTGCTTGTGAGGGTACCTCAGTGCATATAGCTTAGCTCCATCCACACTCCACATCGATAGCACCCCTTGGCCATCCCTCAGGCCTGGAGGTACACAGCAGCCAGTTGTGGAATTCAGAATCCTGGACTGTCCTCTAAACGGCTTGTTACCTCAGCCTCACAAAGTCCTCCCCCTGAAGGGAGAAGCATGAACCGAGAGAGCTAAAGCAAGACCTTCCGAAGCCCAGGGTAAGGCAGGGTAAGAGTTAAGGGTAGTATCGGCTGTAATTGTTAACCTAGATCATATAGGGGTCCTAAATTCCTCCTGTCTTTTCAAGTGCATTACTATTCACCTAGGTTAGACACCTCAACTCTGCCTAATTTAAATAAAAAAAAAAAAGAAAAGAAAAAAAAGAACAGTTAGGATAGTCTTAATAAAATGGTAAATATTTCTCCCTTTATTCTTTAAACTTGCTCCTGAGGGAATTACTAGGATTCATGGAAAACTTTAATTTCTCTTGGTTTTCTGTGTATTATCTTACTAGTTTTTATTTTTTATTTATTTTTTTATTTTATTATCTTATTATATTTTAACGAGCTACAACAACTATAGACTGGTTGTTTATAGAAAGCTCTTTGAAGGTGGGGCTGTCTTACTCCCCTTTTTTTGCCCCATCTTATTGCTCCAGGCCTTGCACAATAGATGCTCAGTAAATATCTGTTGACTACTGTGGTAGCTATGAGCCAGAGATCAATAAAAAAAAAGATAAAGGTTGCTAAAAAGTACCACAAAAACATGAGCGAGGATGTGCTTCCATATTCCCTTGTTTTTGTGGCAAGAGAGTGGCTACTTAGACTAATTAAAAATTCAGTTATTTATTGTGAAAAAAAATTTTTTAAAGGAAGCACGCTTGGTGCATTGAGTGTAGTTTGGAATTGACATCAGGGTGAAGAAGGCTGGTCATCACAAATATAAAGCCATACACAGCAGGGCCATTCCCCAGTTAGAGCACTCTTCTGTAGAGGTAGACCATGGAGGACAAGCAGGCCGAGTTGTCGGTTAGCCTGGTCCTCTGCTGTATAGAAAAGTGGAAAGGAAGGAGGTCAGTTGTCCCTGGGGAAAGCAGGTAAATCAGATCATTTTGAATGTCAGCTCTTGTGCAGCTTAATTATTGAGTGCTTTCTATGTTTCTAACACTCACTAGAGTTAGGCTCTACACAATAAGCATCGCTGTTGTTCAGGAAAAAATCAGAGCCCAGTTGACAAGAGCTGATTTATGAAGAAAACTGAATCTTGGCCTTAGAAGTTAAGTCAGATTTAACAAGGTCATGGAGAGATACAGGACCAGTCCAAGTGGAGAGGGTGCGTTATGTGAGAGTGAGGTCTGAGGGAGTGTTTCAAGTGTAGGAGAGAACTAGTAGACAGACAAGTCTGACTATAGTAGAGGATATTATAGATATCCGTATTGTACATGGATGGAAGGGATTGGAATCATATCATGCACGTTCGTGGTTTAAACTCGGTTCAAATTTAACATGTCTTATTCTAACAGATCTGGATGCCCACTTTTATGTCATGGTTAAACACTTACATGGTATTGATTTCCTATGCATTTACACTGGGTCATTTACACCTAATAATAACCCCATAAGGACTTTTATAATTTCCTTTTGCTAATGAGGGAACAGAGATACAGTAAATAATCAGCCCTACACATCAGAGCATGCCACTTTGCAAATGAGAACATGTCCTCAGCCCTCACGTTTTCCGTTGCTTGTTGGCTGGTACCTGAAATCCTTCCGCTTTTAGCTCAGACTTTTAGGTTGTAAGCGACTCCTCTGGAACATTGAGAATTCCACCAGACAGAGTAGGAACATGCTAAGTTCTTAAGTGTCATGGATCAGGGCTGAAGAAGGCATGGGTCAGCACTGAAAGCAAGTTGTGGGGACAGGGGGAGGTGCTATCAAGGAGAGAAGGATGAAAATGGCAGGTCTAGAGCTGCACAGACTAGCTCACCTCATGTCTGTGCTGAGCACTGACCTGGGTACAGGAAATCTGAAATGGGTGTAGGCTTTCAAACTCAGAGGGGCCTAGCAAAAGAGGTAGTTGAGGCAAATCAGCCCAATTTGTGCATTTCCTAAAGCGACAAAACTTTAGGTATAGTAGACTTGAATCAGCCACGATTTAAGGAGCATTCTGTGTGATAATCAGGCAAAGGTCACTGGAAACCACAGAAGTGATTTATAGGGGCTAACCTAACTTGAACTGAGTCTACACCCAGAGAAACAACACTGAATCAATATGTCTTGAACCATAGTGTGTATTTACTTCTCTTACATGGTCTGACCCGCTGTCTTCACAACCACTTACATGGACAGAATGAAAAGATTACTCCTCAGAGGAACTCTGCAGTTCTCTCTAGGCTCAAGGCTGACTCTTCAAGTAACTCTGTAGCTTTCAAGCTTGTTTTAAAAACTTCCTTAACTGGCTTAGAGTAGCACTTGATTCTAATACAGTATTATTAAATAGTAAATTCACGGGATCATTTAAAATGCTCCAGTTCATTAGGAAAGCCTATGGGTTTTATTCGGCCTGTTTTCAATTAGTCCTTAATATTTCCCCCCTTTATGTCCTCCTCTGTGCCCTGTTGTCCAGCAAAGCCTCTTTTATTGATCTTAAATATTGAAAATTCTGTCTTTGTTGGTCTTAGGTCATGTCTTTCCAAACAACCCAGCATCCCCAAATGAAGGGAAGACTTGGCTTTTATGTTTCCCAGGAACCTTCTAGATCTTAGGTAGTGCTCCTGGCATTAGCCTATGTGTAAGATTTATTAAAAAAAAATCAGAGATAAAACTTGCTATTCCATGTAGGTTTCTTGCTTGACTTCCTAGCTGCAAATCCTATTCTAGAATGAACTCTGAATGTTCGGTTTCTCTACTCTTTATCACAAGGAACATCAATGCTACAAAAGGTTCAGAGATGCAAGTATGTAAGGATCTGTATCTCCTCATGAATGTTCCAATATAATTATTCCAGAGTCTCTGTTTCTGATAAAATTGTGAACTGGTCCTTAACCTGGACAAAGAATTACTTTTATACGAGAAAGTTTGTGTATCATTTTCTGCCTGCCCAATTCCTTCAAGCTTGCCCCAGTAATGCCACCTTGACTGAAGAATGGAAATAGAAAAACCAGGCAAGCCAAGGTGCCTTCCCTCCCTGCACACAAGCTTCCTAAAGTCTATGGATGGAGTAGCCTGTTAAATTTCCTTCTGCGGTACTGCGTGCTTATTAACCAAAAGGGCTTGTTGACTGCAGATCATGTTTCCCCAGGAATCCTGCAAAGGGAGACCAAGCTAATAAGTGCCAGGGGCATCTTTGTGCAGATGGTTATATGCACAAAGTGTTTTGCTGGAATCCTATTTTTAAATGGGTTAAAAATCAATTGGCTAGCCATTACATCAGGACTGAAAGTTACCAGAAATCTGGTTCAAAAGAAATTTCCATTTGAAGTTGAAAGGGTACATATTCTGAATAGAATTAATTGGCTTAATTGCTTACATTTGGAATAAATACAAAATATCATCTAAAGTTTAGCTTTGGTTTCTAGAAGTCATCCAACTGACAGCAGAGTTATCTCCTGAGCTAGAGAATATTTGTCATATTTTGTACACTAAACTATTATGAGTCGTAGCTGTTAAAAGTACCTTGGACATCAATTCTACCCGATGTTGCCAAAAGTTTTCCCTTAACAGCTACCTTGTGTCTCATATATATCAGTTGTATCTTTGAAGAAATAAATACCCATATAGTATTTTTTGAGTTTATATTTTGAATGCCTGCTTTTGGGTGACCAGGTTTTGAAAGACTTTTTATTTCATGTAAATTTCAATGGTATAGCTTAGTTTTGAAGTACGGCTAACCTTCTTATGACATCTTAAAGTTAAACATTACTCTCTACGTGGGACCCCTAAAATTTGAAATTTTATTTAGTTCTCTAGAACAATAATAATTCTGAGAAGTATTATATCTTATGCCCAAAATAGGGGGTCCCACATCACAATTAAACTGGTCCCTTTCCTCTCTAAAGCAACTCAAAGCCTGTAACATATTCATGTTTCCTATGACTCCCCAAGAGAGAAAGACTTCCCAGAATCCTTTTATGGTGAGACAGTTTGAATGACCACTTTCCCAGGACACATACTTTGGCACATCTTAACTTCATGTAAATTTTTTCTTCTTCATAGGAGGAAAAGTGGTGTGTGAGAAAGGAAGTCAGAGGAAGACAGGCAGAATGTCAGAGGAATGCATTAGAAAGGATTAGTGAAGAGTTTGGCCAACGAACTTCACTTGTTTTATATTATTTGTGCCCCAAACCGGGTCTGCAGTCAGGCCCAAAGAGTTATCCACGAAGAATATATCTTATCATAGTAGCGCAAGAGAACCAGAACTGTGGCTATTCTTCACAGAGGCTCTTTCCGATCTGTAGTGGAGGAAGCCGTGGGATGTGTGCCAGATTCCATTTCCCCTCACTCATAAGCCATTTTCCCTAGGGCCTGCAAGAGCAGCTCTTGAATAGCTAGGAGCCAAATTTGGCCCATTTAAAATATTATTGCATTGTCCACCATAATGATAGTAATAACCTCGTAATGAGTGCGCGTAGAGCTAGCAGTACAAAACCCAGAACCAGCTTCGCTCCTTGCCTGTGCATAGCGAATGTCAAAGAGACCTTCCATTCCTCATGAGGGGCAGTGGCTGTTGAAGAAGTAGGTGATCACTTTCTTTCTGACATTCTGGCCCCTGGCCATGAATATGGAAAGCTGTTATTCTCTGAGGCTACCCATTTCCTTCTCCAAAAGCCTTTAATGCTTACAGTAAGTATGCTACCTTGTAACCCATATGACCTGAAATAATGTCAACTGTCCATTCCATAAAGTATTCCTCAAAGAAGGTCACTTTGAATACCTAATATTGATGTAAGAGCTTCAGCTGATTCCATGGGATGTGGAAATCCATCTACAGATTTCTTGCTCCATAAGCACCGAGATTGGCATTCACTCATCTAAACTCTGCAGCCTGCAGTCACACCTCAATAGCTGTCTTCTTCAATTTTGAACCTCTCTTATTTTTTTAAATTGGCAAGCAGACAATTTATTGATCATCTTCATTTTACAAGAGGGATATAGAAGGGTTTTCATGAAATGAAACCGCAGCAAAATTAGTACCTTAAAATATTATTAAAAGACTATATAGAGAGTGGTTCCTGGGCGGCTCATTTGGTTCTTGATTTTGGCTCAGGTCATGATCCCAGAGTCATGGGATCGAGTACTGTGTCAGACTCCATGCTGAGCATGGAGCCTGCTTGAGATTCTCTCTCTTTCCCTCCACTCCTATTCCCAACTCACTCTCTCTCTCTCTCAAAAAAAAAAAGGGGGGGAGGGAGAAAGTGAAAGTGGAAGGAAGATGTGAAGGGAAGAGTAGGACAGAGACGTAAAACAACACAGTGAGAGGGAGAGGGAGAGGGAGAACTGTTGTCTTCAGAGCAAGGGAAGCTAATATTAAGCTGATGTCTGCGAATGATACTGTTCTTTCATATGATAGTTTTAAAAATAATCACATGAGGTAATAGAAGATGTGGAAGAGCTATGAACAAGTTCATTGGCTCTATTTGAATTTCATAGGCAGGATTATCATGCCACGTGTCTCATAATGCTGTGTCACTGGGACCACCCTGCACAGTAGTAGGGATCCGACCACCAAGTAATGCCAGAAAAGTGTTGAACCATGACAGTAGAGGTTGACCAAACCATTCCATTAGTCTTTGTTTTTTTCTTTTTAATTATTTTAAATTGTTGTTGTTGGTTTGGGTTGCAAAATTGAAGAAGTAACTGAAAAGAGGTGTGACAGATACAAAATCAATCACTTAGATATTTCCTTCTGTCTCCAACTTTGCTTCAGAATTCCATGCTTGTTTAGAAATGCTTTGCAGATTGGAGATAAAAATCAGGAATTGGGAGATTTGCAAAGTGATCGTTTTCAGGTGCATGGTGCATGAACACCCTGAACTCCTGGAACCTTCTCACCACTCAGGCCTGTTAGAACGTGGTACATACCAGATTCCAGCTTTTGAATCGTGTGCCAGAGGCCTAAATCTTAAGGTCATCTTTATATTGCTAGTAGTCCTGAAGATGACATTATTTCACAGGGTGAAACATGTGTGATGATCATTCCTAATCTTTGCTGGTGATTCAGCAGTGTTGGCTGTCAGTCATTTACCCTGGTGGATTGAGTTCTTCCCAGCCCGCTTTGCGAAGGAAGGGCGTTTGGGTTACAAATGAGAGGCAGACTGAGTCATCCTGCACAGGGCCTGTGTACTGTGCAGACTTCCTCTTCATTCATTGCCTTGCTGATGCGCAGCATTATTTCAGCTGGGAGCCGCAGTATGTGACCAGTTCGCCAATGGAAATCTGCTCTCTGGGCTTCCTGGTGGTACGTTGTCACTGAAGTCCGGTCTGATAATAGGGTGTCACCGAGTGTAACAACATGATACACCCAGAGTGAAAGAGAAGCTTCTAAAGTAATACACAGCTTCCACCTGCTCCAAACATTTTATTTATTCAGAAGCTTCGGCAGTGTCCCAGACAGAAAAAGATGGACCGAACGGATACAAATCAGGAGATTTTTCTGAGGACAGATTTTTTTCTCACCTTTTCCCTCTATAAAGAATGGTATGAAGCTGACTTTCAGGTTTTTTTTTTTTTTTTTTTTTTTTTTTTAATAACATGGCATGCCGACTTCCCGGTGCTTTTGTGGATCTTGTTTGTCCTCCCGGATGCTTTAGGAAGTTACCTCTTTCAGCTCACCTAGAGTTGATCTCATTAATAAAAGAATGACTTTACAGAAAAGAGTTTCTAAAATTATACTCTAAGTCAGAACTGCAAGAGTTGGCTTTTTCAGCCTGAAGATAAATTTCTTAAGCATTAAACTTACTTTATCAAACATTACACCTGACGTTCTCTCATAAATTTTGCATATATTTTAACTTATTTTAATATTGTGTGGGCTTGGTTTATAATATTCTCACATAGGTACTAAAGTTGAGTCCTCTCAGTCATATATTAGTTGTAGAAATGCTTAACCTTTCTGAAATAGCACTCGACTTAAAATAACATCAGCTAAGTTTTCTTTGGAGTATGTTGACTTTTTTGCTTTTTTTATCATGCACTTTGTGTATGTTGGAACCAGCCATGCAGTTGCTGTGTTACTTTTATGAGAGCGAAGATATATTTTGACAAGGGTGCTCTTGGAAACACTTTTTAAATACCTCATGTGTCACATTCCCAGGTGTAATCAACATCATAATCTAGTCATATTGGTTTCAGAAGGTTTCAGAAGACAGCGGAGTGCATTGCTTCCAGGGATGACAGGCATTCAAGTTGGGGTGGAACTGTCATAGATGTCACTTTGTGACGACACAGAGAGCAAGGCGATCAGAGAGAGCAGTCTTCAACCACCTACGTTTCCGAGGGCCCACCTTTACTTAGCCTCACAGTGCAGGCACTAGTCATACTACTGAATCTGCCCAAACATCTGCCTCAACTGTTAGGACTGAATTGGCAGGTCATTCAACTCACACAAATGACCACTTCAGTGAGAAAGCATGGGCTTGAGATGACTAGCCTCTTCAATCCAAATGGCTGGTTTGTTCAGAAAGACAAAAGGCAGAAATTAAGATGTTTGTATAAAGGTTCTGTTTAAAGAATGTCTAACAGGACCTACAGTGAGTTGATATGGTCAGTTTGGTGCTTGTTGGTTAACAGAACTCAAGAAAATTAAAAATAATACCAGCATATTGAGAAGATCGCCTCACAAAGGGCTAACAGCAAAGAGTTCAAAATCTGTGTCCCACAAGCATGTGAGATTATTAAAAACAATGTTAATGAGAACACTACTGGACACTAAGTATGTGTCAGGCATGATCCTAAGAGATTTACATTTATTATTTCATTTCATTTTCACAACAAAATATGGGATAGGGTCAGGATTAGGGAGAGGTTAGTGCAAAAAATGTAACCAATACCAAAGAATTTAGCAATCAAAATAAAAGATATTATAATGAAATATTTAAAAAATAAAAATTATGCAAAAAATTCATGGTGAAAAAATATTATTTATTTTATTTTATTTATTTTTTTAATGTTTATTCATTTTTGAGGGAGAGAGAGAAAGAGCAAGCCAGTGAGAGGGAGACAAAGAATCTGGAGCAGCCTCCAGGCTCTGATCTGTTAGCACAGAGCCCAATGTGGGGCTCAAACCCATGAACTGTGAGATCATGACCTGAGCTGAAGTTGGATGCTTAACAGACTGAGCCACCCAGGGACCCCTCAAAATTTTAAATAAAGACAGTCTGTTGTTTATTGTATTATGACCCTGCATTATTGTGCAATGGGAACAGTAATTTCCAATCAGCCTGAGGTTCTGGGCCCTTGGGGGATTGAGTGGGCCTATGAGGGATGACAGTGATGGGTTAACAGACTGGACAACATGGAGCTATAAGTATCATCAGACGTTTTTGATTGTAGAACTTTTATTAACTTTTTCTTTTTCCACTTGGTTAAAATATAAGAGATATAAGTATGTATAGGGGCACACACCTTCCTTTCTCATTTCAGGCTCAAATATGACTTATCATAGCACTAGAGATAGGCGTTCTCATTTTCTTCTTTTTAAAATAAAGACCAAGGTTCCAAAGAGGTTAATAAAGTTAACCAAGTCTGCACAGCAAGAAGCGGGGGAGCCTGGGTTTGAACCCAAGGAGTCTGGTGCTTGAGTTCAGTCCTAAACGCTGTGCCGTCTTGCAAACCGCAGCATTTGTTTTTCTAGAGAATCCAAGTATCCAGCACACTTCACTCTCTGGGCAATGCCATTATTAATATAGTCCTGGTCAACCACACCCTCCACACTTAAAAATTTTAACACATATCATTCTAAGAAAGAAATCAGACCCTTTATAAATAGTATCTTCTGTATCTACCAATATCACTGTGAGGCAGGTGTGTCTGAGGGTACTGCCATTAACTAAGTACTTAAATAAACAGGCTTTTAAAATGGGGATCATGAATGGTATGTCTTTGAGAATGCCAAAGAGGGTTAGGAAGCGTTAATATCTTCTGATTTTGCTATAGATCACACTTGCCTCGTGAGACAAAGGTCTCTTCTCAAGATGTAATCCCAAGGATTCAAACATCAAGCCGTCATCTCAGAACAGTACTTTATTTTAAAGGCTGACAAAAGCAAGTGTCTGGACATACAAGTTTTCTTGCCTCTGCCATAAGACTGTTACTTATTTTACTTCGATAAAATGAAGACCCCAAGACCTGAGAAAAGTGGTATTCTTTGAGCCATGAACTGGTATGGTTAAGAGTTTCTTTTACTTTGTCTTAGTGAGTGGGCAGATTTTGCACAAAGAGTATAATGGTGATGATATATATAGTGATGGTGAGGAGGGGGAGGAGGACGATACCATTGTACCTCTGAGAATATTTGAAGATGGTTCACGGTGGCGAGGAAGAACCTCATGCCGGCAGCTCTGAGAACTCTGTCTCTATGCCTCCCTAAACAAACCACTAAAAGAGGAAATTAGGCACTCGTCTTCTCTTTTTTTTTACTATCTATTTTTATTTTGCTGCTTTGTGTGTAAAACTGCAAATATGTTCTTTTTATAGTTACTGTCATTGATTGATTCTTTTATTCATTCACACATACAACAAAATCCTTTGCGACCTTACCAGACACTTTTAGTAGGTGGTACTGAAGAGACAAAGAGGAAAATACATAGTTTCTGCCCGTGGGAAGCTTATAATCTAGTTGGGAAACAGATATGTCGGCAAGTATTTGTAATGACAACCATGTGTGTGCACAAAATCCATTAGGGACAGGTCACACTCTGAGAATCTACTGAGAACATTAGGGAAGGCTTCCAGAAAGGGAATACACACACACTCAGGCTTGAAAGAATAAGAGAGAGGCGCCTGGGTGGCTCAGTCGGTTGAGCGGCCGACTTCAGCTCAGGTCATGATCTCACGGTCTGTGAGTTCGAGCCCCGAGTCAGGCTCTGTGCTGACGGCTCAGAGCCTGGAGCCTGCGTCGGATTCTCTGTCTCCCTCTCTCTCTTGCCCTTCCCCTGCTCACGCTTTGTCTCTCTGTCTCTCAAAAATAAATAAACATTAAAAAAATTAAAAGAAAAAAAGAATAAAGAGAAATTTTCCCACTGAGTGATGGGAAGGCCTTCTAGGCTACTGCATAAACACAGAGGCCAAAGAGGACATGGCGTGTTTCTGGAAGAAGTCATTCAGTCTTGCCGCATAATCAGGAGGTGACTGGGAATGATCTAGAAAGGAGTGGCTGAGCAAAACAGAAACAAGACCTTGACAGATATGTGCTGTTGCCATTCAAAGGAATTTAACATCTTTCCTGAAGGAGGTGTGCTACCTTTGAAGAGTTCTGCCAGGAGACTGATGTGAATGGCTCTAAACGGAGGAGACCACTCAGATGTACAGAGAACATAAATCAGAGGGATAAATGCAAGCATCCATATTCTAGGCATTTCTTTTTCTTTTTCTTTTTTTCCAGGACATCCATCTTCTTCCTTAAACTAAAGCTTTATAATTAATGAGTGTGGATTGGGGTTTTTCAAAATTGATACATTTGCTATAATTTGATATATGAAAGCACATGCCTGCAAATCATGTCTCTGATAATCTTAAAGACATTTGCAATTTCTAATCTATTTTGCCATAGGCAGATCATTCTATGGAAAAAGAAAAAGATAAGATCCTGCAGCCAAAAGGCCAGCCAGGTGCATTTGTGGCCACAGAGAAAGAAGTGTGTGCTTGTTGCTGCGAAAGTGAACATCTTCTAGTGTGTCCTTAATTCTATTAGGGCCTTAAATTAGCCTGCATATCTTAAAAAAAAAAAAAAAAAAGGAGCAGCTTATTTTTAGGTTTTAGAAGCACTCAATGGGCAGTAAATAACCCTTGATCTTTGTCCAACCAGCAATTAGTTCTGTTTGCTGACTCCCTGAGTCATCTCGTATTTTGGCACAATGCTGGTAGTTTTCAACATACCTATCATACGTTCAAAGGATAATTTCTCCTGCTTACCATATAGTAGAGTTAAAGTGAAATAGCACAACAGAGGCGATTCATTTCTACTCTGGTCATTATAGAAGTTTATGTGAAAGAAAAATCTTTCCTCTCTTTGCAGAGCAATGCTTTTCTAGATGTGTGTGCTGGAGTAAAATCCTGGTGCAAAGCCTGTCTGGAAATGCCAGACCCAAAAGAATTTGGCATAAATAAGACGTGGAGTTAGCTGACATGAGATACTGCATTTATTCCACTGTCGGCGAGGACAAAACTGGGCCACTCTTGTCACAGGTGAAAAGTGTTTTCAAAAGTCTGCTCTGGTGCTTGTTAGATAAGGGGCTGCCTTAGTCTGAATAACCTGAACGAGATTTATACCCATCACGGAAATGGACCCGTGTTTACAGTACACCCTTGCTCACCAGGATTAACAGTGCAAGGGCAGTCGGAGCGACGTCAAGCAAGGAAACCTCATATGACCTCCGGGGAAGCGCTAGGACGCTGCTTAGAGGAAAACGGATTTTTCTGAATCCACTCTGACTTCTGGCGGGTAGTGAGCCCTCTCCTGCAGTGAGAGTAGACCCCAAACGGCTGTTGTGGCCTGAGTAGAGAACTTCCTTCAGCCGGGGGAACGTTCTAAAATGAATTAAAAATGGTTAAGATAGATTGCATAAACCAGATTCTGTTGCCATCCTCTCTAGAAAAAGATGCTTTGCAAAAAAAAAAACAAAAACCAAAAACCAAAAAACAACACCAAAAAAAACAAGAACAACAACAACAAAAACAGAATCAAATGATGGTCCTTAGTGTGGAGTTTTTAAAATACACTAATGTACCACAATCACAATGAAAGAAAGGCTTTATGGAAAGTTGGGATTAGTACCCACTTAGTGCATGGTTTTACTGCACAGGGATCCTCTCTTGAATGCTCTCTTGAATGCTCTCACTCGGGGACAATTCAGCCCGTGCCTGCGCTCCTGGGGATGGAGCCATTTTCAAGTCCCTTTACGATCTATGCAGAAATTATCTGTACTTCCAAACCATCAAATGTAGTGCGTGGGTGCAATGGCTGCCTTCCAGTGAGCTGAAAAGCTCTCATGACTTGGCATACGGTCTTTCCCTGGGCCCTTCAGTAATGGCATTTCACTTAATACAATATGCCCCTAACTGAGTTTTAGTGATTTCAAATGAATTTAGTCTCCTTATCAATATCCTCTATTTGGTGGTGTGCTTGCTCTTTGGTGTGCTGTGCCAATAAATCCAGCACAAGTGCTGCCTCCTTCCCCCTCAATCGTCTGGTCTCTCTCCTATGAAAGCAAACACCAGGCAGCAGAAAAGGAGGCTCTCAGTAAACGCGTTTGTATCATAAATGTAAATATCAATAAACTCAGAAGGTTGACAAGGGCATGCTCTCAATAGATTTGGCCATGTCGTTGGCTGGTTTACAAGGGAGAGGCTGGAATGCTAGGAAATCCAAGTAGCTTTCTTGCACTCTGAAAAAGACATGTCAGAATTAGAATCCAGAATAGTCGTTGACCTGTTCAAAGATAGAACAGAAACCAAAAGGGTTCCATCAGAGGGTGAAGTGGCACACTCCTAGAGGAAAGGAACAGAATTCTTGCCAGGGCTGGGGATTCTCCACGACCTGTGTGTACATAGAAATCAGAATCAGATAGCAATTGATATAATGTGTTTTGGCTTTTTTTGTGTTTTTTTTTTAAATTTTTTTTTTTTTAGGTTTATTTATGAGAGAGAGAGATAGAGACAGAGCACGAACAGAAGAGGGGCAGAGAGAGAGGGAGACACAGGATTCAGGCTCTGAGCTGTCAGCACAGAGCTGGACGTGGGGCTCGAACTCACGAACCATGAGATCATGACCTCAGCTGAAGTCAGACGCTTAACCAACTGAGCCACCCAGGCACCCCTTTTTTGTTTTTAACTGGAATTCTCCAAGGAAGCCTTTTTGGCTCTGTTTTTTGTTTCCTTTTGCTTTGATTGGGTTTTTAGTATGGCTTTCTCTCTCTCTTTTTTTTTATTAAAATTTTTTACTTTAAATTGATTGTATATTCACATGCAGCTGTAAGGAATAATTCGACAAGATCATGCATACTCTTTACTCCGTTTCCCGCAGTGGCAACGTCTTGTAAAACTATAGCGGAATATGCTAACCAGGATATTGACACTGATTTTGTCAAGATGCGAAAATTCCATCGACACGAGGGTCTCTTATGTTGGAATTGTATAGCAACACCCACTTATTTCTTATTCCCACCGTGTCTTAGCCATTGGAAATCACTACTCTTTTTCTCTGATTCTGTCATTTCAGGAATGTCGTGTGTATGAAATCGTGGGATTGGGTGTTTTCAGTTGGCATAGTTCTCGAGAGATTTATTCAGGTATGTACCAATAGTTCATTTGTATTTATTGCTAACTAGTGTTCATGGCATGGATATACCACAAATTTACCATTTACCTGGTGAAGGGCATCGAGGTTGTGTCCAGTTCAGGGCTGTTCAAATAACGATATGTACATTTCTATACACAAATCTCTGAGTGAAAATAAGATTTCATTTTCCTGGGATCAATGTCCAGAAGTCTAATTACTAGGTCGTATGGTAGTTGCATGTTTAATGTTGTAAGAAACTGCCAGACTCTTTTTTATGCCCTCTGTACCGTTATGCATTCCCACCAGCAGTGTGAGTGATCCAGTTTCTCCACATTCTCTCCCAACATTTGATGTTGTCACTATTTTTTATTTTATCTACTCCGATAATTGTGCAGCGATATCACATTGTGGTATAATTTGCATTTTCCTAATGGCTAATGATGTTGAACATCTTTTCGTGTGTTCATTTGCCATCTGTATATTCTCTTTGTCTGTTTTGCCCATTTTCTAATAGAGGTTTTTTAATGTTGAGGTTTGAGACTCTTTTAAATATTTCAGATATTAGTCCTTTGTCAGATAGGGATTTGCAAATATTATTTCCCAGTCTATAGCTTTTTTTTTTTTTAATCCTTCTGATAGGGTATTTTGCAGCCTAAAAGTTTCTGTGTTTTATAAAGTCTAATTCATTTATTCTTGCTTATATGGATAGTTATTTTGCTGTCAAATAAAAAAATGTACTTATTCAAAGATCCAGGAGATTTTCTGCTATGTTTATTTTTAAATTTTTGTAATTTTACATATAATTCTGTGGCCTATTTTCAGTTATTTTTATATAAGATATGAAACATAGGTTAAGGCTGATTTTATTAATTTAATTTAATAAAAAAATTTTTATTAGTTGGATTTTTTTAATTCCAGTATAGTTAACATACAGTGCTGTAATACAGTGCTATAATAGTTTCAGGTGTACAACAATTCTATACATCGCTCAGTGCTCATCGCAATAAGTGTACTCTTTAATTCCCAGCATCTATTTCACACATCCCCCCAACCACCTCCTTCTGGTAAACTATCCTTTTTGTCTCTATAGTTAAGAATCTATTTCTTGGTTTGTCACTCTCCCTTTTTTTCCCCTTGTTCACTCATTTTGTTTCTTAGATTCCACATATGAATAGGGGTGCCGGGGTGGCTCAGTTGGTTAAGCATCTGACTTTGGCTCAGGTCATGATCTCAGTTTGTGAGTTCGAGCCCTGCATTGGGCTCTGCACTGACAGTGTGGAACCTGCCTAGGATTTTCTCTCTCCCTCTCTGCCCCTCCCCTACTTGCACACATCCTTGGACACACTCTCTCTCAAAAGTAAATAAATAAATTTTTAAAAATTTTTAAAATTCCACATATGAGTGAATTAATATGGTATTTGTCTTTCTCTGACTTATTTTGCTTAGCATTATGTTTTCTAAGTCCATCATGTTATTATAAATGGCAAGATTTCATTCTTTTGTATGGATGAGTAATATTTATATTACATATAAATATATATAATATATATGGAATCTTCTTTATCTATTCATCTATCGGTGGATACTTGGTTTGCTTACATAATTTGGCTATTGTAACTAATTCTGCAATAATCATAGAACTGTATATATCTTTTTGAGTTTTAAATTTTTTTAATTTTTATTTTTTTTAAGTTTATTTATTTTGAGGGAGAGAAAGAGAAAGTGGGGGAGAGGCAGAGAGGGAGAGAAAGAGAGAAATCCCAAGCAGGCTCCACACTGTCATTGCAGAGCCCAGTGTGGCGCTCAAACCCACAAACCATGAGATCATGACCTGAGCCAAAGTTAGATGCTGAACCAACTAAGCCACTCCGGTTCCCCTGCATATATCTTTTTGAATTAGTGTTCATTTCTTTTGGGTAGATATCCAACAGTGGGATTTCTGGATAATATGGCATTTCTATTTTTAATTTTTTTGAGAAATCTCTACTGTTTTGCACCGTGGCTGTACCAGTTTGCATTCCCACCAACAGTGGACAAGGGTTCCTTTTCCTTCACATCCTTGCCAACACCTGTCATTTCTTATGTTTTTGATTCTGATGGGTATGAGGTGATAGCTCATTGCAGTTAAGTGGTGTTGAGCATCTTTTCATGTGTCTATTAGCCATCTGTATATCATCTTTGGAAAAATGTCTGTTCATGTCTTCTGCCCATTTTTAATTGGGTTATTCCTTGGTGTTGAGTTGAATAAACTCTTGATTATTTTAGATACTAACCCTTTATCAGTTATGTCATTTGCAAATATATTCTCGCATTAAGTAGGTTGTCTTTTAATTTTGTCAATTGTTTCCTTTGCTGTGCAGAAGCTTTTTATTTTGATGTAGTCCAAATAGTTTATTTTTGCTTTCATTTCCCTTGCCTTGGGAGATAAATATAGAAAAATGTTGCGATGGCCGATGTCAGAGAAATTACTGTCTTTGCTCTTTTTTTATGGTTTTAGTTCTCACATTTAGGTCCTTAATACATTTTGAGTTTAGTTTTGTGTATAGTGTAAGAAAGTGGTCCAGTTTTCATTCTTTTGCATGTAGCTTTCCAGTTTTCCCAAATCTATTTTTGAAGAGACTGTCTTTTCCCCATTGTGTATTCTTGCCTCCTTTGTCAAAGATTACTGACCATATTTCTGGACCGTATTCTGTTCTGTTGATCTATGTGTCTATTTTTGTGCCACAAAAACCATACTGTTTTGATTACTATAGCTTTGTAGTATAAAGGCTCATTTTTTGATGATTGTCTAATTGACCCTGAATAATTTGTTGAAAGGTTATCTTGTATTCACTGAATGCATTTGTACCTGTGTCAAAAATCAGTCGGAACTTGCAGTTTCCGGTGCATTATGTAAAAAGCTTAGAAGTTACTGTTCTATACTAGCAAAGCTGAAAAAATTCAAAATCTATAACTCTTCTTAGATCCATAATATAAATGAGGTCACAAGATAAACTTCTGCCCCCCAAATTGCAAACAGACAGGTGGGTGGATACAAAGAAGCACAACTTTCCAGAACAGAAACTCATGAACAGAAATTTCTTCAGGAACCAGTGTCATTGTAGGAACATCTGAACTATAATTGACAAATTGCTGGTAGCTCAGTGTGGACAACTCTGAGAGTTAAAAACTCCAGGGAGACACAGTCATGGGGGTTGGGAAGTAGGGTACAAACACATTTGTGAGTTTTACCTTCAAGAGCTGTACTGGCTTCTCACAGAAAATACTGGAGAAAATTCTCTGAAGCTTCCAGCTGAGGAAGGGGAAAAGGAACCGCTTTGAAATATACCAAAGCATTCCATTCTCTTTAACAAAGCTGACCTCAGGAGAAACTATTTTACCAGAGAGTACTAGGGTTTTATCAGAGCCTTCCTGTCCATGGAAATATCCACTCCAGCTCTCTCTGGGTTTCTACTCGAGGGAAAGGAAATACCAAATCCACCCCTTTTAGCCATCCTGTACCTGTAAATGTAAGGAATGAAAAAGATGAAAAATACTGGTGAAATTCACAGTCCTTGGGCACAGGCTCACTAAGAGACTGATACATAATTATAGGACAATAGAACACTTCTTCCAACACCTTACCACTACATTACTAAACTTATTCATTGCATTTCTTTCCAGTATGTCATGTCTACCTTTCAATAAGAAATTATAAGGCTGTACTAAATGTCAAAAAACACAGTGTAAAAAAACTGAATCCTTGTTTAGAACCAGACCAGAGTTAGATATGGCAGAAATGTTGGAATTATCAGACTAGCAAATTTAAAAATCTATAATTAGTATGCTAAGGGTTTTAATGGAAAACATAGACAACATGCCAGAACAGATGGATAATGTAAAGAGATGGGAATTCTAAGAAAACATCGAAAAGAAATCCTATAGATAAAAAAAAGCACTGTAACAAATGAAAAATGCCTTTGATGGTCTCATTATCAGACTAGACATGGTTGAGGAAAGAATTTGAGCTTGAAGATAGGACAGTAGAAAATTCCAGAATGTGGGGAAGAATATAAGGTAAGAGAACCCAGCTTCCTTTTCCTCCTCTCCCCCCAACAAAAATCAGTGATTGAACAAAGCATTCTATGCTTGAACAAAAAAACAGTCCAGGAAATCTCTGGAGTCCACTTAAGAAGTTTTAGCATTACCACAGAACAAAAAAACGGAATAATCACAGAATTTATTAATACTGCAATATGGTGATATAACTACTTAGCTCTAGTGTAAAGGTTAAAGGACAAAAATATTAAAAATAGTTATATCTTCAACAATTTATTAATGAATACACAATATAAAAAGATGCAAAGGCTGACATCAAAAACATGAAAGGGGGAATAAAAGGGCAAAGTGTTTGTACATCATTGAAGTTAAATTGTTATCAGCAGAAAATAGACATATATATATCTATAAGATGTTTTATGTAAGTCTCACAAGGCATAGCACAAATAAAAAAATCTACACTATTTTGCACAAAGCAAAAATCTACAACAACTATGCAAAAGATAAAGAGAAGAGAATCAAGGCCTACCGCTATGGAAAATAATCAGTTTACAAAGGAAGGCAGCAGGAAAGGAAGAAAAGAAAAATGTAACTACAAAACAGTCAGAAAATAAGATGGCATTAGTAAATCCTTACCTATCGCTAATAATGCTAAATGTTAATGGATTGAGTTCTCCAATCAAAAGGCGTAGAGTGACTGAATGGATAAAAAAATAAAAAAAATAAAAAAAAATAAAAAAGTCCAAACTACATGCTGCCTAAAAGAGACTCACTTTAGCTTTCAAGACACACACAGGCTAAACGTGAAGAGATGACAAAAAATATCCCATGCAAGTAGAAACCAAAAGAAAGCAGAGGTAGCCAGGCTTATATCAAACAAAATGGATTTTAGGCCAAAAATAGTTAAC
Organism: Paguma larvata; assembly: GCA_030068075.1. Lineage (NCBI taxonomy): Eukaryota > Metazoa > Chordata > Mammalia > Carnivora > Viverridae > Paguma > Paguma larvata. The sequence continues at coordinate 60,873,581 of CM057836.1, forward strand.
AGGAGACAATGATGGCCATTCATCGAGAAGATATAATAATCATAAATATGTATGTAATCAACATTAGAGTATATATACTCTAAATATATAAGTGAATACTAACAAACCTGAAGGGATAAGTAGACAACAATACCATAATACTTAGGGGTGTCAGTACCCCTTTTTCAACAACAGATAGATCATCCAGACAGAAAATCAACAAGGAAATGTTGGATTTGTACCATACTTTAGACCAAATGTAACTAACAGTCATATATAGAACATTCCATCCAAGAACAACAGAATACACATTCTTTTCAGGACATTGTCAAGGTTGTTGATAGTGAGGGGAGGTTATGCATGTGTGAAGACAGGGGATTTATGGGAACTCTGCACTCTCCACTCATTTTTTTCTGTGACCCTAAAATTGCTCTAGGAAATAGTTTATTCATTAAAAAAAAATAAGCCTAAAAGATCAGTTGGGTCTTTTTCTTGATTATCTATGTGGTCCATAGATCTATGTGTCCATCCTTCACCAGCACCGTAAGTCTTTGCTGTAGCTATAGAATAAGTCTGGAAATCAGGTAGGATAACTTCTACAATATTCATTTTTTCAGAGTTGCTTTAGCTTTTCTAGTTGTGCAAGTTCCTTCTGGTCTCTGTGGTTTCTGATGGTAAATCCTGTCATTGAATATTTTTCCTATGTAGATATGGTGTCATTTCTCTCTTGGTACTTTGAAGATTTTTCCTTTGTGTCTAGTTATCAGAAGCTTCATTACCATATGTTTTGGTGTGAATTCCCTTGGGTTTATCCTATGTGGGGTTTGTCTAGCTTTTTGAATCTGCAGGTGTGTATCTTTTGCCAGAGTTATAAAATCATCAACCATTATTTTTTTGAGAAGTTTTTAGCCCCAGTATCTGTCTTCTCTCCTGGGACTCTGATGACATGAATGTCAGATTTTTTTTTTTTATATAGCCCTACAAGTCCATTAGGCTTTTAAATTTCAGTTTACTTTCTCTGTGTTAGATTGGGTCATTTGTATTGCATTATCTTTCAGTTAATCAATCTTTCTTTTGTTTTTCCTTTTTGTTATTGAATCCATAATTGATGGGTTTTTTTATTTGTTATTCTTTTTTTTTCATTTTAAAAATGTTATCTGGTTCTTTCTTTTTTCCTTTTTTTTGGGAAAAATCTTTTTGATTCTTTGCTGTGTCTTTGTTTTTCATAATTTCATATGTGTTTATTACTCATGAAAGCATTTTTATAATGATTACTTTTAATCTTTGTCAAATAATTCTAAAGTCTCTGTCATCTCTGAGTTGGCATTTATATTGTCTTTTCATTCAGTTTTAATGTCTTAACATAATAAGTGATTTTCATTGCTCCTTGTCATGTTAAGTTACATTCAGAGAGTATGCATTTTATTTAAATCTTTTCTTTTAGCTGACTTCCTCTGACTTCCAGCAGGGGAAATGGAATGTCACCTCATTATTGCCAGGTTTGTGTAGAAATCCAGGTTCCCTACTCACCTTTTTTTGACACCGAAGTGAGCAGTACTCATTATTACTCCCAGGTGATGGTAGGAACCCTGACTCTCCACCAGGCCTCTACTGATACCTTCCTGATTAGGAGAGGTTGGAGTATATTCTTATCACCTCCAGCCATTTCCACTAACACAGAATGGGTGGTGAGAAGAGGGTCATTACTGCTGGGTGAAAGTCGTAACATTCTCCTGTGTGGGCTCTGACACCGCTCCATTGAGGAAATGAGGAGTGATCGGAATTCTCCTTACTTCCAAGTATAATGTGAATTCTAGGCCATGTGGTCTTTACTGATAGCATTTTAGGAGAAAAGGGTTTGTCACTACAGAGCCGGGATGAAAATCGGAGCTCTCATCTTGGCTATTGCTGGCGTAGATAGGTGGAGCCTTGGTTTATGCTGTCTGCTTTCTTCTCCGAGAGTCTTGTGTTTATTTTTTATGTATTGTCTAAGGTTTCACCTATACTTAATAGGAACAAGAGGGGATTACTTCCCTGAAACTGACGTCCTCCTGACAGATGCTGCTTTAATACCTTTCCAAGGTCTACGCTTAAGTATAACTTCCCACAATTGTAAATTAAAGCCCGTTTCAAAAGCCCTGTATTAAACTTTTTTTTTCTGTCCTGTAAACCATGTATTAGCTACTTTGGAAAAGGTTATAAGTTCGACCATTAAGATCTACTCCTATCCTGGGACTCTTGCATTGACCAGTTAATTTGCTCTGTAGGAGATCTTGGAACAAAGGAATTAAATAATTCCTTTGGAAACAGGACTAGAGGCCTCCATGGGAAGAAGAACTCTAGGGCACTTGAGACAAACACAAGGACTTCAGTCACCTGGAGGTGATGTGCAGAGATTGGAAGGGAATGTCACTGTTTGTCACTAACCTTAGTGGGCTCTTCATGCTGTTACATTCCTGTAGACCGTTCATTTTTCTGCTCTCTGGATGACTACTTGAGATGTCTGTCTCTGTAAATCTATAGCGTCTCCCTCCCATCTTCACCTGAAAAATCTAATTTCACTGAGAAATTACAAGAGAATATCTATAAATTTCCACAGCACATCTTCCTATCTGTTTGTAGAATGAATAAATAATCAATATACGGAGACACTAAAAGATCGGAAGAAACAACAAACCAGACTTGTGGGATCTATCTGGAGTTTCCATGGCCTTACCCAGCCTTGTTAAATAGTTTTGAACTGGGTGATATTGGTGGGAAACAGGCCTTGCTAACAAGTCATTTTTTTTAAATGCAGTAATTACAGTGCTCAGGCAATCTAAATGGATATTCTAACTTGAGTTTGAAAATACAATTAAGGCGACTTAACTATATAAAGATAAATACATTATACCAATACTTTCCTGGTTTCTTAACTTTCTACCTTTGGAGGCAGAGTTTGGAATACTTCTGTTTCACTTTGATGTAAAAGGAAGATGACACAGAAAACTGTACTTTATTAATAAATCCTTGATGGTAGTACCTTTTCCAGTTACTGAATGCCTTCATCATTCAGAACAAGCTGAAGGGAGAACACACATTCAGGGAGATTTGCAGGTCCAAAAGGAAACTGGCCACAAGAAAACTTGATAAAGTTTTAAAGAATGAATGTTAAAAAAAAATAGTAAAACTAAAAAAAAAAAAAAAAGAAATCATAGCTCATTCATTTGAGGAATCATAAAAACCTTAATTTTTGGAGGCCTGCATTTGCCCGGAAATGTACAGAAAAAGAAAAAGAAAACAGGATTCACTGATCCACTTCCCTTAGTTTACCTATTTAAAACTCCAGATCTTCATCGGTTCTCTAGTAATTCTTCTCTTCTGTTTTAAACCATTATGCCAGCATAGTAATTCACTCTCCTAAGGGCAATTGCATTTTAAAATTACTGTTTCAGCTTTCAGATCTCAATACGCCACCCAAATGTTTATTTCTTTTATCCCTAAAAAAACTCCCATCTTTTCAGCAGAAAATTTTATTTGATATGTTTTTCTTTAACCAAGCACACATCTCGTTTTTTATTTTTTTAAGTTAAAATGAATGCTAGATCTTATTACTTATGAAGATAATGTTGGTGTTTTTTAATGTTTATTGTTTTTTGAGAGAGAGAGACAGAGTGTGAGCAGGGGCAGAGAGAGAGGGAGACACAGAATCTGAAGCAGGCTCCAGCTCTGAGCTGTCAGCATAGAGCCCAAGGTGGGGCTGGAACCCACAAACCGTGAGATCAAGACCTGAGCTGAAGTCAAGTCAGACACTTAAACAAGAGAGCCACTCAGGCGCCCATACGACGATAATTTTGTAATCTGTCATGTTTATTCTTTGATTTTGTAGCTCTGACATGGGGGAGGAGATGGCTCTAAAAGGGGGAGTCTTCTCTAGGGAGAAGACTTACTGTTCCGTCTTAAGAATTTACACACTAAAGACTTACTTTCACATAAAGACTGAGGAGCACCGCACAGCACTGTCATGTACAGGGAGAAAAGTGCTTACCATTGGGCGCCTCTAGTGCGCTCGATTTCCATTTCGCTATCTGTATCCTTCTGGCAGCATTTCAAGATGTTGACCACCTTTTGGCATTCTCTACCTACCCAGTTCGCACTTCATTCTCTTGGTCCTTTTCTTGTCCTTCAGCTTTGTGTGGTTTTCATCTAATTGCCATGCTCTTTTTTCTCTCATCCTTTTATTTTTATCCAAGTAGAATCTATCCTTGCCCTCTCCATGTCTTTCTTTGTTTTCATAAGTTAAAGAAAAAAATCGTTTTGTATAGTTAATACATTCTCATGGTTCAAAGATTAAAACAGTAGTACAAGTGTACGGTGACAAGATTCCTTTCCACTTTATCCTTATTTTCCCCTTTTTCCCCTGCCGCTGTCTATGACCACCTTTATTTGTTTTGTGTGTCTCTAATGTTTTTTTTTACATCCAAATAAATAAAATATATATTCTATTTTTCCAACTGTTTTTACACAAAGGGTGGCAGGATTTATACACCATTCTACACCACGTGCGTGTTACTTAACTATATATCCTGGTGATCTTTGCACGTTTTACAGCTTTTCAGTAGCTACGTAACAGTTTGTTTTGTTGATATACCCTAGTTTATGTAACCATTCCCCTACTGATGAATAGTTCATTTGTTTCCAATCTATTGTTATCACAGATGTCACTATCACTATTATCACACAAATATAATAGCACGTGTCATTTCAGACACATAGGGGTGAACTTATAAGTTCTTAGAAGTGGAATGGTTAGGACAATGGTTCTCTTCTTTCTCCTTGTACTAGCCCTACCTTATCGCTCTTAAAGCTGCAGGATTCAACTTACCTCTTTTATCTGGATTCTTCCCATATTTATATTTTGAACTCAAGAATCTGCCCAAGCTTCTCTCTCAAATCGTCAACTATTTTCTAGACATTGCAACTTCCATCAGCTCTTCAAATTTGTCAGTTATGGGATTTTATTCATACTTCTTCTTTTTCATTTTCAAACCAAGTGTTTCTTCTGTCATTCTTCTACCTATTAATGATTTTTTTAATAAAAAAAAACCTTTATTTTACTTCTTTTTCTTCCTTGCCTTTTCTTAAACACAACTTCATTTGTTTGTTCAAACTCCTCAACTTCTCTTTAAAACTTTATTTTGTTTCCATTCTAAGCTGGCATGAACCCTGGAGGTGGGTCTCTTCATAGACCTTTCATACCTCACCTTTGTCTCTATCTCAGACCTCAGCTAGACGGTAATGGAATAAATCAGGCTGCTGCTTCAAAAGGCAGTGCAAGCTAAAATGTGATGACTTCACATTTTGTATATTAGATGTCTCTCTGTTTACCACGAGTTTAAAAATAAATATCCATAAAAAACAATTTTCTCACCCATAGACGTTACTCAATTAAATGACCAGGACTAAATTAAACTTTGTGCCTTTTCAGTTTATTTTGGCTCTTGTGTCATCTGTTAACTTGAAAACTTACTTAATTAACTTTTGGTCATACATTTAGTGGTCAACATGTTATTTCACTGCCATAAAATGCTATGAAATAAATAATTGATATGGAATTACCTGGATGATTCAAACTCTAGAACTGCTGGGTAGCTGGACATATTTAGTTTTCATTGAGAATGTTAAAGGTTCAAGGAAGCTTTTAGTCCTGGCCACAGCATTGCATTTTGTCTATTTTATTATTTTTTACTTATTTTGTTCTAAATAACCAACCTTGAGTTTTTTTTAAAAGTCTATTAACTTCTGACAAAATTTATTTAATTTTTTAGGTAGGCAGAACCTTTCTCTAACATCACAGGATATCTAAGCCTTAGTGGAGAAAGATCTCACCAGAATGATCTTGCCTAAGTTAAAAAAAAACATACTATCTATGTACATTTGACATATGACATTATATTAGTTTCCAGTGTACAACGTAGTGATTCAACAATTCTAGATATTACTCAGTGTTCACCGTGGTAAGTGTAGTCACTTGCTGTCAGCACATCATTACAGTACAACCGGTTATATTCCCTGTGCTGTACTTTTCATCTCTGTGACTTTTTCATTTTATTCCTGGAGATTTGTACTTCTTTATCTCCTGTATCTATTTCACATACCCTCCCACCCACCTCCTCTCCAGCAACCACTAGTTTATTCTCTGTCTTAAAGGCCAGTTTGGTATTTTCTGTTTGTTTTTTTAATTTGTTTCATTTGTTTTAGATGCCACATATAAGTGAAATCATATGGTATTTGTCTTTTTCTGTCTTATATTACTTAGTATAATACCTTCAAAGTCCATTCACGTTGTCACAAATGGCAAGCTCTTATTTGTTTTGATGGCTGAGTAATATTCCATGGTGTATATATACCACATTTTCCTTATTCATTTATTGATGGACAGTTGTGTTGCTTCCATATCTTGGCTATTGTAAATAATGCTCCGATAAACATAGCAGCATAATATTTCTAAACTAGTGTTTTCATTTCCGTGGGTCAATAGGTAGCAGCGGAATTACTGGACCACATGGTGTTTCTATTTTTAATTTTTTGAAGAGCCTCCATGCTGTTTTCCATAGTGGTGGTACCAGTTTACATTCCCATTTATAGGACGCAATGGTTCCCTTTTCTCCACATCCTCACCAACACACACACACACACACACACACACACACACACACACACACACACACACACACACACACAATTTATCATTTTGATTCTTTGAGTCTAGACTTTTGTATGATGTGAGGTGATACCCCACTGTGGTTTTTTTTTTCTTATTTTAATTCCAGTATAGTTAGTGTACAGTGTTACATTCACTGTGGTTTTGATTTGCATTTCCCTGATTAGTGTTGTTGAGCATCTTTTCATGTGACTGTTTGACATTTATAGGTCTTCTTTGGAATTTTTTCAATTTGCGTCCTCTGCTCATTTTTAAATCAGATTGGATTTTTTTGGTTTTGAGTTGTATAAGTTCTTTATATACTTTAGCTATTAACCCCTTACTGGATATATCATTTTCAAACGTCTTCTCCCATTCAATAGGTTACCTGAGGGGACATCTAGAAAAATGTTTTTATAGTTTATGTCAAAGAAATTACTGCCTATGTTTTCTTCTAGGAGTTTATGGTTTTAGGTCTCACATTTAGGTCTTTAGTCTATTTTGAGTTTATTTTTGTGTAGAGTGTAAGAAAGTGGTCCAGTTTTATTCTTTTCCGTGTAGCTGTCCAGTTTTCCCAACATCATTTACTTAAAAGACTCTCTTTTCCCCATTGTATATTCTTGTCTCCTTTGTCATAGATTAATTGACCATATAATCATGGGTTCATTCTTGGGCTCTCTATCCTGTTACATTGATCTGTGTATCTACTTTTTCTGCCAGTACCATACTGTTTTGATTACTATAGCTTTGTGATCTTGCCTAATTTTATCTGCTGGGGACCTTCTCCCCACATTTATCATTTGTAGAAGTCTCATCTTTTACAATTATCCATCATCATTTGCTCTTTGCAGAGTTAATTTATAAAGCATGAAATGAGGGCACCTGGGTGACTCAGTCAGTTAAGTGTCTGACTCTTGGTTTGGCTCAGGTCATGACCTCACAGTTGGGATCGAGCCCCACATGGGGTTCTGTGCTGACAGTGTCGAGCCTCCTTGGGATTTTCTCTGTCCCTCTTTCTGCCCCTCCCCTGCTCACACTCTTTCCCTCAAAATAAATAAATAAACTTTTAAAACAACAACAACAACAACATGAAATGTGTAGAGGTAATACTAAAATATAAATATACAGAGTAGGTTATTCCTGACTAAATTTTTCTGACATACTGATCTTTAGAAGAGACCATGAAAATGAATATATATTGATAAAACCGAGACAACTGAAGAGGTTTACATAATTTTTGGTAATACTCTAGCCACTTTATAGCTATCTCAGATAGCATCGGCTGGTTAAATTTGAATTTTGAAAAAAGAGAACAACACTGGTGAAGGAAGCTTTTTATTTTTTAATGTAGTATGATGGGTATTGGTTTGTGATTCCAAAATGGACAATTCTGATTTCAATAAGACCTCCATAAGGAACAAGTGTGCCAGGAATACATTTAACAACAACTTCCTATTATCAGATATCAGAGGAACTAATTAGTTGTCAGTAAAAATGAATTAAAGATCACTATAATTTTCAAAGTGTAGTCGTAGAATAATAAGTCTGGAAATTTATCTGCATGTGAAAAATGAACTAGTTACCTCTCTTAAACATACTTAAATTCAGTATCACTTAAAAAAAACAAGTTTTTCTATTTTTGGAAATTATTAAAGTAACAAGAGTAGACATGATTAATAGACACACAAAAACATGTTTTGGTTTATTTGGGTGTTTTTTAGGTTGGCCAGTTTTCAGCTTAAAAGCGTAATTCAAGTTATACCTTATATGAAAGGACTGATACTTCTCTGCTACTACAGCAGTGCAACAACCACAAGATTGTATATTAGGTACTCAATAAAAATATTATTCTAAATCAGTTCTTACGGTGGCCAGTTACAATGAAGGAACTGCACCATCACAATTTCGAAATGACAGTGCTCTGGCAAACACATCATAATAGGCTTGAGTTACTACTGTAAGCAAAAGATTTAGAGGATTATGAAAATATATGCTTTCTTAAGTGCTGTGAATTATATGGAGTAATTCTGAACATCTCTCTTACTGAACTAATGAATCAAAATGGAGCTCACCACGTTCTCTACAATCAGCATGTGGAAAATGTATGTCGAAATCCAGATTTTAAATACACACTGCATCACTCTGGGGATAATGATGTGTTAGGAAGTGTTCAGTTTAATGGAGAAAGAACCTCAATTTGGCAGTTCAAGAACATTCTAATTTGGTAGGGGGCCTAAGAACATGGCTTAAAAGACTTTAAAGCCTACACTGGACATTGAATGCTCTTAAAATTGAATTTGTAACCTGTTTAGGGTGTGTGAAAGTAAGCTACTATGTACAAGTTCCAGAGTACTTGATCTTTTGAAAAACATCCTACTTTTTTTGTATGTACTTCTCCCCCTCATTCTTAAATCTTGGAAGACATGAAGCAGAATATTTTCTAACAGGAACAAATTCGTTTTTGCTTCCATTGGAAGAGCTGCAATAACGTATATGATTGAGGGGGGCCTGAGTGGCTCAGTTGGTTGACAGACTTGTTCTTAATTTCGGCTTAGGTCATGATCCTGGGGTATTGAGATCAAACCTTATGTTGGGCTGCATGCCAGGCATGGAATCTACTTGAGAGTCTCGCTCTTTCTCCCTCTGCTCCTCTCCCCCAGTCCTGCTCTATAGCGCTCTCTCTCCCTCTCTCATCAAAGTATATGATTGAAAAGTATGTGCTAATTGTAGTGTAGTTCCAATAGCTAATTTTTGCTTTTGTTTCTCTGGTCTGAGGAGATGTATCTAGAAAAATGTTTCTACAGACAAGGGTCAAAGAAATCACTGCCTGTGTTTTCTCCTAGGAGTTTTGTGACTTCAGCTTTCACATTTAGGTCTTGTAACCACTTTGAGTTTCTTTTTGTTTGTGGTATAAGAGAGTGGTACAGTTTCATGTAGCTGTCCATTATTCCCAGTACCATTTGTCTGTCTTTTTCTACGTTGTATATTCTTGACTCATTTGTCACTGCTTAATTGACCAGGTAAACATGGGTTCTTTTCTGGGCTCTCTATGCTGTCACGTTGATCTATGTATCTGCTTTGTGCCAGTACCATACTGTTTTGATTACAAAACAAGATACGACTACATCTTTGTAGAATATTGTTGTGAGGGGTTGTGAGACTTCCAGCTTTGTTCTTCTTTCTCAAGATTGTTTTGGCTATTGATGGTCTTTTGTGGTTCCACACTGAGTTTAGGCTTATTCTAGTTCTGTGAAAAATACTATTGGTGTTTTGATAGGAATTGCTTTAAAACTGTAGATCGCTTTGGTTAGTAGGGGTGATTTAACAATATTGGTTCATCCAATGAGCGTGGAATATCTTTCCTTTGTGTCATTTTCAGTTTCTTTCATCAGTGTTTTATAGTTGTCAGAGTACAGGTCTTTCACCTCCTTGGTAAGCTTATTCCTAGGTATTTTATTATTTTCGATGCAGTTGTAAATTAGATTGTTTTCTTAATTTCTTTTTCTGCTACTTTATTATTACTTTATTATTTAAGTAAAGAAAGAAAAAAATAAGCACTAATTGCAGGAAATTTGGAAAATAATAGAGAAATAGAAATAACATAATGCACTTCATCGTAAGCATGCTACCTAGATAAAACGAGTATAAACACTTAGATATACCTGAAAATACACATAAACAAGCACATGCATGCATACACACGGCAGATTTTACAAAGTTCAGATCACATAGTATACAATTTTCTCAAATTTATATACAACATATAGTTTTTACCATAATATGGTAAGACCTCATCACTTTCTAATATTTGTATATATTATATCTCTTTGGTGGAAATACTACATATTGATGTGCTACTGTGTATCTCTTAGCAACTCCACATTCAAAGATTGATATCAGGCTGGCAGGATTATTTCCCCACATCTGCAACAGGTGTTGCAGACCAGGACCCGAATTGTTGTTTTGTTGCTTTTTGAGACTTACTGAAGCAATAGAGAAAATGTTGATAAAGCAAGTTTACTTTAAAAAAATATGTCATGTCTGTAGTGTTTATATTATGAATCATGCTAAACATTGAGAAAAGAATTATTCTGTTGTTTAATAAATCAATTATACTATATAGCCAAGAAGTTACTTATTTTATTGAAGTGTAAGTGGCATTTTGGGGCACCCAGGTGGCTCCTTTGATGAACCGTCTGACTTCGGCCTCAGGTCATGACCTTGTGGTTAATGAGTTCGAGCCCCGTGTCAGGCTCTGTGCTGCCAGCTCAGAGCCTCAAACCTGCCTCGGATTCTGTCTCCCTCTTTCTCTGCCCCTCCCCGGCTCATGCTAGCTCGCTCTCTCTTTCTCTCTCTCTCTCTCTCTCAAAAATAAATAAACATTAAAAAAAAAAAGAAGAAGAAGAGTTAGTGGTATTTTGACTTTTGTCATTTTTCATTTTTTGACTTTTGCCTTAGCTATTAATATTAAATTTAAAATCGACCAGTATTCATCTGGGAACTTCATCCAGAGAGCCGGTTGCAAAACGTTTGCAAGCACACTACTGCCCACTTCCCACACACACCATCGTCGTCCCTGGGTATTAACAATTCTAAATATCATTTATTCCTTGGCAAATTAAAGTTAGCATGTCATTGCAGAGCAATTTTTCATGTATTTATTGGACATTTGAATTTCTTTTATGTGTGCAAATAATTTGCTTCTATTATTGGTTCATATTTCTATTGAAGTTATAATGCTTATTATATTAATTTATAAGAGCTTTTTTACTATTGAGAGTAGTAACTCTTCCTTAATATTTGATGAAAATAAATTTCTACCAACTTACTCTTTGTTACTTAATATTTATGCAGTTTTGATACAATGTTTCTGCCTTTTCTAATGTGGCAAGCACTCCCCTACTCCACAGGTACTTAAAGACTGCTCTTCTAGCTTTTCTTCTTATGTGGTAATCATTGTATTTAATTTTTCAGTCTACCCGGGATTTATTTTGATACATAGGACATATTTTCACTAATATCCATTTTTTTCTAATCCCATTTATTGAATGAGTAATTCCTCGCTTATTATTCTGCGATGTTTCCCTTTCCATTAGTCAAATTCTCCTTTTAACTAGGATCAGTTTTAGGGCTGTATTTTAGGTTCCATTGATGCATTTGCTAATTTTTGCACAAATGGGGGCACCTGGGTGACTCAGTCGGTTAAGCTAATTTTTGCACAAATGGAAATGCTGCCTTATATCTTCGAGGTCAAGTCTCAGCTCTCTCTCTTCCAGAATATTCTTGGGGATTCCTTCCTGTTTCATTGTCTAATTGTGACATAAAATATTTTTATTAGTTTGCAAAACTACGTACCTATTGGGACTCAAGTAAATTCCTTAAATATATTAGATTGGCATCTTTGCAGCATTGAGATTATCAGCTAAAATGATGATGGACAAGTCTCTTTTCATCCGGCAGGTTTTCCCCTCCTACAACGGTACCATCACAATTAGTTATTGACTGTTCATTATACGGCAGCCACTAAGAGCAGGAGTGAAAAACCAGTAAGTACCCTGCTCTTAGCAGAGTTTTATTTTGCCAGGGAGGTAGAGATTATGTTTCTTATAATCATATGATATACTAGGTGCTGTAATTAAATACAAAGTAAGGGTCTAAAAACAGCAGGGAAAAGAATTTTATTTAAATATTATTTCTGGGTACACACACAAGTATATATACACACACATATATAAATATAAAAAGGACACATGTTGGGATGAACACTGGGTGTTATATGTAAACCAGTTTGAAAATAAACTATTATAAATTTTAAAAAAAGAGAGAAAAAATTAATATATACATACATACATATTCGTCTTTGTGGAAAAAATCCTTATGGTTATTGGTATTATGGGGAGTGAAGGAATCATTCTATGTGTATCTTTTATCTTGATATTTTCTTACATAATAAATCTGCATTTGCTTTTATTGGCTTTTTCCATGTCATAAAGATGACATCTCTGAATAGCAGAAACATAGTTTTGTGTGCTTCCATTGACTACACCACTAATTCCTGTTTCTAATCCTTTTGCATTGCCTATAATGTTCAGAAATATTTATATAATGGGGGCATCTGGATGGCTCAGTCGGTTAAGTGTCCGACTCTTGACCTCAGCTCAGGTCATGATCTCATGGTTCTTTAGTTTGAACCCTGTGTTGGGCTCCTCGTTGACGGTGTGGAGCCTACGTGGGATTCTCTCTCTCCTTGTCTCTGCTTCTCCCCTGCTCTCTCTTGCTATCTCTCTCAAAGGAAAAAAAAATGCAAAGATAATAATAGCAGCAGTGGTCAAGACTTTTTTTTCCACCTAGCTTTTTTGATGATCTTACCTGGTATTTATTCACAAGTATTAATTTTGCTGTCAGTTTCAGATAGATATTCTTATTTTTGTTAAAGTCGTATGTTCTCTCTTCTGCTATAATACCTTCCTAAGAAACATTATGATTTTGTAAATTCAGTTATTAAAACACTTATTTCAATAGAAACTCAGTAGTTATTGGATAAGCAATTTTCAAATTTAAATTAATGTTTTATACTCTGAAGGATTATTAATAATAGTTATATAATTATAAATGTATACTTATAAAACATAACCGTCAATGAGAAAAATCTTGATTTTGGTTACATTTGTCTTTTATTCTAGTAAAATTATTTTCCAAGATTTTTATTAACATTATTTTAATGTTTTTTTAATTTTGAGAGGAAGAGAGAGAGAGGGAGACATAGAATCTGAAGCAGGCTCCAGGCTCTGAGCTACAGGGGCCAGGCTCAAATTCAGGAACTGCAAAATCATGACCTGAGCTGAAGTCGGAAGCTTAACCGACTGAGCCAGCCAGGTGCCCTGTCATTGATGCCTTTCTTACACATTTCCTTGCCTTTATCATCTTGACCCACCGCTGTTTCAGGAACAGTGTATAGTCCCTAAAAGTAGCTATTGGGAAAAGAGATCTTCACTTCCTCTTCCTGTCGGCCTCCCTCTTTTCCTTCTTTCCTTCTTCCCTTTTTCTCCTTCTCCCCTTCTCCCCACTTTCTTTCCTCTCTGTATCCTCTTTCTTTGCGTTCCTTAATTCCGAAAACGTACTCTTCTTCTTTGGTTGCTGGTTTAATTCCTGATCATGTGATTGTGATGTCTTGAAAGTTTGAAAAAATATCATTTGTAAAGTTTGGCTGATGTAAAAATCTTTCTCAGAGTTAATCCATAACGATTTCATGTTTTGTTTTGTTTTGTTTTTTCTATGCAGTTGGCCTTTTTCTTCTACTTCTTGTTTAGCTTAGTTTCACATAAATGTTCTGGGTCGTAGTGCAGTGTGGTGTTTAAGAGTGGGGACTTGGTGCCAAGTTTCTTTTCTAGTCCCAGGTCTGCCATTACCAGCTGCTTAACCTTAGGTGAATTACTTCACATTTCAGTGTCTTAGTTTCCTTATGTGTGAACCACCCCCCTTATCATATACTTTTATCTGAGAATTAAATAGTTTAATAGATTTAAAGGTCTTCGAACAGTGTCTGGCACTAGATAAGCACTCAAAATATGTTCGTATTATTTAATTATTTCTAAAATCCCCATGTGTATTGGAGATTATTATGAAGAGTGCTTTTATCCTTGAGAGACCTGTTATTTGGAAACATCCCTTTTATCATATATATAATTTTTATTCTCATTTTTATAATACATTTATTGGAAGTATTTATCAGAAATATTGTATGTTATGTATTTTTATTTTGTCTAGCCCAGTCTAATACTTTATAATACTTTTTATAGTATCGAAATTAGATAATTTGTTGCTTTTTGCAAATTAAAAATTTGTAAAAATTTTTGGATTTTTCTGACTTTTGCTGCCTTGTGATTGAATCTGAGAATAGAAATTTCTAGTTTTCATATTTTTAGTGCAACAGTCATATTTTTGTTATTTTTGAAATTATGTTCAATTAAATTACTGATTCCAAATTCACCTTAGTTATTTAGGATGTTTTCTGTATTGGAGGGAGGGAGGAGATTTCATTGAGCAATCACAGTAGTTAACTTTCTGTTGTTTCTAGTTGGTTGTCTTGAGGCCGAAGACTATATACCTCATTATTTAAGTGTTTGGCAATTATTGAGATTTTTCTGTCTGGTTTACTATACTTTTAAATTAAATATGCGACAAAGAAAAGATATTCATTGATGTTTGCAATCTGTATCAATATGATGAGATAGGTGATTTATTAATTGTATAATCCACATCACCTATTTCATTGTACTTTGTGTGTGTGCTTACTTGAATCATCAAAGGCTGACAGAGATATATTAATCTCTCCCTCAAATATTGAGTTTCTGTCATATTGTCTTTGAATTTCTGATAAGCTTGTGCTCTCCATTTCTAAGTTATGCTATTGGACCCTACAGAGTCAGAAGTGTTTTCTATTCATTTTGTATTATGTTCACTGGTGTACTGGTAAATGTTTAACATCAAGTCTCTGTGGGACGCGGGGTGGGGATGGGAGGTCTGACTTGAAACATTTGTCCAATTCTAAGGTACCATAGCCAATTTCAAGTTATCTCTGTGACATCACTGAATGTGAAGTTGAGAAGAGGAGCACATAATTGACTCTCGTGAATTGACCTTCAGTGCAACACTGAATATCTTTTCTCAACACAAAATAATCATCATTGTCTTCATTTTTTATAAAATTTTATATTTATGATATGAATACTACCATTTTGAATTTCTATTTTTACTGATACATCTTTACCCAGTATTTTTTTTAATTCTTTCTTATTACTATGATATCTTTTAGAAGTGGGTGATATATATCATGACCTTTTGTTAGTGTCAGGTAGAATATGTTTTGAGTTTTATCCATTTACATTTATTATGATATTAGGATGTTTGATGTTCTTCCTGTAGTTTTTAACTTTTCTTAATTTAATAGATATTTTTCTCTTTATTTTATACGAATGAGATGTCTTATTTATTTCACTATGAGAACTGTGTTGTTTGCTATTATCTTTTCCAATAATAGTTTTACATTGATTTTTGTTCAATTGAATGTTAGCTTTCAAATGACATTAAACTCTGTTTTCTATGTAGCAAAATCAAGAATGAGGTCATATTATTATATCCAAACTATTTAATTAATATTTTAATTATATCTATTATGTCTTATAAAGAACATCCAGTTGGATTTTCAAACACAATTTAAACATTATGTCTTGTCCCAGATAATTTAATTAATTCATTCCACATTTACCATGGTTGCTGCTTTTGTCTATTTATTTCGTTGGCTCCATTTCTAATTTCTACGGTTTCTTTTTTCTTTGTTTATTTTATTCTAATAACTTGAAAGTTCTGTTTTCTATTTTCATTCTAATAGTCTTTTTTCCTAAATTTATAAACATATATTCACTATTCAACTCAAGTTAATCAATATCAACTACTGATTTCCCAACCAAAGAAGTTAACAAAGTCCAAACTTAATTTCCCATAATAAACATAAACTAGACAAAACGTATGAAGTCTCTGTTTTCAGATACTGGCTAATGAGCAGAGTAGGACCGTGATCCCAGGGAGAAAATAAACAAATAGGTTTTGCCCTAAGGTTGCCCCAGCTTTATTCCTTAAGTTCATTTCCAACTGTGGACACAGGGAAGGAGATCTCTAACAGTACCCACAGTTCTTGGCGACTTGAGACAGATTGGCATTCAGGAAGATGAAGTTAGCCAGAATTTGAGAGGAAAAGAACTGACAAGAAGGTAACTATGCAGCAGCAACAACAACAACAAAAGAGGGAGAAGTTCCCAAAATGACTTGGGGTTCCTTCAGGTCCTTGGCTGAAAACTAGTCTCACATGCCTACTACGAGTCCAGGCAAAGAATGACTGGGAAACATACACCTGATACGTAATCTAGCAGTTACCCTCCTAGACCTAGATAGGAATCACATCAAATGTCCATCAACAGAGGAATAGATAAACGAACTGTCGTCTGTGCAATGGAATGCGATTCATGAAATAAATAGGAACACATTATTGATAGATACAAGAACATGTTTGAATTTTAAAAACATACACTTAGCAAAAGAAGCTAAACACAAATGAGTGCATACTGTATGATTCCTGGTTCCATTTATAAGAAACCGTAGAAAAGGTACCTAATTTCTAATGGCAGGAAGTAGCCCTGTCGTTGACTGCATTAAATGTATGAGATTGATTGTATGGGAAGGGGCAAAAGGAAGATATTTTGGTAAAGGAAAGATTCTTTATCTTAATCGTGGTGGTGGTTACACAAGTGTTCATATTGCCCAGTTCTCAAAACAATTCACAGTTAAAATGGGCACACTGTATTGTATCCATCCCTCAATTGACTAAGAAAAGTTCATTAGACCCCCTCTCTTTTAGACTTTTGGTAAATGTCATTGAATTTTTCTGTACTTTCTTCTTCAACTAAGACAATACTAGTTGCAAAAACGCCCCCCCCCAACCCCTTTAACTCTCATCCACATCTTCTTCATCCACATCTAAGAAAATTATTTAGAAATCCTCTCTTAGAAAGTCAGGAAACTGATTTCATGCTGTGCTTTTGCTTGTTTAAAACTAGCAGCCATTTAACAACTCTGACACCAAATAGTATTTAGTTAACTATAACTTGTACAGATTTATCTGGGTGTTTCTGTTCCTTGCAGTCCAAATCCGCATTATTATTTCACTTTTAAGGACTATTAATTCAACTCTTCAGTATCAGTGTCATTATTATTTTTCAGTTTAATAACTCTGTTTTTAATTTCTAAGCACTTGTGTTGTTTTTGCCTTTCCTGTTCATATCAGTATAGAGTTGCTTTCTGTTTGTGATAAATCACTGAATCTTTCTGGAGATACAAATTTAACTAATTTAAAATTGTCTATTTCCTACATTACATCTGTTTTCTTAGGATATTTTCTCCTCTCATGATTCAGACTCTTAATTCTAGTGTGTCTCTTTTTTTTTTTTATTTTTATTTTTCCCAAAGTACAGTTGTTCTTGCTTGTCTATTTTGTTGATGTTTACAAATAAGTATCTAAAGTGCTAAAGTGATCACTACTGGCAATTGCCATGGCTTCCTCAACAAAACTAAATATTTACTTTCTCTGAGCCATGAATACAAAATTTCATTAAAAGCTCCCAAGGCATGATATATATATGTGGGGAAGGATGTATCAGGATGCTTGCCTTGTGGCTTTAGAAGTTCCTTGTTCAGCAGGCAGAAGCAGGTTACCAGATGGGATACTCTCTTTGTTTTGAGAGACAGTCTTAGCTTCGACGAAAGCCTAGATTCTTCAAGAAAGGGATAAATGCTGTTGTTTAAAATGTAAAATGTGCATATTCACTAAAACAAATATTGTACTTCTAGAAGCATATCGCACAAAAAATAATAAAACAGGTGTACAAGGATATATGTTTAGGAATGTTTATTATGCTATTATTTTAATAATGAATATATGAATATATTGGAACATATATATAAATGTGTATATACATATATATATGTATATACACATTTCATTCATTCATTCATTCATTCATTAATGAATATATGAATATATTGGAACATATATATAAATGTGTATATACATATATACATGTATATACACATTTCATTATCTTCTTTATCCATTCAACTATGGTGGATAGTTGGGTTGTTTCCATATCTTGGCTGTTGTAAATAATGCTGCAGTGAAAACATATATTCAAATTAGTATTTTCATTTGCTCTGGGTAAATCCCAGTAGTGGAATTACTGGATCTTAGGGTATTTCTATTTTTAATTTTTTGAGAAACTTCCATACTGTTTTCCACAGTGGCTGCACCAATTTACACTCCCACCAACAGTGCACTAGGGTAGCTTTTTCTCTGTATCCTTGCTAGTACTTGTTATTTCTTGTCTTTTTGATTTCTAGACATTCTGACAATTGTGAGATGATATCTCATTATGGTTTTGATTTTCATTTCCCTGATGATGCGTGATGTTGAGCATCTTTTCATGTAACTGTTTGCCATCTGGATGTCATCTTTGGAAAACCTTCTGTTCAGGTCTTTCTAATTTTAATCAGATTATTATCTATCTATGTATTTATTTATTTTGGTGTTTAGTTCTATAGGTTCCTTATATTTTTTTGGATAGTAACTCCTTATTAGATATATTACTTGCAAATATCTTCTCCCATTCAGTACGTTGCCTTTTTGTTTTGTTGATGGCTTCCTTCACTGTCCAAAAGCTTTTTAGTTTAGTGTAATCCCAATAGTTTAGAAGAATAATGTCCATTATAACTCTCTGAGTGAAAAAAAACTTGCAAAATGGCATATTAATATAGAATTTTGCAAATATATACAAAATAATTACCTACTGCATATGTAAAATATAAGTACTGCATATAGATAATGATATAACTGTAGATACATATGCCCCACATTTACACATATATACACGTATATACATGTTCTATATATACATATACATATATATATGTATTTGTGTGCTTGTATGTATATGCATGTTCTTATATTTTGGCAAACTCTTTATAATTCTGAAAAAATATATACCAAACCATTTTTTTATGATTACATCTTTTGGTTACCAAGTGTAGAAGAGGGGAATTTGTGGCTTTAGTTACATACATTTTCAAAATTTTTTATGTACTTTTGTCAATAACAGTGTTTTTGATAAGTAAATGATTTAAAAAGATGAAAGCAGTATCTTGAGATGCTATGAATAACTTGAGGAAATTAGTACAATTTTACTTTCAATTCTTAGAATTTCTGATTTTTAGATTTTAGACATAGATTGTCAGTTGATATATTTCATATCGTATTTTTTCTTTCAAAAATATTCCTGATTTTCTGCCTTATATTTTGTGTTTGGCAGCACAAATTCATTTTTAACATATGTTGGCGACAATACTGATTTCAGTATTCAGAATCATAACATTAAAAAAATATATTATCCAATACCCTATTTCCCTTTTTAGACTTTGGAATCTTGATTTATCTTTCAATTTCCTGGCACAGGTCTCCAACAAGTCTTTAATTTTTTTCAAGAAGAAAATAGATACTAAATTTATTCTCCCATACATATCAGAGAATGACTTTTTTATTCACATACTAATATAAACTTGAAATATTCACATTTTAATCATAAATATTTCCCCAAAGGTTTCTGTAATCACACGATCTCATGTTATTCACTGGGGTGAGGGAGGCGTCTCAGGCCCGACTTAATTGTGCAGGTAGCTTGGTTTTTTTTTCCTACTCGGATGTTTGGGTGTGTTTTTAAGTTCCATTTCAAACTTTAGCTATAATGTTTTCCTTTTTTTTAGCTCAGATATTGCTTCTACTATATTCTTTCCCTAATCTTTTTCTCAAAAATATGACTTTTCACATTTGTGGGGTTTGTTCCCCATAAAATTCTCTCGTAATTTTTTATTACTTTATTATTTTGGTAGAACTTTTAAAGTTTGCCCTCTTTATCCTACATACTAATTCAATCTGTTCCTTATTTTCCACAGACTTTACTTTTTACTACTGTTAATTTTGGTTTACTTGTTATCTTTTCCTATGTTGCCCATCTCATATTGTAACTAATGTGTTTTCTTTACAACTCAGCATGATTTTTATATGACCCTTTGTTCGCCTCTTGACATGAATCACATATTTTTGCATACTGTTTAAATGCCAAATACTATTCTAGCATTTTGTACTGATTCTGAATTGAAAGTAATATAGGCACACTCAGTATTTTTTCTTGCAAGTTGTTATGTATGGCTTGCTTGGGCACCACTTATACTTAGTATCTCTAAGTATCTATTTGAAGTATCATTAAGATTCTATTCTCAATTCAGTTCAGCTCAGCAGATTTTAAGCACATCTCTTCTGGATTGAGTTAAGATTATCTCCAGCATTCATTGCGTGATTCACTGACATTGAACCAGGGAAGTTCAAACAACCTTCAGTGATCAGCATGCCCCACCAACGCCCATCCTCCTGTCACTGTTCCCATCCACTGCGTTAAATTTATTCTGGTTCTATTTCAAAGATGAAGTGCATTTCCATTAGCATCTCCATATTTCCTAACCTTTTATTTTCTGGGGATTTCAGTG
Organism: Paguma larvata; assembly: GCA_030068075.1. Lineage (NCBI taxonomy): Eukaryota > Metazoa > Chordata > Mammalia > Carnivora > Viverridae > Paguma > Paguma larvata. The sequence goes on from CM057836.1 coordinate 60,894,387, forward strand.
TCTGAATGGTGGCAGGAATGTAAAGATGGAAGGAGAGAAACAGTAACTTAAGTGTGTTAAAACAAAACCTCTATTGTCTTAGTAAGCTTAGTCTGCATAACAAACACTGTAGACTGGGTGGCTTAACCAACAAAAAATATTTATTTCTCATAGGTGTGGAGACTGATGGTCTAAGATTAGGGTGCTAGCATGATTGGGTTCTGGTGAGAATCTTCTTCCTGGCTTGTAGATGGCTACTTTCTCACTGTCTTCACATGGCCAAGAAAGAGATTATTTCTCTCATGTCTCTTCCTACAAAGGCATTAATCCCATTTATAATGGCTCCACTTTCATGACCTCATTACCTCCCAAAGACCCCACCTCCTAATACCATTACATTGGGGGTTAAGGTTTCAACGTATGAATTTGGGGGTTGGGGGACACAAACATTGACTCCATAACACCCATGCAGCCAAGTTTTCCCGGACCGGGAATGTGAAGCACCTCTGCCTCAGAGACAGGTAATGGCAGAGAGGGAAAGTACTTCCCTTCTTTCTTTCAGGCCAATGGGTTCTCTTGTTTTAGCAACATACACATAGCCACTAATTGTGCCACTTTATTCAATAACATAGATTGTGTAGATCGTGTAATATTTTTGCAATTTTTGGCAGTAGCTTCATTGTCACTTATTGAAGTTTCTGTGAAATTTTCATCTTTTATGGACCTTTATGGATACTTTACTGGGATTTAGGGAGAGGCTGCATTAGGGATGTCTAGTCAGATGCTACTCCTTATCCATATTAACTATTCCTAGCAATCCTTCAAGGAATATTTTCAAGGCAAAGTGATTTAAAAAGAATGAAATCAATAAAAACCTTTTTCCTTCTCTGTCCAAATGACATAATGAAGTAATTTTCATGAGCTAAATTATCTCAGAGCAGCCAAAATCTGCCAAACAAGGCCTCAAATACATAGGCTTCAGCGTATGAAATAATATTTTAAAGTTGTCTAGTCTCTTTCTCAACCTCTAAGAAAATACTTAAATAAATCTCCATACTTTTAATATATTGAGAACTGAAAAAATCTGTCAATATACTTCTACTGGATGGGGTATATTTTAAAATTAAATGTATGATTACATTTATAACAAAAAATTCTCAATGAAATTTGAGTCTTAAAGAATATTATTTTGATTGCTGCAAAATTCTATTATATTTGCAAACTATAACTAATTTGAATGCCCCAAGTGAATAATTAAATACCCCAAGGAAAGAACTACTGAAAGGAGATTTAATGATATATGAATTTAAATAACTAACCATTTTTCCTCATAAATGAGCTTTGTATTTCATATAAGTGACCAGTATGCAAGTGTGACAGGCAACACGGAATTTTGTATAGCAGCTGTGAAAGAAAAATCATGCTCATTTATGATATGTATGGACGCAGGATGCTAAGGACTTTGGGCTTCCAATTCCTGGTTTTATCTCTCTTGGGTTATCCAACATCATTAAATTCTATTCCCTTAAGGATAAATTAATAATAATAATAACAACAACAACAATATTTTGGTTTATATTGAAAAATAAATGAGATAATGTGAGTGCCCTATAAATGGAAAGTCTCCATGCAAAGTCACACTAAAATACTAACTGCGCAGGAGGAGTTAGGCTTGTGACTGGTAACTGTACTGGCAGTATCATTTTCAAATGTGAAGGACAATGTATACAGAAATAATTGTACATGTATTTATTATGGGCCATTGCAACTGTTGATAGTTCTTCAGCTGCTCAAATGGTGCTTAATGCCCAGTTAGTAAACCAAGTAAACTCAGTTTCTGACTTAAATGGACTGTGAATGAAGGTATAAAGAATGGTTTCACTTACACATTTAAATAATTGCAGGACTTCAGTTGGATGGGAAACACTTTGGCCTCATTAATAAGGACTGATTCCGATTGCATTATGAAAGAATTTCTGAAGCATTAGTTTAATTTCATTTTTTCTCAGGCACATTACCATGGTCGGCTGAAGAGTAATCACGCTCCAGAAAGCTTCAAAAAGAAGTCTAAGAAACAGGTATGAGAAAAGAGGATTGAGGTGACTTGGGTAACTCCTTGTCTCTTAAACCCTCTCATCTTCGAAGCTCTGAGCACTTGACCATGTATAGGCTAGGTCCTGCTGCAGACTGTTGGAAACAACACCTGCTGTGGTTAGGGCTAATGGGGTTTCCTGGGCCAGTCCATCAGAGGCTCAGCATGGCTGCTGCTTCAGCTCTGGGCCAGGCCCCCATATCCAGAACCCGGGCTCTCATCTTCTTTTGTGGATGGTAACTGCCTCTAACCCCACCTCCAATCCAAATACCTGCTCAACCCCCTTCCAGCTGAAACACGGAGGTCCTTTGAGCATCTGCCAGGTTCCTTCTAGGACATACACTGCTGGGTTGAGGTCATCTGCAGTTATGAAAGAGTGAGGTTAAATCATCAGACCGTTTTGGAGCAAACATTATTCTAGCTGTCAAGTCTTCTTGTGTATACGTGAGACATGTAAATATCTCTATATATGAATCTGCGCCTATACATTCTAAAATACTACTTAACATGAAACAAACATACCGTTTGGTAGTTCCTAGTTCATCTACTTGTTACTAAAGTGGCTGGTTTTCGTCTAACCACTAAAATTTGCTTTAGGTATAATGGAGCTTCAGCAACAAGTATTCTGTGCGTAGGCATACAAATGTGTGCGTCGTTATGTGTATTTAGGTGTGCTGATGTGATCTTTTTTAGTTGTGTAGTGGAATGTGGAAACTACAATCACCCTGCCTTTAATATAAATAATATCTCCGCCACTACCTCACACTTTTACTTTGGGCCCACTGAAGACTCAATTTTCTCACCTTTAAAATGAGCGTAGTATTATTTACCTCAGAGGATAGTTGTGAAAATCAAGGGAGACGATGTAGGGCTACTAGCATAGTGGCCACCTCGCCAATAATGAGTAATGTTCAATACATGCAAGTTGTGACCCTTTTCATGACAAATAAAAAATAATCAGTGCTTGCACAGGGCTTGAAGGAGGTTAATGCAAGAGGACTCATTTCTTGTGACAAGATTAATACTGGTATTAATCAGAGGTATCAAATTTAGGCGATGAAGATACATGGGGGAAAAGAAAGTATGGAGAAATAGATATTCAGAAATCCATTGCATTCCGTACAGGAATAATGAAACAACTGAAAGATAAATTAAGGAAGAAATCCCATTTATAATTATCCTAAAAATAATAAAATACCTAAGAATAAACTTAACCAAGAAGGTGAAAGACTTGTTGTCTGTAAACTATAAAACACTGATGAAAGAAATTGAAGATGACAGAAATGGAAAGACAGTCCCTCATGGAACAGAAGAACAAATATTGTTAAAATGTCTATACTACCCATAGCAATCTACAGATTTAATGCAATCCCTATCCAAATTCCAACAGCACTTTTCACAGAACTAGAAAAACTAATCCTAAAATATGTATGGAACCACAAAAGACCCCAAATAGCCAAAACAATCTTGAAAAAGAAAAAACTAGAGGTATCATAATTCCAGATTTCTAATTATACTACAAAGCTGTAGTAATCAAAACACTATGCTACTAACACAAAAATAGACACATAGACCAACAGAACAGGATAGAAATCCCAGAAACAAACCCACCATTATGTTATCAATTAATCTTTGACACAAGAAGCAAGGATTTGCAATGGGAAAAAGACAGTCTTTTGAACAAATGGTGTTGGGAAAACTGAACAGCTACATGTAAAAGAATGAAACTGGACCACTTTCTTACACCATGCACAAAAGTAAACTCAAAATGGATGAAGGACCTGAATGTGAGACTCGAAACCATAAAAATCCTAGAAGAGGCCACAAACAGTAATTTCTCTGACATCAGGTGTGGCAGCATTTTTCTAGATATGCCTCCTGAGGCAATAAAAGCAAAAATAAATTTTTGGGATTACATTAAGATAAAAAAAAAACCTACTACACTGAAGGAAACAACCAATAAAACTAAGAGACAGTCTACTGAATAGGAGAAAATATTTGCAAATGACATAACCTGTAAAGAGTTATCCTATCCAAAATATATAAAGAATATATACAACTCAACACCAAAAAAACCCACACAAAATCCAATTAGAAATGGGCAGAAGACATGAACAGACATTTCTCCGAGGAAGACATACAGATGGCAAACAGATGCATGAAAATCGACAACACAAGAAATAACAGGTATTGGTGAAGATGTGGATAAAAGGGAACTTTTGTACATTGTTGGTGGGAATGCAAACTCGTGCCGCCACTGTGGAAAACAGTATGGAGGCTCCTCAAAAAGTTAAAAATGCACCCACCCTATAATCCGATAATCGCCCTACTGGGTGCAAAAGAATATAAAAACATTAATTTGAAAGGATATATGCATCCCCATGTTTATTGCAGCATTATTTACAATAGCCAAATTATGGAAGCAACCCAAGTGTCCATCAGTAGATAAATGGATAAAAGAGAGATGGTACATATATGGACAATGGAATATTGTTCAATCACAAAAATGAAGTCTTGCCATTTGCAATGACAAGGATAGAGTTAGAGAGTATAATGCTAAAAGCAATAAGTCACTGAGAGAAAGACAAATACCATATGATTTCACTCATGTGTGGAATTTGAGGGAAAAAAACAAACAAAGGGAAAAAAGAGACAAACGAAGAAACAGACTCTTAACCATAGAGAACAAACTGATGGTTACCAGAGGCGAGATGTGTGTGGGGATGGGTGAAATAGGTGAAGGGGATTAAAGAGTATGCTTAGCACGATGAGCACTGAGTAATGTATAGAATTGTCGAATCTACATTGTATACCTGCAACTATTACAACGCTGCAAGTTAACTAGACTGGAATTAAAATTAAAAACTTTAAAAAATAAAATATTAAAAAAGAAATGCCTTGCCCATAAGATTATAATGGAATGGAACAATCTAACAATAAAAATAGTTGTTTGATTAAAAAAAATGGTATGGGGAATTCACTGAAGAAACCTACATTCAGCATTACCATTGTTCAAAATACCATTCAAAAGAGAGAAGTTCCGGTGTTAAAGAATGGGACACGGGAGAGTTGTGATAGAGGCATGATTTCTAGAGAAAGGGAAATGCGTTGTGATTAGTTAAGCTGGGGAGTGTTAGGATACTTCAGTGAGTAACAAATGTAGTATTTTCTTGAAAAAGAAGTCTCTTCCCTGGCGTCTATTCGTGTGATATACCTGGAAGAACAACCTTTCGTTTCCAGAAGAAAAACTAATAATCTTCTTGTGTTCTTTGGTTAAAATACTTGACACCACTTTCTATCTACTGTTGGACCCAGAACTCTGCTATTGTGTACTCCTCAAAGGCCGCGGGGCCAAGTCTCCCTGCTCTGTGCTTTTTCAATAAAAATAAACACAGGTCTGGGACTCGAGGCCCTTAACACGTCCCACCAGACTTTGTTTCACATCAGCTGCCAAAAAAGTTCTCCTTGACTTGAAGTCAGCTGGTAAGGAGATCATGTCCAAACACCCTTCCATGAGAAAAGGAGAGACCATAAAGGACTTTTTCATGGAGGTGTCAGCCACGTAACTTAAGACAAGGGCAGTCAGACGTTGTCCCAGTGGAGGGGCAGCCAGGGCCCCTCAGTGACTCGTAGACACTCCAAGGCTCAAAGCAACGCTGGCCAGAACTAGAATATTGAGATGCCAGTCTTTGTTTATAAAAAACCTGCCTTCGGAACATGTTCATGCAAGGCATGTTGCATTGGATTAATCGTCACAGAAGCTCAGAGCAGTTGAGACAGTGAGCTTTTAATGTTTTACAAAGAGAGAGGCAGACGCAGCAGAGATCAGTGATGTACCTAACGTCACATAAGAGCATTCAAACACGGTTTCATCTGAAAGTGTGTTCTGGGATTTTCAGAGTTAATTACTCTAAGAGGAGTAAGTTGTCTGTTTTAAAATGTGGAGAGAGCAAGGTATGAAAGACAAAGTTTTTCCATCTCTAACAGTGTGTAAGAGACTAAATTAAAACTTACAGAAACTTTATTTATTAATAATCATTAACTATTTCTAGAGTCCCTGCTATATTTAAGGAAATGGCTTCGGCATGCGGTAACAAACCTTGTTTCAAGAAGCATACAGTTCAGTCAGAGAAAATAAGACCTTTCCAATATAATTTTAAAACTTTGGAAGTGCCATATTTTTAAGAAAAGAGTGGTTTGAGGGCAGTGGGACTTCTGAGAAAAGTGAGGTGAGTTTTAACCAGCAGCGTCATTGAAGCTTTCATGGTGGAGCCCATATCTGCACTGGACTTTAATGGATGCATAAGGTGGTCTGAATTCAGCGTAAGAAAAAACCAAACTAATAAGAACCGAACACATTGCTTGGGAATTGTACCCAAAGAAGTCAAAAGAAGCCATGCATCGGATTATATTATTAAAGAAGAAAGAGAAGAAATAAGAGGTACTGAGGACAAAGTCCTAAGAGGGTTGGTATGGAAGGAAAGATATTAGAAAAAATGGTATTCCAAATATAAGCTGTGCTATAGTTAAGAGTAATTGTATAAATGTATGACATCTATAAAAACATATATTAATATTATATGACTTATATTTGCTTGGTATTAGATTTTCTTAAGTTTGTTACAAAATTATAATTATCTCAATATCATTTTTCATGTTCAGAGAACTTGTTACCATAGGGTGTAGCCTTACTTGTATGTAGCATACATGGATTCTCTTTCCATTTGGCGTTTGAGTCTAATTTTCCAAAATATCATCAGTAAAAAGATAATATCTTTAAAACTTGAATCCATAGATAAGCAAACCTGCTATTGTGTCCATATATAAATAGGTACATATGCCTGATTATTGATGTAGCTTAATTTTTCATATTTAAATTAATCATTCTTTACAGATCCAAAGTCTGTCAAATAGCCAGATTATTTACTGTTAGGTTGATTCACACATATCAGCAAGAACCATGGGGCAGAAATTACTTGAATTGAATCCATGCATAATGGAACCAGAAGGGTTGGAATGAGCATTTCATAATTATATTCCTTCTGCAGAGCAAAATTATCTTTTATTTTTCTTCTTTTCCTCAACTCATCTATTTTACCTCTGGTCAGCTATTGCTTACCGGACTAATGATTAAGAAACACAGCCAGACAGTAAATCTTCCATAACTCCCATTTATGACATTTTCTTGTGTGACATATTTATATTTTAAACTTATGATGCATCCGTGTCTATAGAAACAAAAGAAAATGCAGAATAATTTAGTCATTAGACAAGTTGGGCTCCAAATCAAAACCTCACACTCCACAGCGACATTTAGCTTTAAACATCTAATTATTTCATGTCTTCAGTTTAATTTTCATGTGCGGATTTAAGACAACACAAAGCTGAAAAACTCCTCTAACTACTTGTATTTAAAAAACTTGGCTTCTCAGTCCAGGAAGAGATCAAAATAATTTATTTTCTCCATAAAATATGTACCAGTTGTTGGAATTTTCCTCGTCTCACTGAGAGAGAGGAACAAGAAAACGTAGTCCCGCTACATTGTTAAACTTCTGGTCACTTATGCTGCCCAACTGGATTCCTACTTTTCAAGGAGCATTCTTAACTTCTATGACATAGGATAATAGTTGTAAGAACACATTATTTATAAGATATAAATTTGAATAATAGTTCAAATCCGTTAATCCTATAATATTTATTAGTTTATTTTGATATCGTTTTACTTATTTAGATATTTAGATATTGGGAGATTTACATGGTATACTAAATAATTTGCTTTATCTTCCTGACTGTTTGCTCTGGCCATGAAACATTTTGGCCGATCACACCATTTGGGCCACTTTCATGTTTTCTCTGGATTCATGCTATTCTTTGTAACTGCCCACACAATGCATAGTCCTAGGCTTCCCGTTGGCCACACCCTTGTGTCTTTTCAGTCAATTTGGAAACCAATACACCTGGTCTGTTCCCACATTTGTTTTCATGCTATGGAGAGATGGAGCCATTAATGGCAAATCAATGCTATGAAAATTATAGACTGTTATAAAAGTTTCTTTGCAAATAGCTGTTTAACACCACAAAGAAGTTAGGTTAAAATTGTTTCAAAGTCTAAAATTAGTTACATTTTAAGCTAACTGCATATGCTTTTATTGTCTCTGATCTAAAATATAATCCCAGGAGGTTGTGAAAAGCATGCAAATTACAGAAAGCTAATTTGCTCCAGCAGCGCTGCCTCCCATGCAGTTGGGAGGTCTATTAGAAATCGTGTATTCTCTGTTATTTGCATATTAATAGCACCTGCTGAAATACTTTGGGATTTACTTCCACTGCCGACAGAGGGACAGAACTAAAATATATAAAATTCCTTCCCTGTCACTCTGTTAGGCTCTAAAACATGCAGGATGGACTAAGAATTCTGAATTAATGGTAGAAACTAGTGCGTTCATATTGCATATGGGATGTGACTCTATTTTTCTCCATGATAAATTATCACTTATTTAAGAGATTGCAAACAAGGTGACCCCAAGCTTCATGACAAAAGTGTCTCTTCCTCCTGGAAGAAAACAAAACAAGCTTTTCAAATTGCACGTATAAGGGTATATAGTTCTTTATGCTCCTCTGAGAAACTGTGTAACATTTAACAAAGGAAAACCAGGCTTACTGAGGAAAAAAGTAAAATGTGCAAACATTCAGATTCTCCAGATAATATAAACTGCAGAATTTTGATCATTTATAAGCAATTATGTATGTGTGTGTGTAGATAGATAGATGGATAGATAGATAGATAGATAGCCATTAGCAACCTGTGAAGATTGTCTCCAAAATGAACTTTTCCTTCTGATCGTGAATTTTTTGGCTTCTAATCCAACGCGGAATAAAGAGAGGACTTACACATACCTGGAGTTTACAGAGGTTTGAAACAAAGGAGAGCTGCTTCTTTCCTCTAGAGAAAACAAGAAGCCTCTTTTGGTCTCTAAGTCTCATTCTTAGAACATAGAGCTCTGCCCTCAAAAAGTACCGCTCTAGAGAGATGAGAGGCACCAGAAGTAACGGAAGCACACACGCCCCTACTTCCCTGCTTCTCTGTCTTTCCCTTGAGATAACATCCAAGCGCAATACTCCACACATCCTATCCACTTGTTGCAACTCTATCTGTAACTTAACCCTTTTCTCAAAATTTGGCTGGGAAGGAATAATTGGATGATTTTGGCAACAGTGAAACACTGGGAAGCTGTTTACACAAGTGCATGACTGAGGAGAGGACATGGAGATTTTCAAAGTGTGACGTTAGACCTTACGTATTGAATTAGTTCCCTTATTTTGATTCATGTAATAATGAGAATCAATGAAGACATATTATGTGCCAGCACTGGTCTAAGTTAATTCACTTAAGTTTTACTGTAATTCTAAGAAGCAGGTATTGTTAGTATCATTTCCCTCTGTTTACAATGAGGAAACACAGTAACAGAGAGACCGAGGTCTTAAAAGGTCATCAGTGAATAAGTAATGCCGGAGGCTTCAAACCCAGGCTTACTAAATTCAGTCATGCTCTTAACTTCTCCCTGGGACAATTTTATCTTAATAGTGACATCTACTCATTAATGTTGTTGTTGTTATATACAAACATTCTGGAGATAGTATTTTCTGTACTGTCATGGAGGACTTCTATTTTAGAAACTTAATAGGATTATTTCTGTGATTTTCTCCAGACACTATGAATATCCAAAGAGTATAATTCTTCATATATCTTCAGAACTCAACTTTGTGACTGGTTGGTCGAAATGCACTTATACTCACTTTAAGCCGTTCCATTCTATTTAGCCCCAGCCCTAGGGTAGGGAAAGAAGAGACTCAGTGCACTTACTGTTGATGGTCTGACACTCCACTTACTTGGGCGGAGTTATCTCTCAGAAAAAAATAGCCCTAGCCTACCTAGCCAATGGACAAAGGCCTCTAATCTTCCCGCATCTCGGTTTTATTTTATTTTATTTTATTTTTGTTTTGAATATTTATTTATTTTGAGAGAGAGACAGAGTGTAAACAGAGGAGGGGCAGAGAGAGAGATGGAGACACAGAATCCAAAGCAGGCTCCAGGCTCTGAGTCAGCACAGAGCCTGACGTGCGGCTCGAACTCAAGAGCTGTGAGATCATGACATGAGCCGAAGTTGGACGCTCAACCAACTGAGCCACCCAGGCGCCCCCCAAATCTCTGCTTTAAATTGATGTCACAGAATTTTCCTTTTGCCCAGAAACTGATCAGTCAAAAGTCAATGTCAAATGTTTGCTTAGAACAGTATCGGCGCTCTGGTTTCCTGGCTCAGAGCCAGACAGAAGCAACGCACTAGCCGAGCATGGCAAGAAACCCTGCATTAGTTGGGATAAATACTAGCAGCTGTAATGAACTCTCAACACTTAGCATCTTAACCAACACAAGTTTGTATTTTACTCAGATGAAGTTAAATGCATTGTTCTTTGCTGGTGGGTAGCCTACCACCAGGTCAGTCGGGGACTCGAGTTCCTTCCACTTCATGGTGCCACCATCTCCCAAAGTGCTGGTGTCTTCCGCCGAATTCTCTACATTCAGCTAGCGTACACAGGGGAGCGTGGACATAGATGTACTGAATTCGGATCGCCAGCAGGGGATAGATTTAGCAGAGGTCTAGAAGCAGTGTACATCACATCCACCCACATCCCATCCTGTAAGACTCCGTTAGCGGCCAGCCCTCCCTGCAAGGGAGGCTGGGAAACGTGTTCTGAATTTGTGCCCAGAAGAAAAAGAAATATGGTACACGTTATGTTCTCTGCTGATGGTACTTTTGGAGAGGTGCCCGTGATAACAAAAGACAAGCCTGCTGACACCGAAGTGGGAGTCAGGCAGCCGATTCTACAAAGGACCACATAGGAACTGTTAGAGTCTTTGAGGACCTCATACGATCCCTGGGCCTCTGCCAAATATTCTTGTTGTTGTTGTTGTTGTGTAGCAACTCTTCAAACATGTAAAAACCATTCTTAGCTCAAGGGCCTCATAAAAACTGGCCAGTGGCCAAATATGGCCTGAAGGCTGTAGTGTTGAGCCCCCTACTCTAAGGGAGACAGGTTGGGTTGTATCTCTAGTTAGCACAATGACAGACGGTTACGGTGCTCAGAAAAATAACACAGTTTCAAAGTTGAGAAAGCCGTTGAGAATCATCTAAAATGTCTTACATTACATGTAAGGGGACCAATGCCCAATAAAATAGAGTCACCTAAGGAAACCAGGCTTATCTTTTTTGTGAAGATAAACATTATCTTCATAAACTGATGCTTTGGATAAACGAACAAACAAACAACTAAACTAATGCCTTGGACAAAGAGTTTATTGAAATGAAAGCTTTACAAGAAGAAAAAAAGGCAATCCGCTGGATTCATTGGGGAAATTATTCATAGTTTTATAACCATGCCCATAATGCTGGCCTCCCTGACTTGTGAATAATTGGAAATTGACTATAAAATTTGTTAGCCATCTGAAGGGGATGAAGATTAAAATATCTTTATCTTATCAGGCAAAGCAAAACATGGGGAGGGGGCAAAAATTGCAAGCCAAGAAAGGAAAATCTTGGAAACATTTGGGTCTCTTCAACAGCATAGACTTTGTAAGTTTAACAGATACTGAGGAGTGTGTAAAGAGAAAATTCAGTAGATTCGGTAGATTTATTTCACTCAAATAAAAACCGAGGCACATTGAAAAAGCAAGAACACAAATTACAGGAAGGGTATTATTTGCAGTACATAAACTGAAGGATATTATCATAAGTAGTTGTATGGTCAAAGAAATTAGAGAAGAAAGTAATAAAATATATGAACAAAGTATGTGAATAGATAATTCACCGTGCATAAAACATAGAGCCAAACCAGATGTGAAAATATATCCAGTCTCCCTGGTTTTCATGGAATCAGATGTCAAGTATGAACAATCTCAGTCAGGCTGATCAGCAATAATAAAATTCTAGAGGCTTTCACCCCCCCTCAGGACTCCAGCCACTCACACTTTTCTTTTAATTTGGTGAAGATTCCGCACCTCTTCTCTTCAATAAGAATTCTCAGCTTTCCTCCTTCCCTTCCGTCCTCCTCTACTCCTGTCCTCTACTTCTACTTCATGAAGGAAACGGAGGTCATCAAAGGGCTGTTCCGACCTCGTTCCTCAGTTTTTCTTCCTCTCCCAACCACAGGGGCTGAGGAAAGGGCCAGGCTTCTCTTTCTCCTTTTGTCCCATCCTGAGGGATCTCTCCTGCTCTAGCAAGCGAAGACCGCACCTGTAAGAGTCATCTCTTTTCAGTGGCCAGCAGATGTGGGAGATGATCTCTGGGGTTTCACCATATGTATACCTTGCCCAGTCAGCGGGGACTTTGATCGTATACTTGGGTGGAGGAACCTCCGGGAGCTTCTATCTAGATGTAAAAAGCAACCTCATCTGAAGTAGCCTTTTGCCTTCCGTTGCTCTTGAGCTGTAGATATAGATGCAGATGTAGGTGTAGTCGTAGTCCTAGACTTGGCTTTAAATATGGATAGAGATGGATATACATGATACAGACATACAGATATAGATAAAGACACAGACCTAATTGATTGATCCGACAAAGGGACACAGTGTTCATGGTGGCGATGCTCGACCAACCTACGGATTGCTCCAGCCTTAAGTCTGACCGGAATCCCAGAATCTCCTCCACTGCAGTGTTTCTCACTTTCAGCGTGCATAAAAATCATCCGGGGGAACTGGTTAAAACTGCATATTCTTGGAACATATCCTAGGGATAGTAAATCAGCATCCCTGGGGATGAATCCCCGCAAGCAAGTCTCACAGCCAGCTCCCTGTGTGCTGCGGGGGCAGGTGATTCTGGCTTCTCTTTGAGGAACTCTGATCCACAACATTTATACACGAGGTTGACATCCATGGATGTGCTGGGTTCTGTCTCGGATAACTCAGCCTGCAAGGTCTGTAACAAGACCAAGCGGAAGAGTCCTAACTAGTGATGTTCCCACTGTACAGTCGTGCTTTTTGGAATGAGGATTTCATCTCTCAACTCTGGCTGCCTTTTAGACTCTCATCCTATTGCTTTCTCTATCCTGTGTGCAGCACTGCCTCTCAGAGCGTTAGCCTTTTGTAACTTGGGGAGGGGGAGGTAACCCGTCAGGGCTCTGAGGCCCTCCTGTTTCTGAGGGCAGCGAGGCATGCCCGAACCGGACAAGCCTTACCTGCACAGGAAGGAGCACTCAGTAAGAGGGCCTGAGTGAATGTCCAGGGACTCCTTATCCCAGAGGATCGTTGTGCCTGGAGAATCAGGCTTTCCCAGGCTGACACGTTTCTATCAGGCAGCCATAAGAAGCTGGTAATTTTTATTTATTGTCTGCAGTTCATGGCAGCCAGTATTTTACCACCTGCACATCTAAAAAGGAAGGGGAAGAAAAGCACACCAATATTCTCAAAATGTTTATATTCAAGGAGTGTGTATTTCAGAGAGGGAGGTCGTGATGTGTGTATTTTTATTGTGTGTGAAAGAATCCTTAGTGGCGGTGCAGCTGGAAAAATAATGGAAGCACAGGGTACTGTCTTTTGTGACAAAGTTTCCTCTGGTAAGTTACAATTATAACGTAGAAAATGATACCTTAGACGGCAACTAATTTGTGAATCCTGGGAAATGCTGTTCAATGATTCCTCATCAGGACAGCAGAACCTGATCTGTAAAAATTTGGGCCTCAGCGGGAGACTGTTTGCAAAGAGTGATTTGCATTTCAATTGTAAGTCCAGCACAACCTTTAAATCTTGGCTGCTGCACTATCACAATGGAAGTTTTCTCTTTTTCTCTCATGGAGTACTTAAAGAAGAAAAAAGGAATATTACCATACATCAATTCCACAACCACGGACAATAAAATATAGGTGATTATAAGGGGAAAAAATGTGGCGTTGATGGTTAGATTTGCTCCCAATACGCAATTATATCAAATCTTTACAATGGTAGAGGAAATATTATGCCTTGTAGCAGATCTATCCCCACACCACTCCTCGGTCCAAAATCACCGCATCGTGGCCTTCTTTTTCCCCACAGAATTCCAAACAGTTACCAAATATAGCTTCTCTGTTCATTCGATTTCACTTGGTGAGGAAAATAAGTAAGACATACAAACCAAAAACAACAAAAAGAAAAACCCTATGTACTAGAATTCACTTTCTCTAAGGCAAGTCATTACCGGACTACTGAGTGTCCCCCCCACCTCTCGCTGCCTCTTGTCATTCAGGTTAGTAGTCTTACTATAAGATTTTTTTTTTTTTAGTTTTTTCAATGTTTATTTACTTTTGAGAGACAGAGAGTGAGCAAGGGAGGGCAGAGAGAGAGGGAGACACAGAATGTGAAGCAGGCTCCAGGCTCTGAGCTGTCAGCACAGAGCCCAACGCAGGGCTGGAACTCACAGACCTTGAGATCATGACCTGAGCTGAAGTCGGCCGCTTAACCGACTGAGCCACCCAGGCGCCCCCAAGTCTTACTATAAGATTCTTAACCTTTCCTTTTCTTGAAATTGTTTGGATTAGAGCCCTCTTCTGTATCCCGGGGTGATTTGTCTCCTGGGTATGTACGACTCACTGCAACAGGAAGGAATGATTGCACCTTAGGTCCTGCGTCTCACCCCATCCGAGGATGTGACTCCTATCAGAAACAGGTCACCGGGCAGTGGGCCATGGGCCAGGGGATGACATACTTACTATATTACATGTTGGCTTTAACTTTAAACTTGGTATATTTCTCTGGCATTGTCAAGAATTTAAATCATCCTTAAGCCTGTAAATGTGTCTCTCAGCACTCGCCTCTAGGCTGTTTGGCTGAGGTTCTCAGTGTTCACCTGATTTTCCTAAACTCGCAGGCAGTTACTGCTCTGGTCACCCATCCTTTCTGGAGATCTTTTGCATCTTTAGAATTCTACGTGTGGTGGCTTCTCTTACACCCTCGAACCCCTTAATCCTTTGTGTACTTCTCCTGCTGCGCTCATTTCTCAATGCTGGCATGTGGCTTCGTGCCCACTGTCTCCTGTGTCTATACTGTCTGGACGCTCTTAGCCAGTCCCCTAGATTTACCTACCGTCTGTACTCTGATGGATCCCAGGCAGAGGTCTTTGGTCCAAACCCTCCAAATCTCCAATAGGATCCCTCACACATTTGGTTTTTCTCTTCTTTCCCCCTATCACAGTGATCGGGACCACCGTTTACCTAGTATCCCAGCATCAGGGTGATGGGGAGTTGGGGGGTGGTCCTAAAGTCTCTCCTTGGTTTCCCCTCTCCATCATATCCTGTATCCAATTCAACGGGAGGTCCTGTTCTGCTGGAATACTACCCCTGTCTTTAAAGTCATCTGTCTTTCTCCCTCTCTTGTTGTGCATCTGGCTGTTCCCCAAATATGCCAAAATCTGTGCTGCCCCAGGACCTTTGCAGTCACCTAGCACTTTTTCTGGAATGCCCTTCCTCTGGATGGCCATGTTATTTTTTGAGGCTCTGTCTAAATGTGACCTCCTAAGAGAGAATTTCCAAGAAACACCATATCAAAACCTGTAGCAATCACTCCCCTTGACTGTCCCCTGACTCTCTTGCCCTGGTTTATTCTTCTTTGTTGCATGTATCATAACGAGAGGTTACATTATAGATTTGTTTACTTGTTTATTGTCTGTTCATAAGCTAGGTTGTAATTCAGGCAAGAACTGGTTTGTATTGTTTTTTGCTAAAGCTCTTGTGCCTAGTATAACTCCTGACACATAATAGGGGTTCAATGAATACTTATTCGGTGTTAAATGAACTTGAACATGATTTTAGTTTCTCTCCGACATATTTCTTTGAAATATCCAGACTTATTTTCCAATTGATCATTAGCATTTTGCATTGTATCTTAAGAAGTTTGTTTGTTTACATTTGCCTTAAACCTTCGGAACAATTAATGGCGGCTATTTGGATTTAAGTCCAAATGTTACTTACTGCTTTTATCCTACATCGTGAGCTCTCTATTCTTAAATTATTTATTCCAGCCATTTTATTTTTCCTTCCAGTTGGGGTAGTTTATTCGGTATTTGTTTTTGCAGACTGTCACAGTCCTTTTTTAAAAAATAAAATGCAATTCTTTTATTATGGGTAATACATAATGCATAGCAGAAGAAACGAGCTCTGAGTTACAACCCTGTGCAAACGCTGAAGCTCTCAGGGACCGCGGAGTTGTAAGAGTGAGTGTTCAGTGCCCTGTCATCCCGACCCACCCCAGTCGCGGCTACATTTTCCAGCTTGTCTGTTGCCTCCCTGGTGCCTAGCTCTCCACCTTTCCTCACACTTCTCATGTTTTCTCGCTAAATTACCGATGCTGGGAAACTATGAAACCAAGTTTATTAAACTGTGTCCAGAGTCAAAGTTAATAATCTGTGATTGAGGGCCTGTGCTCTGATTTGAGTGAAGGAACTTCAGCTTACTTGCTGTCTCTTGGTTGTCTTCTGAATCTGAGCACTGGTGTGTCGGCAGGACATTTCTGAGGCTATAGTTGCTGGTACGGGTGGATACGTATAATGAATACACTTAATCTTCATGAGCCGAAACTCGTCTTCCTGGAACCCTGAGAGGAAGCTGCCCGTCTGCCCTGGCTCCCAGATTGGGAGTCACAGTGGATCATGATCGCACTTTGCCCACCACTCAAAAGATCGCAGTTTTCTTAGAGGAAAACTGGCTGTTTTTTGTTTTTTTGTTTTCTTGTTTTTTTTACATGTGGTAATCTGTGGCACGTAATGTTAGGAAAAGACTCCAATCACCATCTTCTTACTAAAAAACGGACATTGAAATCCCTTTCCATATCCCACAAAAGAAAAATGCCACCTGCACTGGGACCACACGTCTTCGACCACAGCCTGGGAGAGAGGCCACCCCACATCCGTGTGATTGCAGTGCCCTGATTCTCGGGTGCCGCACCGTCTCCACTTGAGCCTCCACTCGGAGAGCCCTTGGGGCCCCAATCTTGTCCCTCCTCTGATAAATTCTACATATTATACGGTGCTGTGTACATGCTCAGAGCTAGATAAATGAAGAGTAATAATAACTGTTATTTTTACACCAAGTGTTATCAAATCAGAAATCTGACACCTAGTAATTTAATATATATGTTTTTCCACATACTTTTATTGCTGTTTGGCTAGATAGAAAATATGAGGAGATTGGAAACCAACTGTAAATATTTCTACAGCTTTAATGGCTAATGCTTTTTCTTTTCTTTATTACCTGGCTCCACTTGCTAGATCCTCTGTTTTTCAGGGCTCTGTTTCACCTTTTTCTTCTTTCAATGTTCCCTCATTTCAGAAGCCTTTTCCGATCGGCAGCCCATTTCCGTCTGCTTTCATCACTTCACAGTCCTTCAGAGGTTACCCTGCTCTGCCGATTATTCATGCAGCCTCTTTATTACCTATCGTTGGGGCTCCTGGTGGCTCAGTCGGTTAAGTGTCCGACTTCGGCTCAGGTCATGATCTCACGGTCCGTGGGTTCGAGCCCCACATTGGGCTCTTTGCTGACAGCTCAGAGCCTGGAGCCTGCTTCAGATTCTGTCTCCCTCTCTCTGCCCCTCCCCTACTCATGCTCTACCTCTCAAAATTAAAAATAAACATTAAAATTTTTTTTAAATAAACAAACATTACCTATTGTTGAACTGGCCCAGGAGGGTAGAGCCCAACTGACCTGGGCTCGAATCAGCCCTCTTAAAATCAAGCTGACTGTAAGCAAAGTGCTTAACCTTTCTCAGCCCGGTGTCTTAACTGTAAAATAAAAATAACAGTAAACCCCACTTCATTGTAAGCATGCTGGGAAGAATATTGTGAAAATATTCTTATTCTTTTTTTTTAATGTTTATTTATTTTTGAGAGAGAGAGAGAGATAGAATTTGTGAGCGGGGAAAAGGGCACAGAGAGAGAGAGAGGAGAGAGAGAGAATCCCAAGCAGGCTCTGTGCTGACAGCAGGCTCAGTCTCACTAAACGTGAGATCATGACCTGAGCTGAAATCAAGAGTCAGACACTTCACTGACTGAGCCACCCAGGCACCCCTAAAATCTTCTTATTCCTAATTAAACATATTTCCCCTTCCGTTGCCTTTGCTTTTATAATGGTAATAAAGCTTTTTGGGGGTCCAAATATTGTTCTGTCATAATGAGGTTATTAAGTTCCCAAAGCCTGACTATTTCATGGTTTTCCAGCTGCGAACCAAATAGGTAATAAGGATTTCCTAGTGTAAAACACTGTGGCAGGCCTAGTAGTAGTGGGGGAATGGGGACAGAAAACAAAAGGCAAGAAAAGAAAAGAAAACACACTCATTTGTACCCCTAAAGCTTCCCATGGACTTGGGGCAATGATCCATGTAAAAAGTAGGGCGATAGCATGAAATTTTAAATGATTATTCAAAATAGGAAGAGATGCAATAGCCAAAAAAAGAAAAAAAAAAGAAAAATGGAAAGAAAAGAGTTGCCTTCTACCAAATATCTCAAAGTATTGTCAGAGGGCAGAAGACAACGAAGACCCCTTGCGTAGAGGAAGGCAAGGCCAGTTTTAGCATGCGGAAGGTCACTGGTATGTCCGAGTCAATGAGCAGGTTTATGGGTGATGGAAGGAGTCAGTCATCGTGTTGAGATGATTTATGTTGGGCATAGCACAGAATTTGGAAATATTCCAAAACAAATATAAGAAAATGTAGGTTGAGGCAAGAGTCCATTGTAATTTCAGGAAGCAGTTCTGATTTTTTAGACTATGTCATCCCCTCTCTGTAATTGCTGCTTCGAAAATTTTCAGCTCACGCACTCTAGCATTGCTTTCCTTCGCCTGTCACCAGATTCAAAGTTGTGGCCTCATACGGGGGACTTTGAATCAACCGTACCCAGTAAGTACTGATACTGCAGTTGTCCGAAGAGCCTGATAGATAGACTCTGCAGCAACCCGGTGGATTGTTTGGCAGTTGATTTGACTGAATTAAAAACCGTCAATTATTTCGTATAGATGAATAGGCTTACAAAAGTGTTTCACAAATGTGTAGTTCCAGGCCCACAACTCAGGAGTTACAAACAAAGGAATGCATCAAATTGTGGGCTCTTCTTGCCAGATCTTTGATCAAGGGTGAGTTTTTGATTCTTGGAGCCCTACAAACTGCTCGGTAGCTACGTTTTTGTGAAGACATGCAGTCAAGGCTCCGTGCTTTGGCTAGCTGGGATAATAAATAAAACACGCAGAGAGATAGGTTTATTTGGACATTAATTTTGTTTCTATGTAACTGTATTTTTCTTCTAACAACACAAATGCTGATCCCCAGTCATCAGCCCTAGGCACCAGTAAAATCAGATTAAAAGCATTAGTAATGTAGTTAATTCCATTTATAATATGCCTACACCAGAGACGAGAACATTAAAATAAGGAAAATCTCTAAACTGGAATTAAAAAAAAAATTTGGAACTCCTTGTAAGGAACCTTTGAAAGAAAGGCATAAGGTTTTATATAAACACTCTCTAGGAGCCTTTTTCGCCGTGTTTTGCAAAGTAATATTTGCAATCCCAATTAAAGTTTGCCTTGGTCACTTGAATCTTCATATTTTGTACTTCAGGTTGCTTCAGATGACTTTGTGTTAAGAGATGAGTGTCCTTTAGCGATGCTCTGCTAGTTGTAATATTGCCTTCTGTAACCTTGCCTAATAATCACGATCAGCTAATCAATTTTTCCTTTTTATTCAAATTCTGTTATCCACTCCCTTTTGACCTCTAGTTCTTGGGACAGCCCATGCATTATTATTTTTTTTTTCTGAAACCCTCAGCATATTACATGCAGCCTAACAGGATAAAAGCCCGGGCATTAAACCCAATCAATAACTCCCACAGGTAGACATGTATTTCATCCCCTTCTTTAATGTGCTGTCTTTTGTCCATGAAGATGTCACTATCGACCCATGGTCCATCTGGTATTTGGTGGGTGTTCTGGACTCTGTGCAGTATCAGTGGTGTATAATAAGTCATTCTTATTCCTTACTGAGGTCACCTCTTGAGATCCACTCTCCCATCTGACAGGCAGGTAAGCTGTGGCCCTAGAGTGACATAAAACTACGTACCTTGGAATCAAAACTAATAGACATCTCACTTTCTTTTTCATAGCCATAACGCGGTGAAAGCAAATTATGCCTTTTGACTTTATCTTATTTTCTTGTCTTGTACTTTGAGGTAATTAGCTAACATCAACAATGAAAGCTCTTAAAAGAAGAGAACACTGCTTCATTTATTTTTCATTAGTTTAATTTTTAAAATAAAATTAGAAAAGTAAACGTGGCTGCATAAAACATGTTTGTTATTAAAAAACTTCAACTATATTGAAGTGTATAAACTGAGATATCTCTGCTACTTCTCTCTGTCCAGTCTTCTATTCCAGAGGTTTCTGAAAGCATATACAAATACAGACAATTTCTATTTGTATATGTAGATGTAAATTACATACATCCAAATATATTTTATTATAAAAACTAATACATTAAATAATGCCTAATGATTTTATTATTTAATACTGTCTAAAGATTTTTTTACTTTAGATTACATAGAGCTATCTTGTTAATTTAATAGTTGTATAATGTTTCATTATATGGATTAATTACACTGTATTCAACCATACCCTTATTTATGGGAATTTAAATTGTTTCTGATTTTTTACTGTTATAAATAAAGCTAACATAAAATATTATGTATTAGTTATCTACTTCTGCATAACAAATTACACTAAAACTTAGTAGCCTCAGCCAATGACAAACCCTTATTACCTCGTAGTTTCTGTTAGTCAGAAATCTAGGAGCATCTGCTGGCTGGTTCAGGCTTGGCATCCCTCATTAGAGTGTAGTCAAGGTGTTGGCAGTCATGCCAGGTCTGGACAGGAACTAGAGGATTTAAGGTGGCTCATTCGCATGGTGGGCAGAGTGGTGCTGGTTTTTATTAGGAGATCTCAGTTCTCTCCAACATGGGATTTTCCACAGACTACTTGAGTGTCCTCATAGAATGGCAGCCAGCCTCCCAAAGATGAGCAATCCAAGAGAGCTAGAGCCAGAGAGAAGCTATCCCTTCTGTGACCTAGCCTGGGAAGTTACCTATCATCACCACCGCCACAATTTAAAGAATTTATTGAGGTACAACTGATAAACAAAAGAACTGCACATATTTAATGTATACAATTTGATGTATTTGGATGTATGTATACTCATGATACCATCACGACAGTCAAGGTAATAAAAGTATCCATCACGTCTAAAAGTTGCCTTGTGTCCTCCTCTCCTTTTTCATGGTAAGGATGTTTCACATGAAATCTCCTCTCTTAATAAAAATGCAAGGACTTGATACTATGTTTTTAGCTATAGGCACTGTGTTGTACTCTTGGTTTCTAGAACTTGCTCATATTGCATATGTGAGACTTAATACCCATTCAATACCTCATTTTCCCTTGTCCCTGGCCCATGGCAACCATCATTCTCTTCTACGCTTCCATGAGTATACTATTTTGGATACCTTATATAAGTGGAATCATGCAATATTTGTCTTTCTGATCCTGAGTTTTTCACTTAGCATGTCTTCCAGTGTCATCCATTTGTTGCAAATAGTAGGATTTCCTTTGTTTTTAAGGCCGAATAATATTCTATTGTAGGTTTATTCCTACGTATCTTATGGCTTTTGGTGCAATTGTAAATGGAATCAGTTCTTTGATTTCTCTTTCTCCTGCTTCATTATTGGTGTTTAGAAATGCAATAGATTTCTGCACATTGATTTTGTATGTTGTGAGTTTACTGAATTTGTGTATCAGTTCTATATATTTTTTGGTGAAGTCTTTCAGGTTTTAAAGTATCGTGTCCTCTGCAAGTAGTGAAAGTTTGACTTCTTCCTCACCAATTTGGACGCCTTTCATTTCTTTTTGTTGTCTGCTTGCTGAGGCCAGGACTTCCAGTACTATGTTGAACAACAGTGGTGACAGTGGACATCCCTGTCTTGTTCCTGACTGTAGAGGAAAAACTCTCAGTTTTTCCCCATTGAGGATGATGTCATCTGTGAGTGTTTCATAAATGGTCTTTGTGATGTTAGGTATGTTCCCACTATCCCTACTTTGTTAAGGATGTTCCCACTATCCCTACTTTGTTTTTATCCAAGAATGGGTGCTGTATTTTATCAAATGCTTCTTTTGCAGCTATTGACATGATCACATGGTTCTTATCCTTTCTTCTGTTAATATGGAGTATCATATTGATTGATTTGTGAATCTCGAACCATGCTTGCAACCCAGGAAAAATCCCACTTGATTGTGGTGAATTATTCTTTTAATATACTGGGTTCGATTTGCTAATATCTTGTTGAGACTTTTCACATCTGTGCACATCAGAAATATTGGCCTGTAGTTCTCTTTATTAGTCTTTGTCTGATTTTGGAACCAGGGTAATTCTGGCCTCATAGAATGAGTTTGAAAGTTTTCCTTCAGTTTCTATTTTTTAGTATAATTTGAGGATAGGTATTACCTCTTCTTTAAATGTTTGGTGGAATTGTCCAGTGAAGACACCTGGCCCTAGACTTTTTGTTTGTTGGGAGATTTTTTATTACTGACTCAAATTCTTTGCTGCTTATCAGTTTATTCAAGTTTTCTTCTTCCTCTTTCAGTTTTGGTAGTATCCATGTTTCTAGGAATTGATTCATTTCTTCCAGATTGCCCAATCTGTTGATATATAATTTTTCATAATTGTTTGTATTTCTGTGGTGTTTGTTGTGATTCCTCCTCTCTCATGACCTGTTTTATTTATTTGGGTCCTTTACCTTTGCGTTTTGATAAGTCTGGCTGGGGGATTATCAATTTTGTTAGTTTTTTCAAAGAACTACCTTCTGCTCTCTTGGTTTCTTTTTGTTTCTATGTCATTTATTTCTTCTCTAATCTTTATTTCCCTTCTTCTGCTGGCTTTTGGCTTCTTTTGTTGTTCTTTTTCCATCTCCTTTAGATGTAAATTTAGGCTGTGTATTTAAGATTTTTCTTGCTTCTTGAGGTAGGACTGTATTGCTATATACTTTGCTCTTATGATCACTTTCGCTGCATCCCAAAGATCTTGGACCTTCGTGTTTTCATTTTCATTTGTTTCCATGTATTGTTCTTTAACTTTTTTTAACATTTTAATTTATTATTATTGAGAGACAGAGAGAGACAGAGCATGAGCAGGGCAGGAGCAGAGAGACGGGGAGACACAGAATCTGAAGGGGGCTCCAGGCTCTGAGCTGTCAGCACAGAACCCGAGGTGGGGCTTGAACTCACAAACTGCGAGATCATGACCTGAGCCGAAGTCGGATGCTCAACTGACTGAGCCACCCAGGCACCCCTAAATCTCTTCTTTAATTTCATGGTTTACCCATTCATTCCTTGATAGGGTGTTCATTAGTCTCCATGTATTCGTGCTCTTTCCCATTTTTTTCTTGTAATTGACTTAAGTTTCATAGCATTGTGATCAGAAAATATGTATGGTATGATCTCAAACTTTTGTACTTGTTGAGGCTTGATTTATGACCTACTATACGTGATGTGTTCTGGAGAATATCCCATGTGCCCTTGAAAAGAAAGTGTATTCTTCTGTTTTAGAATAAAGTGTTCTGGCTATGTCTGTTAAGTTCATCTGGTCCAGGATGTCATTACCGAAGATCTGTACTCTGAAAACTATAAAACACCTCTGAAAGAAATTGAAGATGACACAAAGAAATGGAAAACACATTCCATGTTTATGGGTTGAAAGAATATTCAAATGTCTCTACTACCCAAAGCAATCTACAGATATAATCCAGTTCCTATCAGAATACCGCCAGCATTTTCCACAGAACTAGAACAAACAATTCTAAATTTTGTGTGGAACCACAAAAGATCCTCAATAGCCAAAGCAATCTTTGAAGAAGAAAAGCAAAGCTGGAGGCATTACAATTCCACACTTCAAGTTATATTCCAAAGCTGTAGTGATCAAGACAATATGGTACTGGTACAAAAACAGACACATGGAATAGAATGGACAATCCAGAATAGACCCACAACTATATGGTCAACTGATATTCAACAAAGCAGGAAAGAATATCCACTGAAAAAAAAGAGTCTCTTCAACAAATGGTGTTGGGAAAATTGGGCAAAATCATGCAGAAGAATGAAACTGGACCACTTACTTACCCTATACACAAAAATAAGACCTAAATGTGATACAGGAAACCATCAAAATCCTATAATCCGAGAATATAGGCAGTAATGTCTTTGACATTGGCCATAACAACCTCTTACTAGATATTTCTCTGAAGGCAAGGGAAATAAAAGCAAAAATAAACTATTGGGATTTCATCAAAGTAAAAATCTTCTGCACAGGAGAGGAAACAGCCAACACAACTAAAACGTAACCTTCAGAATGGAAGAAGATATTTTCAAATGACATATCTGATAAAGGGTTAGTATCCAACATATATTTAAAAAACTTATCAAACTCAACACCCCCCCAAAAATAACTCAGTTTAAAAATGGGCAGAAGACATGGACAGACATTTTTCCAAAGAAAACATACAGATAGATAACAAACACATGAAAAGATGCTCAACATTACTCATGATCAGGGAAATACTACAATGATTTATCACCTCACACCTGTCAGAATGGCTAAAATAAACAACATGGGAAATTAGATGTTGGCAAGGATGCAGACAAAGGGGAACTCTTTTACATTCTTGGTAGGAATGTAAACTGGTGCAGCCACTCTGGAGAACAGTATGGAGGCTCTTAATAAAAGTTAAAAATAGAACTACCTTATGATCCAGCAATTGCACTAATGATATTTACCCAAAGGATACAAAAATACTGATTCAAAGAGATACAGCACCCTTATGTTTATAGGAGCATTATCAAACTATGGAAAGAGCTCACATGTCCGTGTGTCCACGTGTCCACACACACATATATACACATATATGTATATATAACAGAATATTACTCAGCCATAAAAAAGAATGAAATCTTTCCATTTGCATCTATGTGAATGGAGCTAGAGTATTATGCTAAATGAAATAAGTCAGTCAGAGAAAGATAAATTCCATATCATTTCACTCATGTGTGGAATTTAAGAAACAAAACAATGAATATAGGGGGACAAGAGAAGAAATTATAAAACAGACTCTTAAAACTACAGAGAACAAACCGAGGGTTGTTGGAGGGGAGGTGGGCGGGGATGGGTTAAATGGGTGATGGGTATTAAGAAGGGCACTTGTTCTGAAGAGCACTGGATGTTGTAAGTATGTGACGAATCCCTGGATTCTACACCTGAAACTAATATTACACTGTAACTGGAATTTCTGGAATTTAAATAAAAACTTGAAACTAAAAACAAATTCAATCTTAGGTATATGCCACATATTTTTTAAAATTCATTCATCTGTTGATGGACACTTGGGTAATTTTCATTCATTGCGAATAATGCTGCAGTGAATGCAGATGAGAATTCAGATATCTCTGCAAGTTCCCGATTTCAATTATTTTGGATATATACACAGAAGTCGAATTGCTGATCATATCGTAGTTCTATCTGTATTGTTTTTTACGTTCCCACCAACAGTTTACAAGGGTTCCCTTTCCTTTGCATCCTCATGAACGCTTGTTACCTTTTTTTTTTTTTTTTTTAAATAATAGCCCTGCTAACAGGTGTGAAGTGTATCTCATTGTGGTTTTGACTTGCATTTCCCTGATGGCTAGTGATCTTGAGCACCTTCATATACATGCTGGTCATTTGTATGTCTTCTTTGGAGAAATATCTATTCTAGCTCTTCATTCCTTTTTAATAGGGTTATTTGTTTTTGTGTTTTCTTTTTGTAGTTGTAGGAGTTGTAGGAGTTTCTTGTATATTTTAGACATTAATTTCTTTTCAGGTGTGTAGTTTGGAAATAAATATTTTCTCCCATTCTGTAGGTTGCCTTTTCATTCCTTTGATTGCTATGGAGAAGCTTTTTGGTTGATGTAGTTCCACGTACTTATTTTAGCTTTTATTGCCTGTGCTTGGGTGTCATGTCCAAGAAATCATTGCCAAGACCAACATCAAGGAGCTTTTCTTTTGTGTTTACTTCTAAGAGTTTTATAGATTCAGATCTTATGTGTAAGTCTTTAATCCATTATGAATTGATTTTTTTTGGAGTGGTGTAAAATAGGGGTACAATGTCACTTTTTTTGCATGTGGATATCAGTTTTGCCAACACCTTCTGTTGAAAAGACTGTTCTTTCTCCATTGTGTATTTTTGGCTCGCTTGTTGAATATCAGTTAACCATATTTGCATGGGTTTACCTCTGGCCTCTCTATTCTGTTCCCCTGGTGTATATGTCTGTCTTTATGCTAGTACCATATATGTTTTCTTTAATCATTATAGGTTTGTAGTATATTTTGAAATCAAGAAGTCTGATGCCTCCAGGTTTGTTCTTACTGAAGATCAGTTTGGCTGCTCTGGGTCTTGTAGATCCTAATGATTTATAGGATTGTTTTTTGTTTGTTTGTCTTATTAAAATATGATTGGAATTTTGATGGGGATTGCATTGAATCTGTAGATTGCTTTGGGTAGTAAGAAAAATTTAACAAGAGTAAGTCTTCCAATTGATGAATGCGAAATGTCTTTCTACTTATTTGTGTCTTCTTTAATTCCTTCATCAATGTTTTTATAGTTTTCAGTGTACAGGCTTTTTAATTCCTTGGTTAAGTTTATTTGTAAGCATTTTATCTTTTTTGTTGTTAGTGAAATACAACTGATTGTTGTAAGTTGATTCTGTACCGTGCACCTTACTAAATTCGTGTATTGTTTTTGTTTTTTAGTGGACTCTTTGGTTTTCTATGTATAAGATCGTGTCATCTACAAACAGAAAATTTTACTTCTTCCTTTTTTATTTTCTATTTCTTTTTCTTGCCTACTCACTCTGGCAAGCACTTTAGTACTATGATGAATAGAGGTGGTGAGTCTAGGCATCCTCTTCGTGTTCTCTATCTTAAGAGGAAAAGCTTTCAGCTTTCCACCATTGAGGATGAAGTTAACCTTGGGTTTATCATGGCGTGGGGAAAGGAGTGATGGTGGTAAAGTAAAAGGGCTCTTCTTACCCATCTCAATGCAGCTCTTCTCAGTTTTGTGCTCTTCTGGAGTGTTTCAGCTTTCTAACTAGATTCTAGAAATCTCATTAAGATATTATGTCCATATATGGTTGGGGGACAAGTGCTGAGAATCACCATTCTGCAATATTCCTGACATCATTCCTCCTACTACTACATATTTTAGGTTAGAAGCAAGTTGCAAAGTCTGGCCAACATTCAAGGGAAGGGGAATTAGACATTACTTTTTTTTAAACCTTATTTATTTATTTTGAGAGCAGGGAAGGAGGGGCAGAGAGGCAGGAAGAGAGAATTCCAAGCAGGCTCTACACTGTCAGTTCAGAGCCTGGTGTGGGGCTCGAACACACAAACCACTAAATCATGACCTGCGCCGAAATCAAGAGTTGAACGCTTAACCAACTGAGCCACTTTGGTGCCCCTAGACTTGACTTTATAAAGGAAGAACTGTCAAAGAATTTGCAGAAATGTTTTAAAACCACCGCAAAAATAATAAACAAGGAAACAAATAAATAAATGAATGAATTGGAGATATATTTCCAGAATATATTAGTAGAAGTGAGTTGCTGAATAAATGCGTACGCATATTTGAAAAGTAGGAAGACTTTGCCCTATTGTCCTCCAAAAGCACTGTTAGCCCTCATATATCCTCAAAGAGTTTAAATATTGCTTATTTTCCCATAAGCTCATGAATGCTTCACATTAGCAAGTTTGTTTTATTTACATTTTTCTATGTGATAGAGTAAAAATAGTATATATTTTTAAAATTTGTCTTTTACCTGGTTACTAGTCAGGTTAGTAACTTATGTTTATTGACCACATACATTCTTTATTGAATTTTCTTATATCATTTTATGTTTTGCATCTAGTTACCTGCCCTTCAATACATGTTTAAGAGGTCTTGATTTACAACAGACAGTAATCTTTGGTTTATCCTGAATGTTAGAATATTTCTTCTGGGTGTGTTTTTTCGTCCCTTTAACTTTCTTTTTCGATGTTGCTTTGCGCTATACAGAAGTTTGATATCTTTTAAATCTGTGATTTTTTTCTTATATAGATAGGCCTTATTCAATAACAAAATTATTTTTTTAAATGTCCAAAGATTTCTTTCTTGTAGTTCTATAGCATGGGTGCTATGTGAAATTTTTTTTTGTATATGTATAAAATAAGAAACTGTACTTTTGTTTCATGTTTTCTTTAATGGTATTTTTAAAACCATTTAGAGCTATAGAACACTTTGTTTAAAAAAAAGAAAAAAAGACATAAAATAAACGCTTGTCCCCAGTAAAGCTGCAGCTCTTTGGGCTAGAGTCTCTCTCTCCATATTCCTTCTGTCTCAGCCCTGCTAGTTTCTAAGAGGAGGGGAAGCGGATGAAGAGGGAGTTGTATCCAACATACTTGGAAACAAATGAAACTAGTTAAAAGCAGCTGTTCATACAGAGACTGGGAAACATTTAAAAGTAGAATAAATAGTATTTGTTGATGCATTTACATTGATATATTGGTGTGCCTTTACATAGATGAAGAAAAGTATGCACTTCAATGTTTCGATTTAACGTTAAAAAAATTTAAATCTAGCCATTATGAAGTGACTACTTGTGTTTTGAAAATAAGGGAACATAGATTACAAATTGATGAAATTCAATCTTTTTTCTAATAATAAACCCTATGTCTTCAGGAACCAGGCAGTGCATTCTGTCTCTTAAGAGACATTCCCTACATGCTAGATATTCGCTCTCTCAGTGTATGAATGAGTCATGAGCTGAGACAACAGGCATGTAGATTCAGATGCCTTGGTACTCGCACTGTGCATATATCATTTATATCCCCAAGTATATACACTGCAGGCACATGTGGGCACACACTGAGTAAATCACAAAGCTTTCCATCCTGTGAGTCTTTCTCTTTAGCCTGTGATGGATCTCATTATTAATTAAAGAATCATTTAGCTTGCATAATTGTCTTCTGCCATACATAATTCCAACCTTTCAATGTCTCTTCACGTTGACTTCTTAGACTAAATGCACCTCTTTGGCGTGGTAACATCATCGACACAGTCTATAGATGGACAGACTCAGCAGTGGGGTGAATAATATGTAAAGAGACCCTCTCTTTGTCCCAGTCATGGAACTTACCAAGAGGTAACTTCATTTGTAAATTTTTTTGATTCTTTAAAATTAATCAAGTTCTCATACTTTGCAGTTGAGAAGCTCAGGCTTTCAACTGAAAGAAATGAACCACTTGTTTTTTGGTGCCCACTGTAATGTAGGAAGATTTTTGGATGTTGGAACAAGATTTAAGAATATCCAAAACAGGAGCAACTGGACTGTTACAGCCAGGTGTGCTTTGCTGACACCAAGCTTTTATCTTTATGTTTAATAAACTTAAAAATAAATCCGGACTAGCAAATAGGGGTCTCAGTGTACAATAAGTCAGACATTAAAACTCCTGGGGAAGTCATAATGTTTATTATAATGTATAATGTATATAATTATATACACGTATATGTATACATGTATACATGTATGTATATATACATGTATATAATTATATACATGTATGTGTGTGTGTGTCTACATATATATTTTTTTATTTTTTTATTTTGGGAGAGTAATGAGCGCATCATTTGAAACAGCTGTATTTGAGGGAACATTGGCATCATCTCTAAACTGGTTTGAGAATATCAGGGGATGTCATGGCAGAGCAGATCTGTGGGTCCATGAGACCAGCTGACTAGAGGGATGGTGATAGAGGCGGAGCCCAGTATTGGGATAAGCGGTTTTGCTCTCTGATGTTGGCCTCAAATAACTGTTAGAAAATACTCTCCCACATCTCCATATCTTCCTTTCACTGAAGCCCATAATGTCTTCTTGATGAAGAATATATTTTATGACTCCTTGGCCTGTATGAGTTTGCTACCTACCAGGTAAAATTATACATCTCTCAAAACGCAAGGCAAGATTTTTTGTTTGTTTGAATATTTTGAGATTTGTGAACAAATGCGTGCTAATGCACCGATTTTTCTTTAAGAAGAGTACCTGTTATCTTTATGTATTTTTGAATGTTGTTCAGTATCGAGTGGGTTCTGGCCGTAAGGTCAGAATGTTCGGGGATTTTGAGATGATAACTTGTTCTGCATCATTTGTGTAGTCATACCATTTAATAGGAAATATTTTAGAGTTCTACAGTCGATATCTCAGAGGAAACTTGGGAGAGATGTTCTCCATTAAAATTATGTAAATTTAATAAGGCAATGTTAGTAACTTTTATTAAGTTTTAAGTATCTAAGGCATATACATTGTTTAAAATTTCACAAGGTACGAAATAGCATTGAACATAAAGTAAGTTTTCATCTCTCTTTACTCTTCAGCCACCTATTACTCTATTGGGCGTGCATTTTGTCAATTTCTTGACTATCATTCTGGAGAGATACATACATAAATATTCTATACCTTTGCATGCGTGTATATATATTTTCTCACACAAATGCATGATATAAGCACTTTTCTGCAACTTACTTTATCATGATGTGTTTCAGAGGCTTTCCGTATGTATTCATGTAGAAACCTCTCCTTTTTCTTACTGACTATGGAATATTCTATTGTACAAATGTATTGTGAGCTATTTTCATAAATTACATTATTAGATAACCTTTCTTCTAATGGAAAGTCTGGGGAAAGTGACATCTGCTTCTGGAATACCAGATTGTATCTATTCTCCTATGTTAGTGACAGGATGAGGATTTTTTATTCTCTGTATTTTGTTTTGTGATTAAGATTGTTATCTTCTCTGTTCACTCATCCAAATATTTTTCTGAATATATTCACATGGTTCAAATATAAACCAAATAGAAAGAAAAGTTTATGTCTAGGACAAATGGATAGCCATATGCAAAAGAATTCATTTGGACCCTACATCATACCCTAACACAAAAATTAACTCAAAGTGGATCATAGTCCTAATATAAGAGCTAAAACTGTTAAACTCTTAGAAGAAAATATGGGAGTAAATTTTTGTGATTTGAGGGTAAAAAATGATTCCTTAGATATGATACCAAATGCACAACTGATAAAAGGGAAGATTGACAAGTGGAACTTCCTCAGAATTAAAAATTTTTGCCTCAAAGGTCACCATCAAGAAAGTGAAAAGATAACCTATATACTGAGAGAAAATATTTGTAAATAATGTATCTGATAAGCGACTTGTATACAGAGTATATAATGGACTCTTACAAGCCAATAATAAAATATAATTATAAAATAGGCAAAGGATTTGGATATACATTTCTCCAAAGAAAATATAGGAGTGACCAACAAACACATGAAAAGATCTTCAACATCATCAATCATTAGGGAAACAGCAAATCAAACCGCTATAAGACACCACTACATATGCACTGGAATGATTGTCATAGAAATAACATCCAATAGCAAGTATTGATGAAGATGTGGGGAATTTGGAACCGTCATATATTGCTGATGGGAATGTGAAATGATGTAGCTGCTTTGGATAAAAGTTCAGGAGTTCCTCAAAAAATTAATCATAGAGTTATTGTATAACTCAGGTAATCCATCTGATGTCTTCCTGTGTATCCTCCAAAAATTTTTTTTCATATGAAATAGCTCCCAGTTCTTTATTCCTTCTCCAAAGGACCTCAACTTTCAAAATTCGCATTGAACCTCCACCAAGCCATATAAATTCTCTATATACCTACTAGGGTATAGACCTAAGAAAAATAAAAATATGTCCACAAAAAGACTTGTACACAAATGTTCATAGTAGCATTACTCATGACAGTTCAAAAGTGGGAACAGGAAAATGTCTATTAACTGGTGAGCGGTAAATAAAAGTCTGGCATATCCAGTGGGGTGTAATTTGACAATGTAAAGAAAGGAAACATTAACGAACACTACAATATGCATGAATTTCAAGAGCATCAAGTTATGAAAGAAATTAGTCACGAAACAGCACATACTGTATAAAACCTTTTTTAAAATGTCCAGAATAAGAAAATCCATAGAAAGTAGACTAGTCATTGCCTAAGACTGGTGTGGGGGGAAAAAGGTGGAATGGGAGAATGACTACTAATTGGTTTGGATTATTTTGTGTGGGAGTAATGAAAATATTCTAGAATTAGATTATGGTGATGGTTGCACAACCCTGTAAATGTTGAATTGTACACAGTGAGTGAACTTTATGGTATGTGCATTTTATCTCAACGAAGCTATTAATTTTTTTAATGAAGTCTTCTTTTCACATTTGTCCATGCCCTGTATCTCTCATGTCACGTCCTCTATAAAGCATCATGTCTAGACATATTCACAAGGGAGACCTGTAAAGAGTGGATAACTCCAATATTTTCCCTTTATTCTTATGTATTAAGTATAACATTGATACCAAAAGCTGAAAATTATTTCATGAAAAAAGGAAAATACAGACCAATATCTCATAAATACCATTGAAAAGATCCTAAATAAAATTTCACCATAAAGACTGCAGAATAAGTGGATTATATGCCAGGAAATCAAGGTGTTTAATATCAAGAAATCTAGTAATACAATTTGTTATATTAGGAAATATTAAGAGAAAGCTCATAATATCCTCCATAGATTCTGAAGGACATTCGATAAAATTCGGTATTCCTGGAAAAAAAATCACTAAAGTAGGAATTTATAACTATTATATTATAATGATAAAAAAAAACTTACCTATCTGTGCCCAAATGTAATTATGACCCTTAGTGAGTAAGTACTAGAAGTGTCTCTATTCAGATAAAAAATATAAAGAATGCTAATTTTTATCACAATTATGTAATATTAATTATGTGACATTAAACTTGGAAAAACTAGTCAATGCAATCAAATAAGAAAAATAAATTGTATAATACTGGAAAGGAAGGGTAAGTATTAAAATTTGCAGATAATATATCCAAAAAATTCAAAAGAATCAACTAAGAATATATTCCAAGGAAAGATAATTCAGTAGATAGAATGGCACAATATTAATATTCACAGTGTATATATTTCATATATAAAAATACAACTCATTAGAAAATATAAAACTAAGTCCCTACTTACAATAGCAAAAAACATAATAAATACATAGGAATTAGCTTTAAAAGATATGTGTAAAACCCATGTTAAGCTTGTAGGAAATTTCTGTGGAAATAAAGAAATTCAGTAAAGTTGCAGGATACAAAATCAAGATATGAAAATCAGTTGCATTTCTATACACTAACAATGAACTCTCAGAAAGAGAAATTAAAGAAAATAGTCCCATTTACAATACCATCAAAAATAATAAAAGCCTTAGGAGTAAATTTAACCAAATGAGTGAAAGATCTGTACTGAAATCTATAAAACATTGATGAAGGAAATTGAAGACACAAATAAATAGAAAGATATCTCTATTCATGGATTAGAAGAATTAATACCATTAACATGTCTAGAATTGCCAAAACTATCTATAGATTCCGTACAATCCCTGTCAAGATTCCAATGACATTTTTAAACAAATACAAAACACATTCCCAAATAGGTATGGAATCACAAAAGACATCAAACAGCCAAAACAGTCCTGAGAAAGAAGAATGAAGCTGCAGGCCCACACTTCCTGATTAAACTATATTACAAAGCTGTAGTCATCAAAATAAACTCTTGCATGTATAGTCATCTAGTATTAGACAAGAGAGCCAAGAGTACTCAATGGGAGAATGATAGTCTCTTCAATAAATGGTGCTAGGAAAACTGGATATTCACACGTGAAAGAATAAAACTAGATCTGTAACACTACTCACAAAAATTAACTTGAAATGGATTAAGGACTTGAATGTAAGATCTGAAACCATAAAACTCCTTTAAAAACAAAACAGAGAAATAGCTTTGACATTGGTTTTGGAGATGATTTTTTAGATATGACACCCAAAGCACAATCAACAGAAGCAAAAAATAAAAAGTGGAAATGTATCAAACTCAAAACATTTCTGCACAGCAAAAGAAATGATCAACAAAGTGAAAGGGCAATGTACAGAATGGGGGAAATGTTTGCAATATATCTAATAAGGAATTAATACCCAAAATATATAAGGAGCTCCTCAACTCAATCTGATTTAAAAATGGGCAATATCCCTCTTTTTC
The DNA here is from genome assembly GCA_030068075.1 of Paguma larvata. NCBI lineage: Eukaryota > Metazoa > Chordata > Mammalia > Carnivora > Viverridae > Paguma > Paguma larvata. Next base: position 60,928,762 of record CM057836.1, read on the forward strand.
TGACTTATTTCACTTAACATAATACCCTCCAGTTCCATCCATGTATAGGCAGACTTTGTGAGACTAAGCAAAAACCAGGGGGAGGGGAAGAGGGGAAAAGAAAAAAAGACACAGAGAGGGAGGGAGATAAAACATAAGAGACTCGCAAAGACTAAGAACAAGCTGAGGGTGAGGAGGGTGAGGGAGGGGGGAGAGGGGGTGATGGGCATTAAAGAGGGCACGTGTTGGGATGAACACTGGGTGTATGTATAAACCAATTTGAAAATAAACTATTATAAAAATTAAAAATTAATAAAAAAATAAAAAATGGACAATATCCAAATGGCCAATAAGGCCATGAAAAGGTGCTCAGTGTCACTAATCATTAGGGAAATACAAATCAAGACTACAATGAGATGTCAACTAACACCTATTAGAACGGCTGTTATCAGAAAGACAAGATGAGAGAGAAGTTCTGGTAAGGATGTGGATAAAAAGGAACACTTGTGCACTGTTTGTGGCGATGTAAATTTTTCTAGCCAGTATGGAAAACAGTGTCAAGCTGCCTCAAAAAATTACAAATGGAACTGCCGTATGATCCAGCAATTTCACTTCTGGGCATTTATCTGAAGGAAATGAAATCACTATCTCAAAGAAATACCTGCACCCCCATGTTCATAGCAGTGTTATTTGCAATAGCCAAGAAAAGGGAACAACCTAAATGTCCATGAGTGGATGAACGGATCAAGAAAATGGAGCATGTATGTATAATGGAATATTATTCAGTCACTAAAAAGAGGAAATTCTGGTTTTTATGACAACATGGATGGACCTTGAGGACATTATGCCAAGTGAAATAAGTCAGAGAGAAAGACAAATACTGTATGATCTCACTTATACATGGGATCTAAAAAGCCCAAATTCATAGAAACAGAGTGTAGATTGATTGCTGCCAGGGACAGGCTAGGATATGGGGTAGGGTGGCAAGTATGTAGGAGGATTGGGTGAAGGTGGCCAAAGGGCAGAATCATCTAGTTGTAAGATGAATAAGTTCTGGAGATGTCAAAGGTCAGCATAATGGCTATAGTGTATCATACTTTATAGCATATTTGAAAGTCACTAACAGAGTACGTCTTAAAAGTTCTCAACAGGTACACAGAAATCATGACTATGTAAGGCGAGGAATGTGTTGATGAACTTTACCATGGCAATCATTTCACAATATATACTTAGATCAAATCATCACATTTTATACCTTAAACATATACAATCTTATATGTCAATTTTATTTCAATAAAGCTAGGGAAAAAAATTCCTTGATTAACATGGAATCTTGGTTGACAGTTGTGTTTTTCTGAGCACATTGAAGATGTCACATTGTGTTCTGGGTTTCCTTGTCACTGTTGAGAAGTTAGCGGTCAGTGGGTCAGACATGAAAGTTTCTCATTTTTCTTTTGGTACTTGAACATGTGTATGTGCTTTGTCTTCTAGGCTTTCACGTGTCCAGGTACTTATTTTCATGGTTTGGATTTACTTAGTTTCATGAATCTGAGAATTGCTATTTTTTAAAAAAATAAGTTCTGGAAAATTCTCATACACTGTGCTTTTGAATATTACCTTAGTCCTCTCTTCTTCCTTTTTGAAACTTAATTAAACATATATTAGAATTTTTTGTTCCCCTATGTTGATTCAACTTTTTAAATACTTTGAATCTCTGCTTTTCTTCAGATATCTTCCAGATCACAAATTTCTCTTTCTTGATAGCTAATCAATTTTAAACCTACCCATTGGGTTATTTTTTTTCTAGAAGTTCTGTTTGTTTCTTTTTCAAATATGCTTTCACATTTTATAATCTTTACCTTTTTTTATAATTTCACTCTCTTATTCGCTTTCTTAGAATTTGATTACACATTTTTATTTTATATTTGATATCTGATTTATTTATTGAGGCCTTTATGTGATTATGTTACCCACAAATTTTAATGATTCTTACTCATGGTATCTTGTTTTGTTGTGCATTTTGTACATATTTCTTGCAACTTTATTTGTAGGGATTCCTGGAGGCCTATATTAAAGATGGGTTCCACTAGAAAGAAACTGTCCAGTCTCTGCCACCATTCTGGGATTTTTATCAGATTCTTCATACATACGTGTGTGTAATTGTGCATGCGTGTGTGTGTGTGTGCACGTGTTTGACACCCCATATAGTATGAGTTTTGTTTGACATAACCATGTCATAACTGGCTTGTGGTTATGAATTTTAAGAGAAAATATCTCTCTTGCATCTTATGCAGAGTCTGCAAATATGCAGTTTTATTCCTTCCTTTGGCAAGGATTGTGGTCTGGCGACGGGCTGGTGACGGGGTTGTGTTTACTTGTGCTTTATATTACACTGAGTATATGGCCTTCGGAGGGCTAGTTGTATGCAGGAGTGTCTCATATTAGATTTCCCACTTATGGCGACCCCTAGACCTTTTTCCCACGTCCTCAGAAATCAAGAAATCCAAAGCCATATTTACTTGGAACAGCAAATGTCCTCAAGACAAAGACAGATTCAGGGTTACTTAACTTTCTTTGTTCCTCTGTTCTGAGTATTACTAAGTCGTTACTTACTCATTCCAAAATGAATATGGATAGAAATAATTTAGTTCTTTCAGCAAAAGTCACTCCCAGTAAGTGGTTGCTCAAGAGATCTTTGTTGAAGGTATGAATGAATGATTTTTCAGGTCTTCCTATGTACTATTAATTGATGGTTCATCCAAGCTATCATAGAGAATGGCACAGAACAGATGTTTTTTCCCATAGAATATTTCTCTATATCAATGCCTCTTCTACAAAGCAACACAGAAAAGGAATTATGAAGGAAAAAGAAATCCTCTTTCCCACCTTGCCTTCGCTAAAAGAGAAGAGGAAAGAGAGAAGGAAATAAGAGGAAGAGAAAATGGGGCGGGGGTGTATAGAATGATAAGAGAACAGCTCGGGGGTGGAACCGGGAAGTAGTTGGTGTTTACTCACTCATGAGTAGCTTTTACATTTCTCTTTCATATCTGGAACTAATGCCAATTATTCTACAGATATTCCTGCACATCTCCTGTCATAAAGGAATGGATTATGACTCTTAAGTGTTTCCCAACTTCATATTCCGATCTGACCCAGCGTGTCGCTACTCTAATGGGCCCAAAGAGAAGTGCAGTGGTTTACCGACGAGGTTAAATTGAAGATTGACCAGTACAGGAAAATACTCCCGCTGACTTCTCCAGAATCCACTTCAGGGCCCTGCCACTTGTCTTTGAACTCTTTTTTTTTTTTTTTTCTCTACCGCTCTTTTGCACTAGATCTTTCAAGAGAAATATGTGTATCCCTTTACCCTATGGCCTGCATGGTCTGAATCAGTGAAATTATTCCATTTCTCAGAGCCACATTGACAGAAACATGGCTGCTGATAGTCTGGTTCTTCCATAAGTCATAATGCTTTTAGAAGTACTTTATTATCTCCCAAGATGAATTATGTGACATCCAATAATGGGACCTACATATCAGGACCTATGATCTTTCTCAAGGTGAGCACCATCTCCTCACTCCTTCCCTCTCTTCACGCCATCATCTCACCCTCTCCTAAAGACTGCGGAGTGCTAATGTTCACACCACACACTCCCGAGGACCAGAACTTGACTAGTTTTTCATCCATGCATGTTTCCTGCAATGAAGGAATGTCTTACAAGAGCGCTCTTGGGTAGAAATGGCAAGATTTCTTGAGACAGGAAATGGTTTGTTAAGGGCTGCCGTTAGCAAGCAGAGTACAAGAGGTGAGTGGATGGAATGGCCTCCTTGCCTACTGGGAGCTAGTGACCGACACTGTCCACAGGAGAAAAGAGAGTAGTAAGCGGCCCATCTAGAATATGGACCGCTCCACGGATTGAGCGGTATGAAAGAGCACTGCACCTCCGTCATGTGTGTGCTTAGCAAACTTTCTTGCTTATGCCTCCCCGTGCCCATGTCCCGCAGCCTGGATTTTGCTCGCAGATACTGCCCCAGTTTGCAGAAAGGAGTTCTCTTGGGCCATCAGCGTGGGCTCTCCCCATAATGAATCGCAGCACTGGACTTCCTCCTGACATCACACTTCAATCAAAAACTTTTTGCACGAAATGTCACTTTCAAAGTTGCGGTTTGGGAAAAAAAAAAAAAGTGTCTTTATAAAAAATTCATGGCCACAATGATCTGATAATGCAGTGTTCTGATACCAGCAGATGTTTTGTCTAACATGTTCCCTGAAGCTGTACTCTGTGCCTTCGTATCTTTCATTTCCAGTTGCTATCTGCTGACTGTGGGATGTCATGTACGTACCCTATAGCTATGCGCGGCAATTCGCATCTAACACCACCACGCGTAATGAGCTTCACAAGATGCTTGTCGCAATAACTCCGTACTTCCCTAACCATATGGAACACAACACTCTAAAGCCCATAGACACTTTTTTTTATTACAGTTCAGATCCTTAAAACATAATCTGTGTGATGTCTAGTGAACGTACGTGAAGAGCTGCTGAAAACAAAGTTAACACTTGTTCACATCATCTGTTACAAATGTCCAATTTGGGACAATAAATTTCCTCGGAACCTGTTCTTTTGCTGACTCGTTGCTTTATCTTTTTTTCCTCTTTCTCTCACGTCGTTTTTTTTATGAACTATGCATATGTATTAAATGGGATTTGTTGTCCCTAGATACCAATTTGCATAAAGTACAAGCCATCATTGGTTGGAGAGAAGCAAATTACTTCTCCGGCAAGATCACACTTTTTTTTTTTTTTTTTAATTTTAACAAACCGCAGGCAGAGGCTGTTAACAGCACTTAGCCAGATATGCAAAGTATCACTTTTCTCAAAAGCAGCTTGATCAATGAGGGGGAAGAGAAAAAAAGTGAGAGGTGATATTATTCAATTAAGTCCCACATAAAGCTGACCCGACACAGAAATGCCATACCTGTTTAGCCACCTGTCCACCTGTCTGTAAGCCGAGCCTCTGCATTTCCCTTTCAGTCTAGATCAGGTATTCGTCTTGAGGGGGAAAAGCGAGAGACTCAGTTACCAAAGAGGTGAGACCAACTCAGCAGCCTTTAAAAATAAGACTAATCTCTCAGTTTTATTCTCTGCTTTTCAGAAAACTCACCGGTTTTTATTTCTTTCTCTTTCCAGTTACTCTTGCCATTCTTTCCTTTGTGGCTTGATAATCAAGCAACTCTCTGTCCATAGTTCTGCTTATAATTGCTGACTCACAATGTCTCGTAAACCGCAGTGGGACCCGCGCCCCCCACCTCTGCCCATCACGGAAAGCAGATTTTCTCTAACAGATGCGGGAACAAGGGTGGAACATTTTGGATGGGGCCCCGGCATCCAGGTCCACACGAGTCCACAGTTCTCTCTTCCCACTGCTCTTGTCGTGTACACCTGTGACAACTTGGCAATCGCCTGGGTGATATCGCAGAGACTTGCAAATTCCAGCTTGTCCCTCTGCTAAGCAGAGCTGTGCTAGTTTTTGCTAAATAAGGAAACAAACAGCTCTCTCCGCCAAGAATCTCAGACGATGTATGGGGGGTGGAAGTTGGGAACCTTAGAAACAGCTGGGAATAAATGACACTCTCCAACTTTTGACAAACTTGCCATAGAAACTTGAGGAGGCTGCGGTCTGACTTAGATGCACATTTCAGTTAAGTTTAAGTTCCAGGGGCTTCGATACGTGTTATAGAATAATTGAATTATTAAGATCAGTTTAAATCGTCCGGACCACACTCAGTGTAAGTGTTTTACAGGTACCAAAGATCTGTTATGGCCATTGTAATCCCTAAAAATAAACAAGGAATTGTTAGTAAATTCTGTCTCCCCTTCTAGCAAGGGGCACTCCGTTATTCACTGAGGAGAAACAAAGAGATTTGAATACATTATCTACCCCCATTATTTTGTCCAGAGACCAAGCCGGGCTAGAAACAAGCGAGTGAGAAACTAACTTAGTGATACAAGGGGCTTATATTCCTACCTGTGATATCTCTGGTGAAGACAAAGAAATGACCCAAATTCACCATGCAGAAGCCAGAGACTTTGAGGTTTGAGTGTGCACGTATGTGTGTGTATTTGCCCTCCCCGCTGTGAACCTAGTGCCCAGAGAGCTGGTACTTATGAGGTGCTCAACACCTACTTGTTAAATGAATTAATGAATGGCTGAGTAGTGAATTAATGGACACATAAAGGAAGTGGGCTGTGCACAAAAAATTGTCTGTTAATATAACTAGAGTAAAAGATTAATGAAAGTCCTGTCATGTAAGATGGTACTCTAAATTACATCATAGAGATGTTTTTGAGTACCTGGATTGTTCTAGGAAATAAAGTAAGCATTGCTAACAGAGTCTGGGAGGTAGCAGTTGTGGAAACGCATGGAATTTGGAATAGAAACAAACAAAATAATACCACTTTCTGAGCTTTATTTCCCATACTGTGAAATAGGAAAAGATACCTATGGCAAAGGGATGTTTTGGTGATTAAGTGAGATTAATCAATATCAAATATCACAGTAAACATTTGCTGACAGTTAGAGGCATTTTTTTTTAAAGTTTATTTATTTCTGAGAGACATAGAGACAGAGTGTGAGCAGGGGAAGGGCAGAGAGAGAGGGAGGCACAGAATTCGAAGCAGGCTCCAGGCTCTGATGAGCCATCAGCACAGAGCCCGACGAGTGGCTCGAACCCACAGACTGTGAGATCTGACCTGAGCTGAAGTCGGCCACTTAACCGACTGAGCCACCCAGGTGCCCCAGAGTCATTTTTATTTATCTGCCCTTAAGAACTTATAATCTAATTTAATCTTCGAGATGAAACACTAAAATTTATCCCCTATGGAGGAAAATCTTGGAATATTTAGAGAGAACCCAGAACTTCTTTGGAGAAGAAAAATGCATGAAAGAAGGAGCTTTCTTGTTTCCTTGTCCCATCTCTTGCCTCTGCTCTTTCTGTTTCACCTGCCTGGGACACCTTCCTTTCTTCTGTTCTCTTATCCAAATTGTATTCAATGATCCAATTTCTAAGCTCTCACTGCTTAGGAAACAAGGTTTCATTAGGTGGGCTGTGCATTGTTTCTTCAACCTCACAACATAAATATTTCTGTTTTATTGTGTTCTCTCAGTTGTCTTTTGCTGTATAACAAATGACCTTAAAACTTTGTATTTTGAAACACCGGTTACTTGTTTCTCATGATCAGTGCGTTAGCTGGATGGTGTAGCTTAGATCTACTCATGCTATTGCATTCAGTTGGAGGACTGGCTGGGTTGAAAATTCTTAAGAGCTCACTCACATATTGGAGCTGACTGTTGTCTGGATCATCTTGGTTTTTCTCCACGTGGTCTCTGCCCCTCCAGGAGGCAAGATGGATTTCCTTCTGTGGCAGTCTCAAGGCCATGTTCCAATAAGGTGACCTTGGAAGCTGTCTGGCCTTTTACGGACAAATCTCCAGAACTTCCACAAAGGCATTTCTGCCACATTTTATTGAACAAAACAAATCAGAAGGCCAACTTAGATTCAAAGGGGTAGAGAAGGAGATTCTACCTCTGGATGGGAGACATGTCAGTGCCACATTGTACATATTGGAATTGGAAGTATTCATGGCCATTACATAATCAACCGCAGGTACCCCCTGCTTTGATATTGAGGATTTGCATCAACGTTCTCTTCATCTCTGGCCCCCATTTCGAATGCCTGTCCTGATATACTGTCTAGTTTACAAGACCTCTATAGGCACCACGTCCCTGTTGCTAGGTTTTGCGTATTTAGAGTCATTAAGGTACTCTTCTAAACAGAGGATTGTCAAATCATGGTTCATACTTTCCTTCTTACTATATGATCTCGACAACGGGAAGGAACAATAGAAACTTGTTTTCATGCTGATACAAGAATATGCTACGTTTCAATACAGGTCTGCATGAAAAGCAAGAAAGATCTTGGCCTAACTTTATACCTCAGGAACTAGAAAAAGAAGAACAAACTAAACCCAAAGTCAACAGAAAGAAGGAAATAATAAATATCAGAGATGAAATAAGTCAGTGAATAGGAAAAAAACTTCATTTTTTAAATAAACAAAATCAACAAACTTTTAGTTAGACAAAGAAAAAAGAAGACTCAGATGTGTTGAATCAAAAATGAAAAAGGAGCTATTACAACAGATGTCTCAGAAATAAGAAGGATCGCAAAAGACTCTTAGAATAATGACTTGCAAACAGATTGAATAACCTAGAAGAAATGGATAAATTTCTAGAAATCTACAAGTTAACAAGACCGAATCAAGAAAAACCAGAAAGCCCTAAACAAACCAGTTGTAAATAAGAAGTCTTAAAGTAATGCAAAACCTCCCCAAAAAGAAAAAGTCCAGAACCAGATGACTTTGTGGGTGAATTCTACCAGACATTCAAAGAAAAATTGATTCTAACCTTCTTAAAAGCTTCCAAAGAATAGAAATAGAAGGAATACTTTTAAACTAATTTTATGAAGATAGCATCACCCTGATACAAATAAAGACACCACAGAAAAGAAAACTGCAGGCCAACATCTTTGATGAACAAAGATGCAAAAATACTTTATAAAATACTAGCAAACCGATATGCAGATTGCATACAATCCCTGTCAAAATTCTAATGACATTTTCACAAAAGTAGAAAAAGCAATTCCAAAGGTATTATGGAACCACAAAGGAGCCCAAGTAGCCAAACCGATCTTAGAAAAGAAAAATGGACCTGGAGTTATCACATATCCTGAATGCAGATTATGTTACAAAATATAGTAGTCAAAACAATATGGTACTAGCATAGACACATAGACCAATAGAACAGAATAGAGAGCCCAGTAATAAGCCAAAGCATATATGGTCAACTAATTTTCCATAAGGGCCCCAAGAACACACAATCAGGAAAGGATAGTCTCTTCAGTAATTGGATTTGGGAAAACTGGAAATCTATATACAGAAAAAGTGAAATTGGACCCATATGTTAAACCATGCACAAAAATCAATTCAAAATGGACTGAAAACAAATATAAGAATTTAAACTGTAAAACTCCTAGAAGAAAACATAAGGCAAAAGCTCCTTGACACTTGTCTTACAATGATTTCTTAGATATCTTAGGTACACCAAAAGTGCAGGCAGCAAAAAAACAAAAGAAAAATAAAGTAGGACATCAAACTACAAAGTTTTTGTATAACAAAAGGAAATGATCAATGAAATAAAAGAAACTTATGAATTGGGAGGGAATATTCACAAACCATATATCTAATGAGGAATTAATGTCCAAAATACATAAGGAAACTATATGACTCAATAACAAAAAAACAAAAATAAAAACAAAAAAAAATTCAATTTTTAAAATGGGCAAAGGATCTGATTAGACATTTGTCCGAAGAAGACATGCAAATGGCCAATAGGTATATGAAAGCTGCTCAACATCATGAATCATAAGAGAAATGCAAATCGAAGCTATGAGGTATCACTTCAGTACCTGTTCGGATGGCTATGATTTAATAGGTAGAAGATAACAAGTGTCAGTGAAGACGTGGAGAAAAGAGAACTCCTGGGCGCTGTTAGTGGGTGTGTAAATTGGTTTAGCCATTATAGACAACAGTATGGAAATTCCTCAAAAAACTAAAACTGTAACTACCGTATGATTCAGCAATTCCCCTTTTGAGTATATATCCAAGAGAAATGAAATCAGGATCTCAAAGAGATGTCTGCACTCCTGTGTTCATTGCAACATTATTCACCATAGCTAAGATAAGGAAATAACCCCTGTTATGGACAAATAAATAAAATGTGGTGTGTATATATATATATACACACACACAGTGGATTATTTAGCCCTAAAATGGAGATTCTGCGATTTGCAACAACATGGATGAACCTGGAACACATTATGCTGGATACAGTGAAATAAGCCAGACACAGAAATAAAAAGAAAAAAAATTGCATGATCTCACTTATATGTGGAATCTAAAATTTGATGTCCATATGCAAAAAAGTTGAATTCATGAATTTCCTAATTCATGCAAATAAATCTAGATACAGGCCTTACACTTTTACAAAAATTAACTCAAAATGTGAAATAGGACTAAATATAAAATACAATACTGTAAAATCCCTAAAGGAAAAAAAAACGTTAGAGACAATTTATGTGACATTAGGTTTGGTGATCAGATTTTAGACACACCACTAAAAGCATATAAATTTTACCTTGTTAGAATTAAAAATGTCTGCTCCAGGGGCGCTTGGGTGGCTCAGTCGGTTAAGCATCCAACTTCAGCTCAGGTCATGATCTTGTGGTTTGTGAGTTCGAGCCCTATGTCGGACTCTGTGCTGACAGCTCAGAGCCTGGAGCCTGCTTCAGATTCTGTGTCTCCCCGCTCTCTGCCCTTCACCTGCTCGCTCACTCTCTCTCTCTCTCTCTCAAAAATAAATAAACATGAAAAAAATGTCTGCTGAAGACAACATCAAAAGAATGAAAAGACAAGTATCATTGACTTGGAGAAAATATTTGCAAATATTTTCTGATAAAGGAGTTGTATCCAAAATATACAAAGAACCCTTAAAACTCAACAATAAGAAAACAACCCAATTAAAATATCTAAATAGACAACTCACCAAAAAAATTATACAGATTGCAAAAAAATATATGGAATAATCCTCAATAGCATTGTTATCAGGAACCTGAATTTTGAGTTTTGCCAAATTGTTTTTCTTAATCTATTTAAAGAATCTTGTTTTTCTTCTTTAGTCTATTGTAGTGAATCACATTGATGGGCTTTTGAATGCTGAAGCAGCCTTGCATTCATGAACGAAACCTCACAAGATCATGATATATTATTATTATTTTATGTATTGCTGGAAATTTTTTTTGCTAATATTTTGTCGAATACTTCTGTGTCATGTATGTGGCAGACATTGGTTGGCATTTTTTTGTTTCTTGTATTTTGTCTAGCTTTTCATCTGAGGGTACTGGCTCATAAAATGCATTGGAAAATGTTCCCTCCTTTTCTACTTTTATGTAAAATTATGGAAAATTTATATACTTTTTTCTTAAATATTTGGTATACCCTATCAGTGGAGACATTCAGTCCTAGACTTTTATTTTCTGGAAAGTTCTTAATAATGAAAAATTTTCTTTAATTGATACAGGGATATTCAAGCTACCTAGTTCTTCTCAAGTGACTTTTTATATTCATCTTTCAAGTAATTGGTCAATTTCATCTAACTGTCAAATTATAAGCATAGAATTTTTTAGTGTTCTCTTATTATTTTAGAATCCCTTCTTTCCTTATAATCTGATAATCTGTAGGAGTATCTCTTTTTATTCCTGATATTGAAAATTGGTATCTTCTCCTTTTTTTATTGGTCAGTCTGTCTGACTTAGATTTGTCAAGTATTTTATCTTTTCAATGAACCAGCTTTGGGTTTTATTGATTTGTTTCTCTGTTGTTTTTCTCTGTTTTCAATTTTATTGATTTCTGTCCTTATTTTTATTATTTCCTCCTTTATGTTTGCTCTGTAATTTGTTCTTTTCTTGCTGGCTTCTTAAGGGGAAGCTTAGATCATTGATTTGAGGCCTTTCTTCATAATAACATAAGCATTTAATGCTATGTATTGTGCTCTAGACACTGTTTTAGCTTCATTCTAAAATAAATAGCTTCATTGCCACATAGTACAAAATATTTTGTTTGGACACTTTTCAGATTTTTTAAAAAAAAATTTTAATGTTTGTTTATTTTTGAGAGAGAGGGCATGAGCAGTGAAGGGGCAGGGAGAGAAGGAGACACAGAGCTCTTGAGCTGTCAGCACAGAGCCCGACATGGGGCTTGAACTCATGAACTATGAGATCATGACCTGAGCTAAAGTTGGATACTCAACCAACTGAGCCACCCAGGTGCCCCTTCAGATTTTTTTTTAATTTTCTTATGATCAAAGAACATACTATGATACAGTTTTTATTTCTTTTAAATTTGTTATGGTTTGTTACTTGGCCCACAATATAGTCGATCTAGGTTTTTTTTTTTAATGTACATTTAACAAGTATGTGTACTCAGCTGTTTTTAGGTATAATGTTCAATAAATATCAATCGAATCAACGCCAAATTTGATGGCATTGTTTAGGTCTTCTATATCCCTGCTAATTTTCTCTCTACTTGTTTTACTGATAATTGGAAGAGGAATTTTAAATCTCCAACTATAATTGTGGATTTGACTTTCTCTTTTACTCCTATTATCTTCCATACCCCTATGAATTCATATTTTTCTGGTTATTTGTTTTTTCAGTAATTTAGATTTTGTCCTGGACATTTTGTTGTATGAGACTGAGACTCTGGGTGTCATTAAAATCTGTAGTGAATATTGCCTTTTTTCTTTCTTTCTTTCTTTCTTTTTTTTTTTTTTTTGTCATTTTGGTAGGTTCAGATGATAAAGCCTTTCTTGCCTTTTGTGGGTGGTGGTTTCAACATCAGTTAAGATGTCAAAGCTTTCGCTATGTTGCTTTGGATATGTTCTACACATGTACCTCTCGGCAGTTAGTCTGGGACTTGGTGTTGGTTTATCTTATAGTTCAGTCCTCAAAGTCTTCACTGTGCTGGTTCATATCTATCACACACATTCACAGCTTATGGATGAGCCCATGACTTGTGTCAGTTCATATACAGAGGAAGAGGCTATCTTCTCCAGCTCTGTCCTCTGTGAGATATTTCCCACACACATGAGTGTTCAGGGAGACTTTCCCCCTCAGAGGTTTTACTACCTCACGCTTGGGTCAAAGTTGGAGGAAGAAATTAGATATTAACCATGTCTGCTATTGCTAACTTTTCAGAGTCCTCAGATAGTTTCTTTTTAAGTGATATCTAGAGTTTTTAGTTGTAAACAGTGGGAGTGAGAGGTACAGTGGACTTCCTCCATTTTGGCCAGCACCAGGAGTGCTCACCTGGTTTTCATAAATTATACTAATATATAGGTACTTCTCAAGGAACTCCTTGATTATGTTTAGGTAACATGCTTTGTATGAAAATATGTATGTAACACGTATCAAGAAATTGTGTCTCCAACATGGCCCCTGTGTGTGCTGAAATTCAGTAATTGTCTTAATGAAAGGTTTTAGAAATGACTGCCCCCTAGCAGGGGTTCAATGCATGTATTTCTTATTACAAATAAATATTGATAATTAAAAACATAATTTACAAATATACATATAAAAATGTTTATATAACAGAAAACATTCCAGGCAAGGGTTTCTTTAAGCAGTAAGTTAATCTAAAAAACATAAAATAGATTTTCATCTTCTCAGACACATGTATGTTACACAAAATTCATTTTACTTGAATTAGAGCATATTTCGCTTCAATTATCAATCAGGTCCTGTTAAATCTACCCAATTATTGATCTTCGTTGCGAAAATCTTGAGACGACAGTGCTAGTTTTGCTTTGCTTTGTAAATTGGCATCATCAGGTTCTTGCTGTAAAGACTGCGAAGTCATCATCACAGTTCTAAAATTTGATGTTCAGCCTTTCTGGATTAAAATTTTCATATCATCACACTTAAATAATGGATCCATCTCTCAGGGACAGAACTGCATTATTTAAGCTCACAGAATCTGATGAAAAAAACAAAACAGAATGATTGGTTTTCAAGAACTTTAGCTGTCACACAAACACACTCACAGAGACAGTATATTTCCACTGGCTTGAATGAACCCATCCGCTACTTATAAACATATCTATAAAGGAACCACCATAATCAGGAGGTGTGCTGTTGAACTGGATATCAGAACTAGGAGAGTGTATTGATCTGAGTGTTTAATAGCAGTATAGTACTGTACACTCAGGCAAATTCTTGTTCTACTACTAATAGCTCTGAGAGTTGGTACAGCATTTTAACGATGTTTAGAGAGTGGATTGCTGTTTTTGAGTTGGAAGGAGATGAAATAAGTGAGGTATCAACTACCTTATACTCCTAATCAAACAATACAAATCCAACAAGGGCTACAATCAATTAACAAATGCCCCTATGTGAACAATCAGCTATCAGCCATTTCCCTCCAAATAGATAACAAAAATAGTGGAGATTTTTTTTTAATTCCTCTTTATTGTGCCCAACACTAAAGGAGACGGAACTTAGAGGGAAGAATGGGAGACATAAAAATGGAGCAACCCCCCCACATGCATACAAACCATCATTAAACACACACATTTTGGCTTATGAATAGAGACAGATATAGATCCTTATCTATATCTGCTTATGAATATCTTATGGGAATAGAAACAGATACTGATCCTTTGAAATAGGAAAAGAAACAAGATAATGCAGAGCCATCGAAGACAAGATAAAAAGGAAACTTCAAGAGGAAGAGAGTAGTCAACAGGGCACGTAATCAATCAGCTACATGTGGCAGGGGTTGCATAGGGTATTGGCCATAAAAAGGCCTCTTGAACTTGGAAGTCAGATTTGAGAAACCTCTTTGAGTGAACTGCAAATGGATAAAACATAGCTTTAGATGGTGAGAATGCAGAGATCGGTGAAGAGCAGACTATTTGTTTGTGGTGTCTGGCAGAAAAAAAGGAAAAAAGAGGAGTTAGAACATTAACTTTGAGAGAATTCTTATTTTTATGATACAAATCCCTAAGCTTATCATTAGAAAGAAGGGAGGTCTAAAGATTCAAAGAGTTAGTGGGGAGATGTAAAAATTATTTATTGAGCACCTACTATGCATCCGACATTGTTTTCAGTGCTAGAGATATGGCGTTGAAAGAAAGAGGCAATGATGTTTGCCTCTCATGATTTACATTCTAGTGAAAAGAGACAGGAAATAAAATAAGTAAAATATGTAATTTTTAGAGGCTGATGTGTGTGGAGGAGAAATATTCTCTAGTATTCAGGCTTTGGAGGAAGAGAAATGCCTCTCCTTCCAAGAAAAAAAAGTAAAATGTCAGATGAATCTGTAGAGACCCTTTTAAAAGGAGATGGTTTGGGACAATTGCGTCATTTTGTACAGGAAAGTGGCCTTTTATCTCTGCTTTTGCTTAAAACTTCTCTTAGCATATATTTGTCAACACTTTGCTGGGCCTCCTACTTCCCGCACTATACATATGCAGGAATTAACACATGTTGAAGGGTCTAACTAGTGATGTATAATCTTGGCCCCTTCATTATGAATGGTGATACAATTCACAGTAACCAAGGTAGTGCATTTTCCAATTACACATTCTGTTGTCTCATTAGCTGTCATACGTCACCTGCACCTACCTATCTACTCGTGCATTTTCCTTCATTATGTGCCCACAGTCATTTTTAGTGACAATCAGCATCTCCTGAATTGTCACAACAAGCCCTAATTTCAAGCAGTAAACCATATTTCAGTTGCATCTTAGAACAAATTTATGTCTGTAATATGGTTTCAGCAAATGTAATTGAATGTAATAGAGTTGATTTCCTGTCCACAACACCCCTTTCCATATTTGGATGTGGTATATTCCTTTTAACCATCACTTGCACAGTAATATCCAGTTTTTCCCTGTGGGTGAGAAACTCTACATTTGTGGTCTCAAACATAATGGCACACGGGGTTTGAATAGCTTGCTATAGCTACCCAACATATCAGGGTCTTGCTCATGATCTTCATGGGTTAGTTCTAGAGTAGTTCGCAATTTCAAACGCAGTAAGGCAGGCCTGGAAGGAGTCTATGAAGGGTCTCTAAAAGGAGGAAGATTTCTAGAAAAAGCAGATTCATTTCACCCAAACTACATTCTGTCTCATGAGCCAGAGCTGCTTTCCTTTGGAGCTCTGTTTGTCTAAGATAGTAGTGTCATTTTCCAGCTTTCATCAGAGACCTGCAAATATTCACAGATGCCTTAATCCAGTATCTGTCTGCTTCATCATTTCAATCCATGAACTGCAATAGTGAGATGATGCAAATTGTCTCCACACCTGAATTTCCCGCATGCGATGTGTGAACAGAGTCCCCGGTTCCCTACCACTCTCTAACTCTGACCTCTGCTGCAGTTGCCTGAGACCCAGGCACCTGCACAGCACCCGTGACTTGAGACCTTGTCAAAGTTGCACTCGCAATTCCAGAATGTGGCTTTCCACCCCACCCTGCGCAAACTCCAGCTCTCGTCCTCTTTGCTTCCAGCTCTTCCTTAGAACAGGACCCTGGCTGAACTTGCATCTAACAGCCGGTGTCTTCTTAACACAGTCATTCTTGACTCCTCCTTGGCCTGAAATATCCCAAAACAGCACTTCTGGGAATCCCAATCAGAGATTCTTCCTCACTTTTTATGTAACCGTGAAGCTAACAATACAATTGAGACAGTGCCAATTTTATCTCCTTTCATTCTTTTGGATTTTTCGAGTTGGACTAATTTAATCCCCTCCCCCACACCGATCTCCCATCCCAAATCCATATTCACAGTGTCCTGAGTGGGAAGTAAAGGGCAGTAAAACCTCAAGGTTTCTGCTAAATTTCTTCATTCCTCTTTGCCAACAGGAGGAAGCTATGTACTTCTGGGTTCGCTAGTAATGGGATCTTTTTTTCCCTTTTCCTTAACACAGTTCTATAATTAATGCATGTTTCTTTGATTCTACATTTATATTTAACACATTTTAAAAGGTACAAAATGCGTTTTAAAGATGCTTCTTGTTCCCTTGTGATTATTCAAGTCCGGAGGAGCCATGTAAGGATTATGAGAGGAACTCAGAGCAAGGAGGAGTAAGCTATTGGCAGAGACTCCCCAGAGCAGAAGCCATGTGAAGGGGAAGTTCATGAACTTGGAAACTCTTGCACCACCTGCTGGTAATTTAGGAAAGCAATTAAATGCCAAACGTGGACTGACACATTCACTGTGGCATTTGGGAGCAACCACACTCTTTGGGTATCATATTATCATTGGAGTCTGGAGGGCTGACAGAGGCAGTGCCTGTACTTAAACTTAGGGAAGACTTAGTTCTGGCATCTTGTACCCCTGGAAAACTGGCCGATTTTAAAAAGAACCCTTTCTCCTCTTTCCCCTCAGTGCACTCCAGCCGTCCCTCAGCCTTGGGAAAGCTTCAGCTCTTTGGACTCCTCTTTTCTCACTCTACTCCATCATCACCTCTTTGGCAGGTTCCTAAGTGGGCTCTTTCTCTCCAGCTCTTGGAGCTCATTCCCAAAGAACAATGTCTACTCTGTCATTGGGACTTTCACTAGATACAAAAAGACTCAGGCCAGGACGATCTCTACGGCCTACAAATCATGGAAGGAGAAGCTGTAAGGGGAGGAAGGAAGAGGGCCAGCTAGAACAAGGGCTTTCCCCTTGCATCCAGGATGCCCTGTTCTGTGTCCCTCGGCCGTCTCGATGAGCACCCAGCAGTCACTGCACTGATAAGGAAGCTACTAGAAGCTACTTATCACGTGACATGTAGTCATTATGACTGATCATTATTCAGTTAACTCTGAGATTTAAAGAATCCAGGTGATTATACAGTTATGGTTCTCAGCCCTTACATCCAGTCACCTGGGGAGTTCGTTCCCTTGGGGGATTCCTGGGTCCTGTCCCAGAGATCCAGATTTAAAAGGTCCAAGTGAGGATGTGGAATCTGCAATTCTAACAGGCCCTTCCGGTGGTTCTGATACTCAGACCACCCTTTTTAAAACCCCAAGAGCAGCCAGTGGAGTGAAAGTTCTCTCATTGTTTCCATTTGCAAAAAATGGTTTCTCCAATTACATCCTCTGTCCTTTTATCCCATCCTCTTTATGGTAGCTGTTTTGGTAGAAAAGCAGGATTACTGTTAGGAAATTGGAAAATAAAATAAAAATTAAAATTAAATAATCTAAACCCATACCCAGACAGATAACTCATCTTAAACTGTTTACTTTTTGGTGTGTATTCTTCCAGGATTTTTGTGTGTACACACACACACACACACACACACACACACACACACACACACACTTTATAGGTTGTTGTGTTCACTTATGAATATATTAGGAATGTCTTTGCATGTTGACAAACCCGTAATACCTTCGACATTGTTTTAATGGCTATTCCATTAAACAGATGTATCGTTATTTAGCCAGTGCCCTAGTATTGAATATTGAGATGTTCCCCAATAGTTCTATGCATATAAACAAACCTGTAATCAACACTTCTGTGCATATGTCAGCTTCTTCAGTCTTTTCCTTAGGACAGATTTCTGGTGGTGGAATTGTCAAGTCAAAGGTAATACATTTTAAGACTTTCATTAAATTTACTATATGCAAAGTATTGCAGATACTGCTAAATGTCCCCCAAGAAATGTTTCTTGATTTACCCTCCCAGCAGCAGTTTATAAAGGGGAGGAAACACACCCTTGCCAATCTGGATATTATAATATAGGAAAAAAAAAGAACTATTACCCATATGTTCTGATATAAAAAATTATTTTCACTCTTTTAATGTGCAATTATTTGCTTCATAGAATGAAACTTTTTTAACTATATATTTGCCATTTAAGGTTCTTATTATTTGAACTGTTTACTCACATTCTTTGCCCATTCTATTCTTTTATTTTAATGTTGATCTATTTTTGAGAGAGAGGGAGAGAGAGACAGAGCGGGAGCGGGAGAGGGAGAGGGGCAGAGAGTGAGGGAGATACAGAACCTGAAGCAGGATCCAGGCTCCTGGTTGTCAGCACAGAGCCTGATACGGGGCTCGAACCCGCAAACTGTGAGATTATGACCTGAGCTGAAGTCAGACACTAAACCAACTGAGCCACCCAGGCACCCCAATTTGCCCAGTATATGCTTGCAACACTTGCCTTCTTCTTGCTAGCCAGGAAGAACTGTTCACATATTTAAGTATATTAACTTTGTTGGCCACATATTTGCAAATACGTTTTCCTGTATTTCTCAAAACATCTTATTCATGTGTTTAACTGGTTTGTTTCATTACACAGGTATTGTTGATTTTTATCAGGTAAAATGTATAAATCTTGCTTTTAGAACTTCCATCTTTAATTTCATGTGGAAAGACCTCTCCCTCTTCAAAATTATATAAACATTCACCTGCGTGTTCTTTCAGTCTTTTTATAGTTTATTTTTACACATAGGCCTTTGATCCATCTGAAAATTTCGATATGGGAAATTAACTTTATTTTCTATAGTGTCAGTCGGTTGTGCCAGTAGCCATCAGTTCCCCTATTTTTTGTGAGAGAAACGTTCTGAATAGTTGTCTAGGTTGTATTCACACGCATGATTTGGGAGAAAAAAAGTCTGTCTTTGGGGATGCCTCCCTACACTAGCCCCATGGTAAAACTCCCCCTTGCAGTTGATTCTGAGACTTGTTAAGTTCTTGGACTTTTAGAGGAAGCCCCCAACCTTCCCTCCCCTTTCCTTCCCACTGTCTGCAGGCTGGTAGGTTTCCGAAGGCTGATAAACCGACCAGCAAAGGAGAAGGTCATGTAAGAAACTCAGTACAGTTTGATATCGAGATTTCACTTGTCACTCCAGTTCCCTTCCCCTGGCGCCCAGCGTTTCCCAGCTGCGACATGAGCCAGTGAAATGAGCTCAATGTGACAACGGATGTTTATTTTGACCCTGGCTTTGCTGCTGTGGGACTGCGCGTCTCTCAGAGTCATCTGTAAAATGGGTAGCTGTGTGTGTGAGTCTGCTCGGGCGGCCAGCACGACACACCACAGACGGGATGCCTTCGTAGAAACGTACCTTCTCACAGTTCTGGAAGCCAGAAGTCCGTGATCACGCTCCCAGCAGAGTCGCTTCCTGGCGAGGCCTGACTTTCTGGCTGGCGGATAGCCCCCTTCTTGTCTTGTCCTCGTGTATTATTTCCTTTGTGCATGTGCATAAGGAGAAATTGTGGGGAGGTGATACTAACCTTTGACATAATGCCAGAATGGTACAAAACCGGGTACAATTAAGGGCAAGGTGGGGCTTCAGATTATCACACCTGTGTACTAGGCAATCGGACAAGAGACGCATCTTAAGAGTTCAGATACCGCAGGCATGGCGAGCCTTTGGCTTGTCCTCTGGGACGTCCCATATTCAGAGGCAGGGTAGAAAGCTGCGTCACTTTTCCCCTGAAAAAGCCCCTTGGTAGAGTGCTGGTGTGTTCTGGATGGAGACAGGTATCCCTTCTTCTGGCTGGTCGATTAAACTCAAGTTGATGCATGGACTGTGTAGGGTCGCCCAGGCACAGTCAGACACATGACCTTCCGAGAGACCTCCTAGATAGACTAGAGGAGTGGTTGGAATTTTGGACCAAAGGAAGAGAGAAAATAGCATCAGCATCTCCTTTTCTGAATGTTGGCACTATTTTAGAGAATGGAGGCCCAAGTGGACTGAGAAGACCGGTTCCGGTTGTCTGAACCTGTCATTCTCAGCAGCAATCTCCACTTCTGCCAGAGAAGGAAGAAGGTGAATTTATGGGCACAAGTGTCAGCCTCTTCAGAAGACCAGCAGTGGTGTCAGTGTTCTGAAAATGGAGAATCCCAAACACCAGACTGGTGAGGGGCCAGGCAGACATGGCAAGAGCAGGGGGAGGGTGGGGGAGGGCTGCGGGTGCTGCTGCTGAGGGCTCACCACGCCAGGGCTCTTGGTAAACCGTGCCCTTACCCCCCTGACAACCCATCCTCTCCTCTCCTCGTCTCGCCCCTTCCTTTGGAAAGCAGGTTGCTAAATACCCGGTTGTAAGCCCCACAAGTGGAGCTACCTGAAGTGGTTTAACCCACTGCAAGTGTTGTACCAATCATTCAACAATTCCCACGGCTGCTTTTGTGAGAAGCCTCTCTCTTAAGCCTCTGGTTTAAGAATTTAGAGTAATCATGTAAAAATGATACCCCTGTGCTCCATGATCCGCTGAATCTCACTAATGCCGGATCCCAGAAGAGGGCTTATTAATGGTGAGACGCAGTGCCTCTCTCCCGGCTCGTGTTTCACACGGAGCTCTCTTATGGATTCAGCTGTAAACCTCGCTGCTGATAAAGGGAGTATAATGAACCTCCCTGCTCCATGAGAGTGAAATTGGGGCTGGTGGACTAGTTACCTGCTGTATCTCCTGGCACCGTGGCCAGACCGAGAGGTGTGCTTCATGGCTTTGGGAAATAAAGGTGCAAGGCCACTTCCTCGTACACCTCAGGCTTGTCTCTGCCATGGCGAAGGAGGCTGCCTTCAAAGATCCATATTTGGAACTGGGGAGATGTTATGGTTTCTTAAATACTTCCATAGTAATTGCCTTCTCAGTCTCCAGTGCTAACAAAATGAAGCACTCCTCATTTTGGTGCAATTTCAATGAAAGTAGATCAGGCCTTGGAACCTCCGGATCATTGGAGGTTGGAACTAGATCATTCTATGAAGCTTTGGGGCTCAGGACTTCTCCTGCTTTGTTCTGACAGTGACCACTAGCCCAATGCTTTCTCTAATAGAAATCTGCAAGGGGCATTGAGCCTAAGACAGTTGTGTCTCCCCCGCCTCCACCCTTCCACGATTCATTCCTTCCCTACCCAAAGTCGGCGAGGGTATAGGCAGCCCCTGTCTTAGATGGGAAACCCTTTCTAGAACCCAGCTCAAAGGCTGGTTGGCATGCATTACCACGAAGCCCATTTTTGAATGTAGAATTTCACACTTAAAACAGCTTGACTCTGCATCAAGCTTTATCCCTTTCCAAACACTTACACCCATTATCTCATTTGCCGCTTAAACAGGGAGGCAAGAGGCTAAGCGAATCTTGTCCTAGGGATGACAAAACTGAGGCGCACAGATGTTAGACCACTTGCTGAAGCCGCACAGAATTTCCGTTGTGGAACTCGGATGAGAGAGATAGGCCAGGCTTCCAGCAAAGGGCACTCTCAAACACGCCATTTCTCTCCAACTGTAGGATTACTTTTTCAGAATATGCCTTGGAAACTAAAAACAACAACAACAACAGTGCCTGACTTTCTTTTTTATTTTTTTTTAATTTTATTTATTTTTGAGGGTAGAGGGCAGAGAGAGTGAGAGACACGGAATCTGAAGCAGGCTCCACACTCTAAGCTGTCAGCACAGAGCCCGACGTGGGCCTCGAACTCACCAACCACGAGATCATGACCTGAGCCCAAGTTGGACACTTAACCAACTGAGCCGCCCAGGTGCCCCATCAATGCCCAACTTTCTTAAAAGAGTAATGATTTGACCAGATAGTTCCAAAGCAAGACATTTTCCTCTGATGTTTCTAAGAGGACAGGGTGACCGATGAGACGTAAACCATTGGTCCCAAGTGCCCACACAGGCAGACCCTGCCGAAGTATCTTTTGCATCTTCTCACAGGACATGGACCCAGGGATTTTACCTCTGCAGATGCCACTTCCATGTAACTGGCCATCCTGAAAGAATGTTCCGGTATCAGTCAAGGCTTGTTTCAATCACGGTGGGTGCAACCACATCCTTGGAAAAGGTGCCCTTTTGTGTGGAGTGAGGAAGATAAACCCCAGAGAACCCAACTCTCAGTTCTGAAGGAAGAGCCAGGACCCTTGCCGGTGTGATTTCTTTGGAAAGACATACAGCACATATACATAAATACCTGAGGGTAACATTAAGTGGTACTTTGTCATAAAAAGCACACTGTCAGCGGGACCCCTCACAGAACCACGGCAGCCTCATCTGCATTGATACTGCCGTTTTAAATTTACTTTTCACTTACTAACCTTACCAAAAAAAAAAGCCCCTCATTGTACTCACCGCTTATTGAATAAAGGATTAGTATTATTTTCCTTCCTCCAGTGAACTTTCTTGCACTTCATCCTCAGTAGATTGTATGTCTTTGTGTTTCTCTGCCAAGATGTCACCGTTGAGCAAATCACAGGTCCTAATGCTGCCCAGTTCATGCAGAGATAACTTTTTATTCAGAATTGCTTAAGGTCATCTCAATGGGAGGAATGGGTAGGAATGAGAATTTACCCCCAACTTGAATTAAACTAGCTTCCAAGCACTTCCTAGAGCAGGAACAAAGATGAAAGGGGCCCCAAATTATGGGTGTATTTGAAATAATAAGGCAAGGGTGTCCTTTGAAATACACTCAGCCACATTTGTTTGCCTTTAAGTCAGATCACCTTAACCAAGGACGTTGGGTGGCAGGAACAAATGGTTAATGATTGTGGAAGGAACCTGGCCAATTGGCTTTTCTTCCTTTCTCTTTCTTTTACTTATCTTTTTATATTATTATTTTTTTTAACTTTGGCTAGAATGCCCAGTAGGAGTGCAGACTGGAAGATCGGCTGTCTTTTGAACTGGAGACATCACAGGAAACTGGGGAGGCTCCAGATTGCTAACCTGAGGCCGGAGCAAAAACTTTTTTTCGTGGAAGGGACTGCTTTTTTTTTTTCCCTCCCCTTCATCGAATGGCATCCCAAGTCCTGCCGGATTGCAACTGTCTTTGTTCCTGCAGCCAAGCCTTATAGCTGGCTCACACTCTGCCACGCTCGTAACCTCGCACTAGAAAGGAGATTACAAAGCGGGGCAAACACCCTAGAGGGCTCCCCTTTATCAGAACCTTCCCTGTCAGTTGGGCTCCTCATTTCCCGAGCCCTCGTCTGATTATTAGTGTACTGACGGAATAAAAATAACCTCATATTCCTACATGAATCATAAATAAAACCCTTTTATTTCATCAAAGAGGTTGGCAGGTTTATAGTCCTTTGCAATGCAGGCACGATGTGAATGACATACCTTTAATTTTGCTGACAAGCTCATCGGGGTTCAAATGAAAAAAGAGTGGAAAGTGGGTGACTCGGAAGACGGTCGTGCGGCAGATTTTTGGTGAGGATAAATATTTCACCTTGCCACGGTAATCAGGGAACCAACTGATCTTGGTAATGAACTCTTCAATTACAGCCCACTCTGACTCTTCAAAACTGCCTGAGCAACAATACCACAGTGATTATTGCTGACGTTATGGATGGAAGCACCCTCAAAGAAAAAAAGAAGCAGGGGCGGGGGTGGCGTGTAGAAAAGGAAGAGAGGTGTGTTGGGAAAAGAAAGCCATTGAAAGTTAACAGCAGTAGGTCATCAACTAAGGAAACAGTGAGGAGCCGGGCAATGGAAACAGCGCATTTCTCCCACCTTCACTGTCGCCTGTGTCCCCTCTCTATCTAAACCACCTTGATGGTTCTGTGAAGGCTCCACATTTTCATTTCATTAATCTAGGCATGAGCTCTCCAAGTCAGAGAACCCAGTGATGAAACACTCCATAGTCCGTATGTGCAGTTCGTCTGCCTTTGGTTTCTGTTACGTATGACATAGGATATTGTGAAGCCCTTTCTTTTCAAGGATGAGAAGCACGCACGGCAACGTTCTCTGTGGTGCCAATTTTCATCCCAGTGGTTTCCTGCTTCCTGTTTAGGGTAGGGAAGACTCAAAGAAGAGAAGGAATCACTGGATGCTGCATTCCTAAATTACTGGCCTTATTTTTTTTTCTAGAGTCCCAACGAAGTTTTGGAGATCAGGGTTTTAAGAAGGAAAAAGGAGGAGGAAAAGATGGAAGATCTTTAAGAGTCGATTGCTGGAAGAGGGAAGATACCTCACTCTATGACAAGAGTCTTCTGGTGAGTCACTCCAAAAGATAGACTGAAAACATAGCCCTTCAGGGTAAGCTCTAACACAGGCTGGCTTTGGGGCTTCCAACTCAGAGTGAGCTTTGTTTTTCCTACCAAATCTAGATGTCCCCCCACTATTGGAGACATTTTATCATGAAAGATAGTTGCTACCAGTGATCTGCAGGCTCCCTCCTATAAAAACTTATGCCAGACTTTACAAGGCATGACCCTTTCTTTAAGGTAGCTGAGTAAGACAGAAGAGCTGAAATGACCCACGAGAGAATGTACACTTTCTTCCCCTCGACTGCACTACAACCTTCTTGAGGATAAGAGCTGTGTTTTTTTCTAATTGCATACTTTCCCTGAGCCTCCAGTGTGCAAGCCTCCAGTTTTCTAGGTAATATAAGAAGCAGGGCAAGTGTTACTCGAGGAGCCACAGGAGACCAAGGGGCTCTTGCCCTTCTATAGAGTTCTAAGACTCAACCTCATGTCTCCAGTCAGTCCACAAGTCTTTAGATCATGCAATGTGAGTGAAGTGTTTTTTTTTATTTCGTGGATCCCTTCATTTTGGGCTTTTTTGCTAAAACTTGTTTACTGTGGTAAAACACAATTTGCCATCTTAACAAATTTTAAGCGTATGGTTCACTGGTATTAAATACATCCATAGTGTTGTGCATCCATCTCCACCATCCGTCTCCCTAACATTTTTCATCTCATAAAACTGAAACCCTCTATACGTTAAGCAATAACTCTCTGTTTCCCCTGCTCCCAGGACCTGGCAACCACCATTCTATTTTCTGTCTCTATGATTTTGACTACTTTAGGTGGCTCTCATAGGAGTGGAAGCATCCATTTGTCTTTTTGTGACCAGCTTATTTCACTTAGCACGTCCTTCAGGTTCATTCATGTTGTAGCAGAAGTCAGAATTCCCTTCCTTTTTTAAGGCTGAATAATATTCCTTCATATGTGTATATATCTTGCTTGTCCATTTATTCATTGATGGACACTGGGTTCTTTCCACAGTTTAGCTATTGTAAATAATACTTTTATGAACATGAGTGTACAAATATCTCTTTGAGACCTTGCTTTCAATTATTTGGGGCATATACCCACGAGGGGAATTACTGGATCATATGGTAATTCTCTTTTTAATTTTGTGAGGAACTGCCATACTTTTCCCCACAGCATCTGTATCATTTTCCATTCCCACCTCCAGGGCAAAAGTATCCCAATGTCTCCACATCCTTGCCAACACTTATTAGCTTCTATTTTTTTGATAGTAGCCATCCTAATGTGAGCGAAGTAATATCTCATTGTGGTTTCGGTTTCCATTGCCCTAATGAGTAGTGATATTGAGCAACTTTTCATGTGCTTACTGGCCATTCATTTATCTTCTTTGGAGAAATATCTATTTGAGACCTTTGCTCATTTTTAAATTGTGGTGTTTGTCTTCTTGTTGAGTTTTAGGGATTCTCTGTATATTTTGGATATTAATCTTTATCACGTATATGGTTTGCACATTTTTTTCTCCCATTCTGCGGGTTTCCTTTTCAATCTGTTCATTTTGCATCTGATGCAAAAATGTTTGAATTTTCATGCAATCTAATTTGTCTATTTTTCTTTTGTTGCCTGCGCCTTTGGTGTCATATCCAAGATTTCATTGCCAAATCCAATGGCATGAAGCTTTTGTCCTTTCTTTCCTTTTAAAGTTTATTTATTTATTTTGAGAGAGAGAGAGGGAGAGAGAAAGAGAATCCAGAACCCGACTTGGGGCTCAACAGTCTTATGAACTGTGAGATCATGACCTGAGCTGAAATCAAGAGTCAGATGCTTAACCGACTAAGCCACCCAGGCACCCTGTCCATTATTTTTTTCTAAGAGTTTTATAGATTTTCGTCTTACATTTTGGTCTTGGATCCATTTTGAGTTAACTTTTGTGTATGGCATTAGGTAAGGGTCCAAATTCATTCTTTTGCACATGGATATCCAGTTTTCTCAGCACCATCTGTTGAAAAGACTATTCTTTTCCCATTGAATGGTGCTGGCATCCTTGGATCCCTTATTTGAAAAAAAATTATATATCCTTGTAATTCGGAAAATAATATTATTATAAAGGTAATATATTAGAAAGTTTTACAGATGAGGACACTGTGACTCAAGAGGTTAAATACCATGCCACAGATGCTACAAAAGGGTATCCCTTAATCAGTACCCCATTTCTGAAGAAAAGAGTATTTATACTGAGGACAAATCATGATTAGGAGGCCTATTCAACACATCAGAGTTTTAACAATGAAATAGGCAGTGAAGATACTAATTGTGCTTCTAGGCAAAGGGTCCATGGCATCTCAGAGGGGGACAAGACACCTGTAAGTAGTGAGGACAGTGTCCTCCTCTTATTTCTCTAGGTGAACACCCCGATGCTTACACTGTGCTTGAAAAAACTTGGCCTGTGGTAGATTTCCAGGATCTGTCACAGCTGTCATGGGCTCCTGCGCACAACCCTCAGGCTATGTGAGAAACCATCAGATGGGCTCAGGGAGGGGATGCCCACCCTCAGACCACCTGGGAAGCAGGGTAATCTCACAAACTGCACTAAGAGTGGAGAAAGGAGCAAATCTCAAGGCTTTCTTTCCAGCATCAGACATTTAATCGGGGCCTACTATCCCTAGCACATGTAGGGCCATGAAAGGAATAAAACATTAATTTTAAAATATTATCTAAGCTCACATGCAAAGGCACATATATGTCGTTACCAAACAAATGCCGTGCAGAGTAAGTGCACAATGACGAACAACTGGAGATGGAGCCTAAAATAGGGACTCAAGGGACCAGCGAAAGCAGGTCTTACTTTGACAACCGTGTCTAGTTGGCAAATACCTGAGCACTTTACTGGTCACCAGGCACTGTACTAGAGGCTTCATGTCTGAAATTACCAGCACTCCTTATTATATGTGCTGCCAAAGTGAGCACTACTCTGTATAACAACACTGTGAGAAAGACAGTGACCATTTCATTGGTCAGAATCCAAGCAGGAAGAAGAAACCTTCTACATATTTATAACAGAGGGGGTTTAAGTTGGAGAATTGGTAATAAAGAGAATATAAGATAGTAAATTGAAAACACAGGGAATGCAAGAACTGAGAAGCCGAAAGGGATGATGAGGCACCTTCATACTGATGGGAAAAGGAAGAAGATAGAATTACCAGAGGCCGGAGGGAATCAGGACCACAGAGGAGACATAGCTACTTCTGGAAATGCCTGCCAAGACAGCGAGACTATGGGAAAAATTCCCTGGAAATATCTCTTTTTCCCCTGCCCTCCATTCTCCCACGAGTGCCTCCCTCCCATTGGCCAGGAGACAGATAAATACAGTCTCAGGGTCAGCCTCTTGCAATGTAAAAGAGCAGAGCAAAGCAGAGCAGAGGACAAACAGACCAAGACCACAGAAGGTGTTATGATGCCCATTTTATAAATGTAGATACAGATGTTCAGTGGGCTGCGGTTTACCCAATTAGTAACTTCAGGATAGACATTAGTATGTGGTCTAGACTTCAGTGTTCACCAGGAACTGTACTAGATGCTTCATGTCTATAACTGCCACTTCGTACCGCACCGCTGGGAGAAGTCCCTGCAGCCCGCGCCTTTCTGTGACCCTTGTTTCTTCCCTGCGCGCTAGACCGAGCAATGAAAGGAAAGGTCCTCAGTGACCTGGGCTGCTCCTGGTTTGCAGTCAGACCAAAGCCCGTTCTATTCAGACCTGCCCAGCAACATAGAGCAGACACTGATCTTCTGAACACTGCAGACCTTGTAATAGAGCAGTTGGGTCAACAGCAACCTAAGGGCATTTTTCCCAAGGGTCCCGGATTAAGACTTCTGCAACTCACTTTTCTCTCTTGTGTGTTTCTCATGTACTCTCAGCTTTGACTTCAGAGTCCGACTTGGTCCACCGGCTCTACACTGGCCTCTTTTTTCCCTATGAAATCTGTCAAGCACAGAGTATGGCACCCATTAGATTTTGTCAATTAATGAATGCTGGTTCAAAGTGATTAACTCCGTGTCCCCTGACATTGATATTAACTGTCCTCCGTGGCTAACGCTTGAATCTTATCCGTACTCTGTCTTCAACTGCTCCCGGCCCTCTGTGTTAAACATGTTGGTGTCCAAGTTTTCTATTCCTGGCTCTTGAGATGATAAATAGTTTCCAAATCATGATACCAGACAAATGCATCTGCCAGGCTAGATCCTTAAAGCTTGTCTAAATCAGCCACTTCTCTCCTCACACCACCCCTTGAATTAAGTGTGTACCAAGTAGTAACTGCTTGTTGATGGGTTGCTGATGAGCATGGTCTCCCCATTGCTCAGTGCAGGAGTCTCTTCTTTAAAAGCTTGCATGCTCTCCCTGAGAATACTGCTTTTATGCATATAATGAACTTACTAAGAAATGTGTCTTTATTTGAGAGAGACAGAAAGAAAAAGAAATGGAAAGGAAGAGAAAAAAGCTGATGAAACCATAGAGAAAGACAAAATCAACTCTATTGAAATCTAGATTGCCATCTTGTCAGGATTTTTGCAAGATTCTTCTGCCACTCTTTTAATTTTCATTACTTTCTATTTTCCTTGAATAAGCATAGAAACAGGTTCTAATTTTACCAGAGGCTTTTCATCAAATCAGACTTTTTATTCTCTGTAGGTTATCCTAGTCACAAAACATCTCTCTTTTCAAAGCTTGCATAATATTAGCTAACTCTAGTGGAATATAGTTCTTGAACCCACACAGTGAAGATGCAAACATTATTCTGTAACCTGACTCTAGTTATTTTTCATCACATTCTTAGTCACCAAAATCTTCACAGAACCTCTTGAGTTTTATGAAAAATTTCCTTAATCACTGGCTCTACAGACATGAACTTTTTGATCGTAAAGCAAGTCGTATCTCTCTTTCAGTGTTTTGAGAAACTTCAGATTCTTGACACTCCTATTTCTAATCTGGTCTAATGAAGACTTTTCTACAGCCAGAGGAGGCTTGCTTCAAGTAGAATTTGCCACTCCTGTCTGGCGCAATGACTACATTAGCAGGTCCCCACTTTCACTGGGGCCGCGTGGGATGGCCTCACTTTACTGGAGCAAAATCGTGGAAGGTTTTTGTGGAGGACCAACTCCGAAAGAGCCATTCACTGTAAATGCACAGTGTTGCTGTCACCATCCTCTTTGTCACAGCATAAACTGGAAGACATGGGCCAGTACCCTAAATGCTAAATTTGATTTGGGCCAACCCCAAATCAAATGGTAAGGCGGAAAGGGCTGGCGGACACAATTCGAGGCCTCTCTTTTCTCACTGACAGGAGAGGTTTCTAAGATCTTCTTTCTCCCACCCATGGACAAATAGGCTTTCTTGCACTTCTCCTAGGAAAGGAAGTGGGTGTGTATTTCTGAAATGAAAACAGGTTCTGCAGTCTCCACATGTAGTTGGGCCCTTAGAGCCTGTAGTCAGGCTTGAACTCTATTGTTACCGTCTCTTTTAAAACCGCAGTTACAGAGCACCCTGCGAATGAAAAATTTAATTAGTATATACCATTAAGGATTTGCACCGTGTTAACTACTGCTGGGTTCTAAAGAGGTCCTATGCACAGGCCCTTCTATCAAAGAGTTCGTATTATAAGATCACAGTGGAAGTCGCATGGACCTGCCATCTGACAGACCTGAACTCCAGTCCAACTCAGATGCTAACTAGCAAAGTGGCTCCAGGTCCATCAGGGACTTTTCTTCTCTGGTCCTTGGTTTTCTCATCTGAAAATGGGATACTGCCTCCTGACATTTTTGCAAGATTTTACCAAGATAGTAGAAGTAAAAAAATTGTTTTTAAATAAAAAATAAATAAAAAGAGGAACACCCGGGTGGCTCAGTCAGTTAAGCACCTGACTTTGGCTCAGGTCACCACCTTGTAGTTCACTAGTTTGAGCCCCTGTGCTGAGAGCTCAGAGCCTGGAGCTTGCTTTGGATTCTGTGTCTCCCTCTCTGCCCCTCCCCCACTCCCACTCTGTCTCTCTCTCTCTCTGTCTCTCTCAAAAATAAATAAACATTTAACAAATTAAAACAAAAAAAGATAGTGTAAGTAAGGCATCTCTCACAATGACTGGCATGTATTAAGTCCTCCGTAAATATTTGGGGGAGATTTGACACATAGGTGGAAAAGAGCATATCCTGACCAGATCTGCTAAGGTGAGGGCCAAATTAGGGGTACAGCTTATTAAGTCTTTGAGAGTTCAGAGTTAAAGGAAGATGTGATTAACTAGAACAATCAAGAAAGCTGAGGTGGAGCCTTGTCAAAAGGTAGGATCTGGAAGAGTACGTGTAAAGCAACCCAGGAAAGGACAGGAGCATGGTCAAATATGAATATGTGGGAGCTGCAGGTGAATGTGGACAACAGAGAGGAAACGACCTGACTAGGTCAGAACTTTTAGAAGAGGACCAGTGGGGGCGACTGCCTGGCTCAGTTGGTTGAGCATCGAACTCTTGATTTTGGCTCAGGTCATGATCCCATGGTTCTTGAGTTCAAGCCCCATGTCAGGCTCTATGTTGACAGTGCAGAACCTGGAACCTGCTTGGGATTCTCTCTCTCCTTCTCTCTCTGCCTCTCCCCCACTTGCTGTCTCCCCCCAACTCAGAAAATAAATGAACATTAAAAAAAAGAACAGGCAAGGGAAAAAGAAAGGAGAAAAAACAGAAGAGGGCCAAAGAACAAAGCTGGAGAGCTGTTAGTGGTCAGGCTAAGCATTTTTCTCTTTCAAGTGGAAGCGAGACCTTAAGGTTTGGGCATGCGGTGGGTGATTAATTGACGACAGGAGGAATGTAGGAAGACAAATCAGGCAGTATAAATCAGGAGAGCTTATAGCCGAACAGGTAGTGGGATACCATTGGGAGGGTCAGGATGTTATGTGAATGGAGACAGGAGACAGAAAAGAAGATAAGTGTGTTTCTGGGTATGTGACTCTCCGGAAGAATGTGTATACCTTAGGTTGTGAATGGATACGAGTGGGAAGGGGAAAGAAAGGCCTCACAGTTGATCCTGGGCCTTTGCTTTCGCATACCAGGGAAATGGTAGTCACCTCACCGCAAATAGGGAAGTCAAGAGGAAGAACTGACGTTGGAAAGGAAAGGCTGAACAGAAAAACAGATGGTTCATTGCCCACAATTCACTTCCAGGTGTCCCTTAAGGGTCTGGAATGAAGCGAGAACATAGCTTCAGTGAATTCCAACTGGGTTATATAACATATTTTGAATATGAAACAAAATGTAGCATCTTTTCTACTCATGGCAAGGAGGGCTTTTTGCCAAGCAGTGCTGGAACAGCACATCTATTTTGTTGGGCTGAGTCATTGTGCCTTCAGAAGCGGTTCTAATCTCGGCTCTGTATGATGGCTGTGGGAAAGTTTACTTCCAGTTTTTTTTTCTGAATCTCAGGGCTTTTTTTTTTTTCCTCCAAAAGGAATATAATGACATCAACTTGTCCTCCAGTGCCACCGTAACACATTTTGAGAGAAGTTCCCGTATTTGCTGAGAGCGTGTTCAGGGATCCTCCTTCAGCCGCCCCTGCCTGATTGCTCCCAGAGTGCACTGCTGATGCCTCCACGGCAGGAAGTTATCACCAGGTAGGGCAGGTGCGCCGATGCGTCCGTCTCCCTGGGGAAACAATGCGCTCTTGAAGGCTGAATTCATACTTCACCTCAATAATCCTCGTGGTTAGCACGTCGAAAGTGGAAGAATGAATTAATGAGTGAAAGGTGTGTTTCATTTGTCTGTAGGCTGGGGACC
The DNA here is from genome assembly GCA_030068075.1 of Paguma larvata. NCBI lineage: Eukaryota > Metazoa > Chordata > Mammalia > Carnivora > Viverridae > Paguma > Paguma larvata. Next base: position 60,961,144 of record CM057836.1, read on the forward strand.
CCTTTAGTTAAAAAGCTGGCTTCTCCGATGGGCTCAGCCTCTTTCTGAGACAAATGCAAGCTAACTGGAAACGGTTGCCTCCTCTTCCCACTTTCCAGTTTCTCAATTATAATTACAGTAGCTTCTTGGTGAATGAAAGGATGTAACATCTATGAATTTCAGTGGTACCCTTCCTAAAGGACAAGTTTAGAAATTAGGATCGAGCTAGGGGAGTACCCAGTTAAGTGATGATGCCATCAAGAGCACCAGTCAACATGCTTAGATCGTCCTGGCATTTACTGCATTGCATATCTTCTTCCAGTAACATTTGCATCTGCATGACACGGACATATGGGCATTTGGGGAGAAACCAAATATATCTTTGCCAAGTGGCTGTTTGAGTTTGTTGGAATATAATGACATGTGCACTTGTGCAGAGTGGGAATGAGTGGGAAGAAGAAGAATGGCAGAGTCGAAAAAACATTTCTTGGCCATACATTTTGAAAACCACTTACAAGACTGAGGAGTGGCATTTTTATACGCCATGACGTTTCTCGTTTTTGTTCTGGACTGGGACTGGTCTTCAGCAACGCGTCGGTACATGGATGGGTCTTAGCTTTCCCAACGTCCATTATTGCGTTTTTTACGTTTCGTAGGCAAGTACTTAGGATGGTCTAGGAATTTTGTATGTAGGGTAAGGAAAATTAATAATAACAAAAATATTTTGCTCCTGTCTTTGCTAATTGATAATGATGGAGAGCAAGACAATTTGCAAATTGGGCAAAACAAACAAACAAACAAACATGAACTCAATATTTGTGACTTGAAGCCTGAAGAGGATAAGAATCACAATCATAAACTGGCTAAAACATCTCAAAATTCCCAAGGCTTGTGGGTAGAAGCGGGTTATAAAACTCGAGCTTATGATCTGTTATTAGTTCCAGTTTATGTTTTAACTACAAATACAGATACGTTACTTACAGAAATGATGATGAGACTTGCAGAAGTAGCCAGCAACAATAAAGTCCTTTGGCATCGTTGTATTACTTCATTTTCTGGGCACTGTTCTCAACATTCAAGCTGGTTCTTGTGTACCTATTCCATATCAACGTAAAGAATTTTCCACAAGCAAATGGGTATCTGAAATCCCATTCTAAGGTAGCTGAGATGGTCATTGGGAAAAGGGTTGCAAGGTCATTGAAACCTCCCCCCAACCTTGGTAATAAGGCATGTTAATAAGGAGCATATTGGGGAGTTAGAAACTGTATGATGTGTCAGGAGAAGAAAGAAAAATAGTTTAGGTAATTTCCATGTCTCCTGGGATATTATACTGAGAACAGAATGCAGTGATTTATTCTGTTTTTTTAATGGATATCCTACTCCATATTAGACCCTGTGTTTTCTGTTATGGTGTACTGATGGGCTGACAGCAAGAAAAGGCAAGAAAACATGGGTAGCTCATGTGTAATTAACTGTGGCACACTATGGGATGTATCGTTGTCTTACAGCCGAGGGTCCAAACTGCTACAGCTGTTTGTATCCATATTTGTGTTAGGGTAGGAGTGGATTCCAGCAGGGGCAACAGAAAATATGCAGAATATTTTCAGTGGAAAGAATTTAATACAGGACATTGGGTGCTTAAAAAATGGCAGAAGAGTTAAAGCTCAGGGTCTGGACCGAGCGTTCAGGAATGTCCCCCACGATGATGTTCGTCCCCCAAAGGAGCCACCTCTAAGGCTGCCACTGAACTAGAAAAGAGACTGGGATTGAGGAGCTTCTGTTGCCTCTGTCCCCACCCCATGTGCCCATCAATATTCAGGAAACTGGAAAATTGACAAGCAGTGCCACCATAGCTGAGCCTCATGCTTCCAGGGCTTGTGTCCCTACACAAGCAGCCCAGGGGCCGGAGGACGGCCTCCACCTCATTCCCTCCTTCCAACTCTTGCAGGTAGAAATATGGCTGAACTTAATTCACCGTGAACTGTTGTAGCCATCGGGGAAACTGAGGACAAAGTTTCTTCCAACAGAAGAAAAGGGAAATGAGTCCAAGTGGGCCAATCCCTCCAGAGAATTAGTTGGAACTAGCAACTATTTGTGGCCTTCCATGCTCAAACAAGTTCCAGGAGCTTTAACTGGAACTCTTTAATTAACTTCATAATGAGAGGAGGAGCAGGTGGCATTTGACTTAGGCCTAGAAGGGTGGGTGGAGGATTTATGGATGAAGATGTTCTGGGGTGGGACAGGGTGGATAAACCAGGGGGTGGAATTATCATTCCAAGTACAAGGATGTGAAAGAAAAGAGCGTATTTGGGGTTGCACTGGCAGCTTCTGGTGCCGGGACCACGTCTGAGAGAGGTCATGGAAGGCAGTAGAGGTGATGGTGGTCAGGAGCACAGGACCTCCCTCACTCACAAATGTCACATCCCCCTAGAGGGTTATAGGACCAAGAATAGAATGGCCATCTCTCTACTGTGGTGGAAAATCATTTCTCTTTTGAGCCCCTAGTTCAAGACTTCATCAAAATCTTAACCAACATCTCTTGCCAACTTGGTCTTCTTTAGCCTCCAATCATAGCATTGATTGCTCTCACCACAAGCTTAGTACTTAAACACACCTTCCTCATTTTGCTCAGTCATCAGTGTTGTGTAGTAGACTTCTCGCAACGTTTAGTGTTTCTCACTAAACACTTTCCCAAAGGGAAGACAACATCTCCCTCTCCTCCTGAGCTTCCTTGGCAAACGGGGACTCCCAACACAATCAACATGTCTGTGTGTTAAAAATAGAATTTCTTATTCTTCCGGTGTCTTCTCTTGTTCCCTTCCCTCCCAGTGTCTTCATGCCTCTGTTTATGACTTGACGACTTTGCAGGATGTTCCTGACTCTCTGGTCCCCTCTATCCTCTGTCCTTGCTGCTGTCTCACTTGCTGTCCATTCTTCATGTCCATCTTCACATTAAGCCATTCGCTCCCTGATTCCTGCAATTCGCTCTCCACCCTAGTGCTCAGTCTCCTTCTTTGGCTCAGTTCCTACTTCTTCTATATCTTTATACTTTATCCCGTTTGTCTCCTTAATTGGGGTCCCTCGTTTTGTGTGCTTGTTTCTGCCTCTGCGTGTCACCTTCTGAGCTCCTCCTTGTTACTTCACTCTATACATGTACACAGGCTCCATTTTTAATTTTCCTCTCTGCGCTTCTCTCACTGTTTCCCATTATGTACCACTCCCTTCCTTCATCCCTGGTGTGTTACCTTCTGCTTATACAGCCATGTCCACAAAAAGCCTCTCACTCCCTTCCAGCATCGAGGAAGACTGACAGGAGACTTCGCTCTCTATCCACTTGTCTCTATTGAAGGCTCAGGACCTCTGTTAGATGCAAAGTTTCCAGCGTCTCCCACCTCTATGGCCAGGTCTACTTAACTGCTGCTGTTTTCTCTGATGATAATTCAGCATAGGAACAATTTGTTTTGAATTCTAACCAAGAGAGTTTAACAAAAGCACCTTAATATAAGGACTGTCCTGTCTGTGATTTAGTTCCATGGTTTGCCAACCTCTTCTGGAGAAATCTTCAATGGAAAAGTTCTTCCTTTTAGTCTTGTGTCTGTGTCCGGAATGTGCACACACACACACACACACACACACACACACACACAGCATTAACTCACCATCTACGTGTGCATGTATATGTATGTATGCACACAAATACATACACATGTATAAACACATATCTAAAGTATATATATGCATCATATATTCATAATGCATATATATTTTATATATGAAATATATGTGTATGATATATATGCATTCTATACACAATGTTTATATATATTTCTTGCAGTTGAAATTATGGTAATTGTGTTAACCATTTAGTAAAGACTCTACAATGAGAAAAAGAAATAGTCTCTATCAAATTCATGATTAGCTATTTAGAGCATGAAAATGAAAAAGCTCTGAAATCTTATCATGCTTTCATAAAGGTATTTAAGACACTATCTCACATTAAATTATTTTTTTCTTCCGACCGACTGTTTTGTTGTTGCTTTGTTTCTTTATACATTTCCTTTAATCTCACGAAATATGTCTGTGAAGTGAGAAGGGAACTAGAAGGGCAGAGTGGAGACAGGTTGTATTATCTAAGTTTCAAAGTGGAGAAACTAGGCCAGGACTGGGTGAACTGCCTTACTGAACCTGCCCCGTCAAGGAGCTCGGGAGCTGGCGCGCGACCTGGGCCCCTCCTCCACCTCCTCTCATGTCACTTCTTGTACGTATTTCTCACTCCGGTTTCAGAGTCCTCCACATTGTACACCCCAGGATCTGGGGTCTAATCATCAGTGGGATCAGTCTAGAAACGCCGGCCTTTTCCTTCTGTATTTCGCTAAATAAAAATCTGATTTCCGAAGCCAACATTATAAAAATGAATGCATTAGGTGCAGGGGATTTAATTGTCTTTTAAAGGAATGCACATGTTTAGACAGTCAGCAAAATAAGACTTGAGGCAAAAGACATTTGTCAAACCCAGATTATTTCCAATACCAGATATGTAATGCAGGAGGGATTTAAGAGGATTTTTAAAAATTACGTATTAAAGATATTTTCTATACAAACTAACACTAGCAATAATTATAAACTAATTTACTACCCAAAAACCCTCTCCATTTTAGAATTCGAAAATCACACGTCACTTGCCCAGATTTGTAAATGTGAATTATTTATGCCCATACTGGCAAGTGTTAATGTTAAAAGACTTATTCTGGCTTGAGAGAGTCGTCGCAGCCTCACAAGGTATTTGGAAAACTCAATAAAACAGTAGAAATATAAATTATATTTATAAACTGCACCAAAACGCAAGTGGCACCAAAAAGCTTCCCTTCCTGCTCACCTCAGCTGCAGCAGAGCTGAGGACCTACCTCTGGTAGAAAGTAGAAAGTGATTGAAGAGTAACCTTAGTGGAAAAATGCACTATAAAATAAAGGTTAGCTTGCAGAATTTACAGACTGATATAGGAAGTATCAAAGGCTCAACCAGTTGGGGATATTGAGGTGAGTCTGCAGAGTATCTTGCTTTGAAGATACCTTTTCTTTGCTCTTAGAGGAAGCATGCCTGGCCAGGGGCAGACAACTGTCCCAGCCCTGCGTTCACTCTCGTCCCTTACTGGCCTGCTCTTAGGAATTCTGCTGTAACCACATCAGAGCCTGGAATGGCTTCCCAACACCAGTCACCCCTGCTTTCCCTCAGCGAAGTTGGTCCAGACCTTGCCGATACGCATTCACGTGTAAGTGACCATAGTCAAGAAAAACATGATCTCAGTTTAGCTACATTAAAAGCATCCGTCCCCACTGTGGTAGCTAGCACTCTTAATTGTATACATTTAGCTCTCAGGTGGAGAATTATTTTGCTTCTGATTGAAGAGAAGCAGCTCTGGTCTCGGTTATTTTGGCATACAAGTCTCCAATATGACTCTGTTTTCTAAGCAGACATTAATGATTCTAAAACTAATATTCATTGTTTGAAGAGGCACAGCGGCCTTGGCATTTACTTAACCTTTTGTCTCATGTATGAGACTGAGTCAGCCTAAATCCTTTTCTTAATTAATATCTTTTCTTTTTATGGTCAACGTTATTTATTGAACAATTTGCATGTAACAATTAGAGCCGTGAGGGCTTAAGAAAACTCTTTCAGCTCAGAAGTCCACCTTTTCTGATCTTTATTTTTTTTTAAGTTGTTTTGATTATACAAACCCCGGAAAAGCTTAGCTGATAGAGTACAGAACCAGGTACTGCATATATATCTTGTGTAGGTGATCCCACCTGCTGGAGCCCAAAGGAAAAGAAGAGAAAGATTCCTTCCTTTTAAAAGAAGGTGTGATTTATTGGAGAAAATCATAGCCTCTTTGCAAAGAGCGTAGATTCATTTTATTCTAAATTTCTTCAGAAAATTCACATTAATATTGGCTATTTTGTGTAGAGAGGAGCTCTAAATAAATCAGTCTACTCAAGGAATAGGGCGTTGTGTTTACAATTCTTTTAAAATAACAGAAAAAAGTAAAAGTTATAAAATGTTTTAAAAAATAACAATTTCTTCCATGGCCCCAAAACACCCACAAAGCGAATGGCTATTTGCCACCTTCTCTGAAATTCCCGTTCACACGAACTCATAAATTTGGCATAATTATAACCATAGCCTAGACACAGAATTTTTATATATATCAACCCTCCATTTTTGTTGATACAGTGTTTTCAACTCAGCGTATTGAATATCCAGTAATATTCAAGTTATCCCATTTGGGGGTATTATATTATTTGAAATATTTTGTTACTTAATATAACATCACAGTAAACATCTTTGAAGAATATAGCCTGTCCTTTTTTTTTTTTTTTTCTACCAACAGATTTAGAATTATTGTGTGAAATAACATGCATACTTTCCTTGTTTGGCAAAAATATTTCACAGTGTATTTTGGTTCTAGCAATGTATAGTAGATTGGTTTGGCAGCCTTGCCTTTGATACACCTTATCTAAATTTTTGGTGTACTGATGGATATCTGTAAAACATAAATTTTCTTGATAATTTAGAGCTGACACCCCCAAACCCAGACTTGTTTCAAATCATGTTTTTCAAAAGCTTTATTATTCTTCATAATGAGGTAGCACCTTGAGCAAAACTAATTTTTTGAATCATTGAGGTGCTTACTATTAAATCACTAAATGCCAATAATCGTCTAAGATGCAGATGGAAGCGTAGGAGGTTTGGGAAATGTTTCTGAAGGTGCATTGATTTAATTTTTGACTAGTCCTTCATAGGAACTTGTGATGTTGTTATTTCCCCCTTTCCGAGAGGAAACCAGAGGGTACGGACTGCTTATTTGAAGGCTCTAGTGAATCGAGGGTTTTCTCTAGAAAACGGAATTCTTTCCTTTCCCAACTGGCCTTTCGAAGACATTTCAAGGACTCGTATTACCAGATATTAAGCACTTCAGCGAGAAATTATCTAAATTTCCCAATTTGCTCCTTAAAGATTTCTTGCATCTTCTTTTCAAATTTGCCTACAGAGTGCAGGTTGGCTTGCGTACCACGCTGCACTTACTCCGGTGATAGAAACATCTCTGTGTGATTCCAGGGCTCCTAACTCACGGTGGGTGAGAATGCCAGTTTATGACAGAGTCGTGGCAGATTTTCGGGAGAAAGTAACTTCTAGAAAAAAGACGGGGCACCTAGGTGGCTCAGTCAGTTAAGTGTGTGACTCTTGGTTTCAGTTCAGGTCGTGATCTCGTAATTCGTGAGTTCGAGCCCCACAATGGGCTCTGCGTTGGCAGTGAGGAGTCTGCTTGGAATTCTCTCTCCTCTCTCTCTGCCCTTTCCCCGCTATGTGCTCTCTTTCTCTCTCTCTTTCTCTCTCTCTCTCTCAAAATAAACAAACATTAAACACGAAAAAAAGAAAATATATGGATCTAATTAAATATTAGAAATTGTTTATATGAATATTTATTGGGAGTAAAGAGCAGGTGAATACTTTGCATGTTAATAGAGCCACAGTGAACACCCTTAAACATATCTCCTTATACAGCATGGGAGCATTTCTCTAACATGGATACCTAGAAGCCACATTCCTGGGTGGTAGGAAATGGGCATCTTCAATGTTTTTCATTATTGCAAAATTTCTCTCTAAAGTGATTTTAACCAGTTTCTTACATTGTCAAGATCCTTAGTGTTACCAGTCTTCCATTTTTAGCTAAGAGTTGTAAAATAGAATGTGATATTGTTTTAATTTGCATTCTCTAATCGTCAGTGGAATGGAACATTTCCCCCATCTGTTTATTAGCCAATAGGGCTTCCCTTTTCATTTCTATCCTTATAACTGTTAGAGAAGTGACATTCCCTCGTGCAGTCCCCCATGGCCCTGCTTAAATATTTTAGAAGCACTGAGCCCTGCCTTCTCAGAATGCGGTCCTTTAAGGTATCACTTGTCTAGGTTTGCGAGCTAAGCAATTTAGAGTAAACTATCAAAGTCATTGCACAACAAACCAAGTTCACCAACCTGTCATTTCCCCATAGCCCCTAGGTTTTAGGTGATATTTCCATCTTTAGGCAATGAAGACAGTCCTGTAGTGTTACACAATTACCTATTACCATGTAATGTCTTAATTATCATTTAGGACTTTACCAAAGCTTAGTGGAGGCTCAGGTAGGATTATGACCAGGATGGGGTGGGATATTATGTAGAAAAAAAGTGAAAGCCATTGATAACTGGACGGTGAGCACCTTAGGACATGAGTCGTGTCTCACAATAATACTAATACAATAATAGTTATTTATATAACAGTTATATATTAGGGATTATGCTAAGCATTTTGATATGCAATATTTCATTCACTTTCACAAAAGCGCAGTGAGGTAGTTATCTCCATTTAATGTTTAAGTTCTCAGAACAGATCCATAAAAAGAAGGCAAAAGCCAATTAAAAAAAAATGACAAAAGATCTGAACCAAAGATTTGAACCAAAGAGACATAGGTGGTAAATAAGCACATGCAAACACATTGAGCGTTTAGTCATGAGTGACCTGCATGTATATATGGTAATGAGATACCATCGCATATTGATTAAATATCAATGACTGATGATACCCGAGGCTGATGAGAGTGTGGATCATCTGAAAACCTTGTACATTGTGAAGAGAAAACAAAATGGCATAATCATTTTGAAAACTCTTTAGAAGTTTCTTTTGCAGTTCAGCACGCACTTAGTATGTGACCCAGCACTCCCCACTACTAGGTTTTTACCCGAGAAAATGAAAACATATACCCTCACAATGGACCAGACCTGTACACACATATTTGTAGTAGCTTTATCCATAACCACCAAAACTAGAAACAGCGCAAAAGCCCATCAGCTGGCTAATGTCTCAAATGGAATAGTACTCAGCAATAAAAAGGTATGAACTACTGATACAAGAAACAGGGATGAATCTCAACAGCATTACACCAAGTGAAAGAAGCCAAACACAAAGGGCTGTGATTCATCTGATTGCCTTTAGACGGTATTTGGAAAAGGCAAAACTAGAGGGAGAAATTGGATTCATGGTTGCTAGGAGCTGGAGATCAGAGGAGGTTATTAACTACAGAGAATCAACAGGAAACTTTTGGGAAGATGGAAATGTTCTGTATATTAATTATAGGGGTTGTTATATGCCTTAAACATTTGCCAAAACTCATTAAACTGCACCTCTAAAAAGGATAAATATTACTCTATATAAATCCTATCTTAATAAAGCCGACTTCAAAAAAAACAGTTCCTATGTGATAATGTTTTAAAATTTTTTCTGGGTATTCCCAGCATATTAGAATAGGACCTGACACATAGTGGGCCTGCAATAAATTAGTGTTTAGTTAATTAAGAAGGAGGGTGATGCCTTGCCCATGACCATAACATGTTGCTTACTTCCGAGTTTCCTTGAGAATAGTCCAGCCACAATCACTCCTGCCAGGCACCATGACTGTAGGCTCATGCTTATGCAAGTGATATTTCTGTGAAGCCGACCCATGAGTAATTTCTGAGTAGGTATTAAAACACCCTCACGTCTACAAGTCTAATATATTAATAAATGTGCTGTTTTCAATAAGACATCTAAATTTGCATGCACCATCCTACTTGTTATGTTCAGTACTCAATTTTTTAATGTTTCTTGGACACTAGCCAGTAAGTCTGAGTCCCTAGTTAGTTCATCTATTACTTTCTCGCCACAATAGATTTGGGTGGCCGCCAAGAAATGGACTAATATTGCATACAAAAACCCTATAATGCATTTCCTGATCTTCTGATATTTCCTTTCCAAGTGAGAGGGAGGAACACCACACACACATACGCACACAGACGCACACACACACACACACAAATCCTGTCTATGCACACAATCTACTCAAGTTAGGTAAACATTTTTTATTGCTGTTATTAATATCGGATGCCTTCTATAATCCAAGTGTTTGCCTGTCCATTTACATGATCCTCTCACCCTGAGGACTGGAAGGGAACAATGAGTTGTAAAATCTGAAAATGATCAAAGATGATGCCTCTATGTGAAAAAAAAGTCAGGATTGTAGGAGCCCTCGTTTCCACAGGAGAAGCACATTTTCTGCATTTGATTTGGCACATTCTCAGTGTCTTAATTTCAGTGATTCCAAAATGAGACGCTCTTGAGGAAGGGAAAGGTTGTGTGTTGGAGAGGGGGCATTTCCTTCCCCCGCCTTCATTTCCCTTAAAACATAAGCACAGAACTAATGAACGCTATTAAAGATACTTGTAGAAATGATTCTGATTTGTATCTGATGACTAACTAACCTATTATTGCACTTCTTGGGCAGAGATTAATGGGAAATTCTTAAAGTATAAAGACTCTAACAAGCCTTAGAAATATGTGTGGGCCCAGACCGTACCATGTGACCTCAGAAAGCCGAACCCTGGCTGTTAATATCCTTGACTAATGAACCAAGGCTACAGTCCGTGCTAGCAAAGTGTCAAGAAATAAGTAACCAGAGAGGTGACCTTTTAACATGCTTCTAAATGTAATTTTTAACAGAGCAGTGTCAATAAGTTCAAAATCCCATATGCTTTTGATCTGATATGGAAGAGCGATGCGTCAATATCAGACAGCAAAAGGGAAGGAAAGAAGAAAGCTGGAGAAAAAGGATAAAAAAGAATCTAAAAGAAAAATCTGCAGTAAGACACTCAGTAGCTTTCCTTCACGTAGGTAAGAATGTAAGGAATCCTGATTTACTATTTCAGCATTATCATCACCAGGAAAAAATAGCTAATAATAATAATAATAGTTACAGACTATTACTATTAACCCCCTTAATAACTGTTGTCCTTGCCTGGGCTTGAGATATTGGATGACCTAGCAACTATCCCCCTCCTGTTTCCAGCTCCTGAATTTTTCATTATTAGATTTAATCTTAGAACATAGACTCTGGTGTCCAATAGATTCTGGGGTCAATTCCCAGCTCTGGCACTAACTGTGTGACTAGGTATATTTCTTAACTTCTATCGAATCTCGGTCTCCATAAAATGGGGCCATTAATAAGATCTTTATTGGATCACAATGAAAATTAAATGGAAAAATGTGTGTAAAGCTTTTGGCCCAATGTCTGATAAATCAGAAGAGTTTTAAACTTAGCTCTTCTTTCAGTGACTGCTGATATTAGTGTTGTTGTTAATATTATTTTTTCAATTTTCTCTATTTTAAAGCCTATTATTTTCACCTTCCCCATTAGAAAGCCAGCTGCTTAACTAGTCTCTCAATCCACTTTATCTTGTCCAGTACAGCGCCCCCTACTGGGTGGATGAGAAGGTGAAAAACGTGTGTGAACAGGGTGCATCTCCTGTTTAGGTACTGGTGATTGTTTCTTCATCGTATCAAATATATACCTAATTAGGTTAAAGACATACAAAAAGAAAAAGAGAAAAGATGTATACTATTGGAGAGATTAGTCTTTATTTTCCTTTAATCTCTTTAATCAGTGATAATGCCACTATTTAGGTATATCGAAGTTTCAAGAAACTTGTGTTTAGGATGATAGACATGATAAAAATGTGACCCTGTTAGCTGCTTCAAACTGGTCAGACAGCCAAAGCAGGTAATTCCTTTAGCACCAACCAAATTTTGCCTTTCCAAATGGCCGTTCCCAATTTTTGGAGTATTTTGGATTCCATAATAACATAACATTCTTTAATGTCCCTCCTCAAACAATCGATGACTCTTTGTACTTTCACCACCAGCAAATGTTGATAAAGAACAAATGTTGGACCAGCAAATGTTGATGGGTGTGTCCTGGATGGACCAAGTCCTCAGGTGGTCCTCACTGTCAAGGGGATTACAGCCTTGTAGATGGAGAGACATTATAATACAGTATCATAAGTGCTAAGCTAGAGCAGCGAATTCTTTCCAAGAAGAAAAAGGGTGGTGAGTTCTTCAAACATTTAGAATTGGAGCTGAGTCTGAAAGCATCCATCCATTCATTTATTTGGCATTTTTAGAAATTAGAAAATCATTTTTATTGATTTGTTCCAGTATTAATATTTGCCTGAAAATTTAATTGCTTTACCTCCCAAATATGTACCTTCTCTCTGGTACACATGAAGCAAATCCACATTCCAAACATAGGTAATTTCTTTCTTATCCAACTGCATCATTAATCAACTACATAAGAAGGAAAAGTCCATCGCTGTGTACAAAACTGGGAAGAAAATGTTTTTAAAAATAGGAAAAGAATTTATATACATATACATGATACGTATATAATTAGGTATTATGTCAAGATCCAGAGGCTGAATCGAATGAAAAATGGGAAGTCATCAACCAAAGAAAAAGGCAAAGGAGGAGAAAGAAAAGAAAAAGATGAAGAAGGAGGAGAAGGTGAAGAAGAAAGAACAAACGCAACCATTTTAATGTTCTTGCTAGATTTTTCCTTTTTTTTTTTTTTCACGCTATCTGGTTCTTCCTCCTATTTTGGAACTCTGAGTTGAAATATTCATTCGTGATTCTTTGGTTTTACTTAGAGAAGTTCTTCACCAAACTCCCAGGCTTCCAGGACTCCCCCACATGAAGGCAAAGTAACAGATCTCCTGGAGAGGAATGAAAAAGGCTTCTATTTGGAATATTTTTTTAATGGCATAATTGTTAAAAGGTGAGGAAAGGGAGAACAGGAGACAAGGAGGGAAACAAAAGGGTGACAGAGAACCCTCAGAGCCCCCTGCAGGAGGCCATGATGCTTCTCCACTTTGCTGAATTCCCCCTTGGCAAAATTTGCCATCCAGAGCTTAACCGGTAGACCATTCTGGGTGGGCTTGTCTAGCCTGAGGCAGAAGCCAGTCCTGCTGGATCTACTGTAACAAATTCTTAAAATCACAAGGGAAAAATTGGATTTGAGACAGCCTGTTTGACAAGAACCGGAGTCCTATAAATGAATTTTCTTAGATCTATAGGCAGAGAAAGGTGGGAGGAAGAAATAATATTTTCTCTCTGACCTTCCCAAACCAATAAATACACAGTTACAAAAAAAGCTCAACTACTTCTCACTCCTCCCTTCTTAAGTGTTAGCTGATAGCAGCTAATAAAATTAAGAACTACCAACCTTCAGTGCTACTTTTGAATTGAATGAAGAAATTCTCAAGGACCAAAAGTCCTTAGAAGCCCCAAAGAATTTCTCTTTAAAGAATAAAGCTACAAGGTTTTGCAGCTATTTTCAGCCGAAATATTTTTCTTTTGACTGTTAAGGGACACTACCCAAATAGAGTAACCAGCCTACATCATTATCCTTAACATCTTGCATTATCAGCTCAGCATCATCGAGCTGTATGACTTTGAAACTCTGTTGCGTGCTTCCAACAATTACATCACTATTATTGTGCCTGTATTGCTGACGAAGAGACGAAGTTTTAGAGTTTTGAAAGGAAACTTGGCTTGCATCTCGCACTAGGAAACCAACATTTATTGAGAGCCGACTACCACACTGGGAGGGAGAGACTGGGCCCTGAGCTTTCGTACCTCTCACCTCTCAGATTGATTTTATTTTCCCCATTTTATACAAGAGGAAACTAATGCCCCAAGTAGCTTAGTAACTTGTCCAAGGTCATCCTGTTCCTAATGTAAATGCTCTAATTATCCTCAATTCTAAACCAAATACGATTTCTCCCAAGGTATTTGGAGTATGGAAGACCCTATTCCTTTCCCAAAAGATATTCCCTGCTTTTCTTCCCCATGAGTGCAGGCAGTGGGTGAAAACCTCTAGATAAGTCCCTACCTATCCCCCTGTTTGAAATTAATAATTGAAATATCATTACTTCGGCCAGCAAATGGTCTAAAGATGGGCATATGTCTGACTTACTTCTGGACCACAAGATCGAACTGGAAGCCTGCCAAGGAGGACGGTACTCCTGGAATAAAAATACAAAGCTTCAAGAGGATGAGACCTTTGCCATTCTTGTGTCTGAGAAGCAGAAGTAAAGCCTGGGGTAGTGGCAGCCATCTTATAAGGCAACTACCATAGGGCACAAATCTCAAAGCCAGTACAGAGAAGATGATGGAGCACCGAGAGAGAAAGTGCCTGTGTTCGTCCCGGCCGTTTTGAGCTGCAGCACTAAACTCAGACTACCTACATCTGTTAGGAGGTTTTGTTTGCTTGTGTATTTATTTGCAGCTGAAGACGTTCTTAACTGAGACATTAGGCGAATAGTCTTGCCTGTGGCTGTGGAGCAGAGCAAAAGTGGTGTCCACCAAAGGCGACTCATCACCTAGGATTTACTCGTAGTAATCAGTATTTTTCAGCCTTTTCCTCAGAGTACTTCCTTGTTTAGAGTCATAGCTGAAAAGCAATGGCGAAAAGCCACACCACTGATAATACCTAACCACCAGTGAAATCTAAGGTGAAACAAAAACAAAAGTAAACTGCCACCAGGAATCCTTGGTCAAACACTACATATGCAGTGTGTAGACGAGACCCCGTCAACATGACGATACATGCGTTACCTTTGGTTGAGCACTTATACCCCATCCAACGTTAGCATTTTATATTCACTATCAGATTCAAATATCACTCTAAGTGATAGTCATGTCAATACTATTTTAAAAGTGAGGAAATGAGACTTTAAAGTAACAGTGGTTCAACCACAGACACACAGCTGGAGAGTAGCAGAGCCAGGGTTTGAATCCAGATCTTTGTTACCCTAAAGGTACAGGTATGTCCTGCTCTCTGAAAGTAGAGTGCCCCTGTGAATCTTTCTCATAGGCTGAAATGGCGGTGTAAAGATGAGATGCAATTACCATTAATTTATATGGAAAACTTTTTGAGTTCCTAGACCCAAAATATGACCTCTTTAAAACTTTCCCAATATCCCAGGACACAACTTGCTAACGGGTGCACAAAATACATGGAGATAAAGCACAGATGCTCACACAGTTCAAAGCCAAGGTGGCTTGATGCTGACATGCCTAGCGTGGCTGCAGGGGAAGGAGCTGGGCGGTGCCACCCTCACTGCTGGGGGAGTGCGCGCTGCCCTGCCTCTCCAAAGGCTCCCTGCAAAACAAATGCTGAAGGCTGTTTCCACTTTTTGCCCTTTTTCATAAAGGCAAAAATCCTCTTTCGGATTTCTTTTGGTGAGCGAAAACAGGGAGTTCTAACATAGGCGGAACTCCAACTTTCAAAAGGTGGCAAATACCTGTATTTGGTGTCTGGGAAGCCTGTTGAATGGAATGACCCCTCAAGCCAGTGGTTGAGTATTTCATTTATTTGCTGATTACCTGAAGGAACTGCTATCACCTTTGAAAACTAAGTCAGTCAAAGCCACCCGGTTGTTCAGCTGAGGTGCCATGTCTCTGTAGACGGTGTGCATTGCAACATTTGGATCCTACGGACCAGTTTCCCTTCTGATATCTCTCTCTCTACGCCTAGTATAATTCACTCCAGCTCAAAAAGCCTTTTAGCCTCTGCCTCGGGGATATAAAATGGATTAAGAGACATTCCCTATCTTCAAGTTGTTTTTAGTCTAGCAGCGGAAACAAACATGTGCACAGGTAGAGTGCCTGGCACACTGGAAGTCCTCAGTAAATGGTGCCCCCCAAAAACCCAAACAACTAGAATAAATGCATAAATGCACAAAGCAGTTGGATAATGATAATTCTTTTATCAGTGGTTGATTCTCACTGTGTTGTTACCCTTGAGACTTGGGTACGTGTCTCACAGCTAAAACAAGCTATCCTCGCCCCACCCCCCTTCATTTGACTCTGTTATTGCAAAAAATTAGCTCACGGAAAGAAAACGCTTTCCTGTTCAAGAGCATCATGCTTGCTTGTCTCACTGGCATCTCTGCCACATGCACCCCAAAACCATGGATGGCAACAGAGGCATCAGTGCAGTCCGTTGTTGTCACTTGGTTGTCATTCCAAAAGCATCATTGGGCTGTTGACCCTTGCTGTAAAATGCTTTCAGGGAAAAAAAACAAAGCACCTGAAAAACTACCTTGTGGGATGATCTAATTGTTAGTTAGATAACTAATAGTACCAGTAAAGGAATACAAATATTTATGATGTATATTTGACTCTGAATTCACATTTGAAAAGGTACAGGTAAATACAACGAATGAATCTTTTGAAAATAAAGGATTTCATCGTGGCTATTTATTAGCTCGTTATACATAATACTAAGCATGCTCCAGGGGAGATATTTTATATTCTCTCTCCTTGTTACATTAACGTTTGATTATATATCTATCTGAATGAGGTGGTGGAAGTTGGAAGCAGAGGAGAGAGCATACTTATATACATATTCACAGGCGGTTTATTTATCAATTTATTTTATTACACAAGCATTTTCTAAGTGCCCAGACCAGACAAAGCTATGCAACACTAACCAAAAATCCCAGCCTCACGTTCCCAACTGTCTGTTGAACATATTCCAGACACTTTTAACAGGTCCCAAATTCAGCCACATAGCTTTTCTTTTCTTTTCTCTCTTTCTTTTCTTAATTTTTTTTTATTTTTAAGGTTTATTTATCTTGAGAAAGAGTCAGAGCATGGGAGTTGAGCCAGGGGCAGAGAAAGGGGGACAGAATCCCAGGCAAGCTCTGCACCATCAGCCCAGAGCCCAACACAGGGCTCAGACTCACAAACCATGAGATCATGACCTGAGCTGAAATCAAGAGTGGACGCTTAACTGCCTGAGTCACCCAGGTGCCCCTCTATATAGCATTTCTAATTGCTAACCCCAAACCTCTGCTTTTTATCCTCAGTTATTCTGAACAGCATTTACCGTGTCACTCAGTTAAAAAAAAATGCATGTAACTATATCTGATTCTTTGTTGGTTGCCTAATATAGTAAGCCCCTAAGCTTATAGATACAGATATAACCTCTTACACATTTTTCAAAATCCCACCCTACCTTCCTTTACTTTCACCCCTCGAGGGGCAATGCAGCATTGAGGTTAAAATCTGGATGTAAAGGTGAATTCGAACTCTGTCTGGCCTTGCCCTTCAACAGCTGTGTGATCTTTGGAAAACTACTTAACCTTACTGAGCTTATGTCCACGTCTGTACCATAGGGATAAAAATGGAATCTAATTTGTAGGTTTGCTGTTTTAGGTGGTGCTTGCCACGTGGTAATATTGTGAGACACGTAGTGTTATCGTAGCAGTAGTAGCAGGAAGAGGAGGAGAAGGGTGGGTGGTGTGCCAGGTTGGATAAAGGAAAAATTTGTTATCTCTTACAATAGTTAGAGTAAGGATTAATTACCTCAGCAGTTCAACAATGTCATAAAAAAAAAACCCAGGTTCTTTCTTTCTGCGCTCCCACACAGTCAGATGTTTTGCCACAGTTTACAAAATTGCCTCCCAGCATGAACGTATCTAGTGGAAGGAGCTGTCCAGCCCAGTATCTCTTCATAAAAGGAGAGAACCATTTTTCAAAGGCTCGCAGCCAAGTCCTTTCACACTGCATCGTTCAGGTGGCGTCACATGGCGTGACATGGTGTGCCCCTCAGCCAATCACTAGCAAATTAAGTGGATTTTTGTCAACTGCCTTAGACTAATCAGGATTTATTCCTGACCTGGGGCTGTGGCTGCCTCACCGAGAGGTGGATGGGCAAACCCAATCTGAACTCCATTCCCAATGATGGGGTGAGAGTTGGGCTCTTGGGCAGGGCATCTCCCATGACTGCAGTAGGTGCTCAGCCACATTCCCGGTCTCTAGTGTTGCTTGTATGAAAGACGGCAAGAGCCTCCTAACTAGTGCACTTAACCCTGCTTCCTTTCCTCCCCAATCCATTGTCCATAATGTTGCCAAATCTTTCTGTACCATGGACTTGATGCCTCCTGAAGCTTTTGCTTGGCTTTCTCCATATGTGACAAAATGCAAATTCCTCAGCATAGCACCGTAAATCCTTTCTAAGTTGATCTTTCCAGCTCCGTTTCTTGATGCCTACATCCTTGCATCTACCCGACCCCACACAGATATCGTAAGCGCTCAGCTACACAAACGGACCAGCAACTTCCACAAACCTAAGGCTTGTACTTGTTTCTCCTTTCACTTAAAATACTGTCCTTTCTGTTCCTGTCCAGCTGGTGAAATCTCATTTATCCTCCAACATGCTTCTACTATTACCTCCATCTGGAAAACACAAGCTGAATTTGTTACTCACTTCTTTGTATGGCATCCAGGCATCATAAAATCCCCAGAAAAGAGACTGAAGCCTGCTCCTCCAGAGAAACTGGCCTTAGAGAAAAACAGCTACCACGATAAGCTTTTTGTCATTATTTGATTTCTTAAAATCAGCTCATGACGTAGTAAATATGATTATATATTATTGACTGTACTAAATTAATTCATTTAATTAAATGTAAGAGTAATTTGTATACAAATTCCTGTATAAATAAATATCAAATTAAATATTACATATGACAATAATACCACCTACCTTAAAAAGTCATTATTAGGGTTCCGTGAGATAATAGGTGTAAAACATACAGCTTAAAGTTAAGAGATGTAATATTCCTTCGTACCCCCCATTGTCACTGGTTCACTCATGACACAAAAATGTATTGCTTACCGTATTTCCGGCACTGCACTAGGATCCCGTGACCAGGGAGGCAGAATTGTAGTTTGGTGGACGAAATGGTGTAAGCTGGAGTCATCTGACTGCACCCCAAGGCTTGGATCTGTGGGACCGTCGATGAATATTAAATGATTGCATTTATGTTACAGGAAAGAATGGGTGATGAGTACTTTTCTAGTTTTGGCCACACTTATTTTCTAACATGAAATTGGTGCAATGCTTGCTGGTAGGTGTCAGCAATCTAAACACACATGGAACTCACTGTGGGCTCTACTTTCTATTTTTATTAATGACTACAGACTTAAGGCTATCATAGTCACTAATTTCTTGAGGCCATATTAATTTATGAAGATAAATATATATATCTCAGTTACTAGGTCACAGAAATATGTATCTTCACGTACAATTCTGTTAAAATCTTGACACACTCTGAAAGAGAAAACAACCCCAGAATGGATAACTTGGTAACTTTAATACAGTTTATTGAGCTTTTGAAAGATAGTTCCTTTTTTTAATACTGTTTGATGATTAATGACACATTGATTGAGAATTAGCAGCTATCTTGTTTATACAATTCATTTAAAGGGCTGTTAAGCCCCAAGCTATGATTTAAAAAATGATCTAGGCTCAGTTTAGCATTCATTACACCAAACATCTCAGCCAATGGCAGTCCCGAAAAGTAAATATCACTTTATCAACTAAACACGGAAATGCTAATTGACAGCTGGCAGAGTCCAATCAGATATTTCTGCAGACAACTAACTGGCTACTTTTGTAGCATCTGTTTCGTTTTACTAAATGTGCTTCCTTCATGCGCTCTTCTGGAAAAGAGAACAGAAGAAGGCATAGCATATGAAATCGCAGAATAAAAGAAAAAGAAAAAGAAATGCCCAGTGTGTATCTACATGTGGTTGTAGCTTGAGGGAAACAAAGGCCACGATTATTTTTATGATTTATCCCAAAATTCTTGAGGGAGAAGTGTGAAACTTAGTCAAGTTAGGGGTCTAAATTTGGACGCTCTGATGCCAAGTACCCAGTTTGCAACAAACACAACTGAAGTGGAAGATAAGAGGAATCAGCATAATTTGTGTGGAAAAAGTTTCGACAAAATCCAGGCTATGTTACTTCGCATTTATGTAGGGAGATGGTATAGGAATTTAGTAATCTCACCCCAGTGTTTTGTTCGAAGGGCCTAAATATTATTGGTTTTCTTCTGTTTAATCTCCAATTAGTTTAGCCAATCACAGGAAATGCTCACCTAGGGGAAAACACGAGAGAGGAAAATGTTTTTTTAGATTTGTGATTTCCTTTGTTACATACCCATCCAATTTCTAGAGCTACTCACAACCCCCTACACCATATGCCACCCACCTTCCCCACTCCCAAACATAAAGAAAAAGTAGCAAAGGCAAAGAGAGAAAACAGAAGAAAGAGCTAGAGAGAGAGAGAGAAAGACCAGTCATTTAATATGTTTGCCTACATGGCATTCTACCTTTGAACCTTCCAAATGCAACTTTATACATTGTCTTTTGACATTATGCAGTTTGGAATCCTGAAAGCTCTCAGTTGAGACAACTAAATTATTGCTTGTCAATTTAGCTTGGGATGAAAGACAGGTGTTTTGTTTCACAGTAAAACTCCATTTAGAGCCTACATTGGCTCTGACTCCAATCCCAGCTTTTTGCTGTGGGCTGGCATTGAAGTGTATCACAGTAGGAATTATCAGTCAGGGCCCCAGCAGTCAATCCACACAAGATCCTTCACCTTGGCTTCTCTGGATGGGCATGCCGAACACCATTTAAAAGCAATTGTGATAAAGACTCCTTCAAGCTCCAAGGGCTAGAGTCCTCGCTGATATTCCACTGCCATTTTGCCTCCAAAAAGAACTAATGTGACCAAAGTTGAAAATCGCTGTTAGTCTTCTTAGAAACCAAGGCAGTACTTTATGATTCTTTAGTAAATATTCATTAGGACTGTGTTTTAGTTTACTGAACAGTTACCTATTTTTCTATCTCCATGTCAGTGAAATGATATAGTGTATCTTGTCTTAACAGAACTTTTCTATGAGTACATATGCATTTATTATTCTGATTTGAGGAGCTTAATGTAAAAGGCCCAGTGGAGTAGCTAAAATTATTCCCATGCAATTCGAAAACCAAAACTTTTCTGTAAGCTTCTTCATTTCCCTCGCCTCCTCCCCTCTGCTATGGTTTGCGCCATTTCTAGCATCATGTATTATCATCTGTGATCATAAAAACCAGTCATTCATGTCTGTTATCAAAGTATGAGAGAACTCTTAGCAAGTCTAAAAAATCCAAACCATAGTTCTAAGAAAGCGTTCCCTGGTTTGCCTACCATAGTGGAAAGTCAGTATTAACATGGGTGGGTCTAGTGTATCCATAGCTCTCATAATACTCACTGTTAATAATTCAATACACTTTTATTTATTTATTTATTTATTTATTTATTTATTTATTTATTTATTTGAGGGAGAGAGCATGTACGCGAGTCAGGAAGGGACAGAGGGAGAGGGAAAGAATCTTGAGCAGGCTCCATGCCTAGCACAGAGCCCAGCTCGGGGCTTGATCTCATCACCCTGAGGTCATGACCTAAGCCTAAATCAAGAGTCAGACTATTAACCAACGGAGCCACCTAGGCACCCAATCCCATAGGCTTTTAATTTAATGGAGATTTTAAGGGTGAAAGAAGCCTTAGATCAGTATGTACCCTAATTCCACCACCATTATAAAGATGCAGTTAAGTAACTTGACTAAGACCAAAGATCAAAGTAGTTCATGGCAGAGTCAGGATTGTATCAGAGTATTCTTAGTGAAAAACTAGTGCTCATTCCACGTATAGTCTTGAATTGAAATATTTTTAGTGAAAATTATGTTTAGAACTCTTTATAGAGTTCCATGAGTCTTAACGATCAAGTCTCGGGTGCTTTGCCACATATAAACTTTTCAGTTAAGGTTTAAATCAGAGAATGTTAGAATTATATATTTGTCATAGTTACCATGTAGACTGTGTTCAACTTTAAATGTAGTAGTCCTTTTTACTTTTTTTTTTCCTTGAAAATGTTTGGATTAGAATGGAGTTTCAATAAATTAATACATTTCTTTCAATGGGTTTATAAAACATCTTGAAGATAAAAGCAGTATCTTTATTTATTATCAGTCTTTCAGTGCCTCGCATAATGCCTTGTCCATAAAAAGTTCCTGATGGATGTTTGTTCAATTTCTAATTTGATGTTTGATTCAGGTGCTTAATACCGTATTATCTGTAATTCGTCTGACCAGCTATAAACTATATTAATTTCTTGGCGCTAAGTTTCCTATTTACTAACCAATCTGTTATTAGTTGATCTTTGCCTAAATGTTCAGCTAAGGGTGAGGTGATTAGATAGAGGCATGACCTGACCAAATCTCTTTTATTTGGCTCTAGGATATGTAGCAGGGGGAGATAGAATTAAGAATAATAGTTGGGTTTTCTTGAACTCTCAAAAATGTCCTGTATTAGATAAAACTTCTGACTTGCGGTCTTTAAAACAAATGACCAAGCATGTTTTTGTGCGTCTAATGAAAGTACCAATATAGGGCTATTGTGAAAAATCAAACGAGATTAGAAGTGATGGTAATAAAAGTGTTAAAAGCAACAGGTAAACAGAATGACACTGGCACTAGTAATCATAATTAAAATGAAAATAGTAACCTCGAAGTTTACTTCGTGTTCTGGGGTTGGAATAAGGATCTTGGGTCAATTCTTAGCAAACAGACAGAAGGAGTTCTTTGGGTTCTAGGGCCAATGACTCAAGACATAAAACACGCAGTAATTGACAAGTGAGGGTATCCCTACTGGCCTTTTGCTCTAACTCTGCCTATAAAAAAGAACTGCATTCAAATGCATGGTTGACAGTGAAATGGAAGTTTCATCACATTGGCCTAGTCCTGACCTCAAAGCTGACCTCCAGATCACCCCTCAGTCAAAATGTTAGAGAGGAGTTCCCAAATGCGGTTTTAAGCTAGATTCAGCCAAGTTTTCTGAGGAGAAAACCAGATATTGTATTTTCGGTGGTTGTTGTTTTTAATTCTGTGGGTGAGGGTTCCCCTGGCATGATTAGCTTTGCCAATATCACCAATTTAGCCCTCTGCTGCCAGGATTTTATTTATCTTTTATTTCCCAGGTATCTCCTAAGCCTTTAGGAACAATGAGCTATCAGCTTTCCTTTGCATTTCAAAAGATGAGTATAATTGGACCTATTCTACAAGTTGACCTCTGAGCCAGTTTTAGAATGTATCTGGGTAAAAGGGAAGTGAAGAGGTGAGGATTAGAACCCAAATAGAGGGCGTGGTATGGATGAATTAGTAGCCTGACCTTTCTTTTCCCTGCTTATCTGAAGACAATCAATTAACTGTTCAAGGAACTTGCCGTTAAAAGAAAAATGTCAATTAGGTCTAAAAGTGACATAGCACATGGTTAACCAAATTGTTTCTCTTTGATTACTTTATAAACTAAACTTGTTTGCTTTGGCTTTCTTTTTTTCATTTGAAAGATAAGAAATCACACAAGTAACTGCAAATCACTTAATTTATGAAGCAGTTCAGTCAGAACTGTTCTATGGCATTCTAAACACTGGCCGACTTGTTGCCTTCTTGCCATGAACATTTAATTCCCTCCAGTTTTTTAAAGTCCCTGAAACAGCATATACCAAATATTATTCAGAAGATTGAATACAGCTTACAGACGTTTGTACTATTTTGGTGTCTACAAACACAGCTTAAATTTAAATTAATTTAAAACACATGATTTAATTATGCATTTTTTGTCATGAGTATAACTGGTACAGTAAAAATGACCTGAGCCTCTTTTTTTGCATTAAAGAAGAGATTCTTCTCTGTTCAAAAAATATCATAAATATTGGCTTTAATCAAATAAGCTTTTTTTTTTTTCAGTCTTTAGTCATATGTCAAAAACTAGGTACATGTGTGACTTCCTCCTCAGAACACTGTCTCTGCCAAATAGTCAGGTAGGGAACTTTCTAAACATACTACTCTTATTTTTTTTCTTTGACCTACAGGCCTTGAGACACATCCGAACTACCTGTTAGTAATCTTCAGGAACTACAGAGATTTGTTAGGTATCCCCAATTATTGTTCCGTGGTCATGTGACACATTCATCTTGAAATGGGAGATTCTGTCAACTTAATGAATGCTAAATTGATAAAACTACTTTATAACATAAAAATAAACCCTTAAACTTTTGTATTCACCAGTTCCCGCAAGGAAAAGTCCAAATTCTTTCAAATAATATTTAAGAGTCTTCACAATTTGGTCTCCATTTCCCGACACCTTATACACTAGAGTATGTATTAGTAAACATTTTCTGTAAAGGGCCAGATAGTAAAGATATTAGGCTATAGAGGCCATACATGTTCTGTTGTTACCGTCCAACTCTCCTGGGGAGCATAAAAGCAGCAGAGACAGTATGTAAATAAATGGGTGTTACTGTGTTCCTATAAAACTTTATTCATTGTGTTCCGATAAAACTTTGTTCATAGAAACCGAAATTTGAATTTCATGTAATTTGCAAATTTAATGCAATAGGCCTCTAGAATTTTTTTCAACCATGTGAAATTTTGAAAAAATATTCTTAGCACACGGCCTGTACAAAAATAGTTGATGATCTGGATTTGGCTTGAGGGCTGTATCTTGCTGAGCCTTACGCTAGAAGCCTAGAGAAGTTCACATTTTCTTCTGAACAGGCCCTGAATTTCCATCCTTCTGTACCTCTCCTTAGGTAGTTTCTGCATCCTACATCTTTCTCTTTTATCTTAGCCTAACTAAAGAGTACTCTTGTGAAACCGAGCGCAGGTGATGCTATCTCTGAGAAGACTTCCATGATTAGAGCTCACCCTTTTGCAACAAATTCAGTTCTTATTCCACAAGATTCCAATAGTACTTTGCACATTCCTATTAAAAGAACAGTGCAAAAAAAATTCAGAAGGTGTTTGCTACGTATTTCCTGAATGAATCAATAAATGAATAAATGAATGATGGAGACACAAATGAAGGACTTGGACCAAAATTGTTTACTGAGCTATTTCCACAGTCTGAATGTGAGCTCTATGCGGATAGCTAGTTGTACCCATCTTTCTATCCCCAAGGCCTGAGGAGTGTTTGGCATGTGCTAATATTTTAATAGCTATGTGCTGGCTTAATGTTTTGAGGGTATATCTCTGAGATAAACCTATAGCGAATGGATTTTGTTCTTTATGGACATTCTTACATTTCTGGGTTGAAGTTGTTCTATTTGAGTCTCCACAGAATTGCCATACCTAGACCCCTAAAGCTAAGTTGGGAGTCACAAACAACCACTTTCCTGTCACTGCTTGTAGACACATGCTTGTTTATGTTTGGCTAATTAAAATTAATCACCTTAGTCTTCCTTCCCTTCAAGGGCATTACTTCCCATTAACTTCAATGAAGCTTGCTTGACTTCAATGGAAGTTTTTACCAGCATAGGGACAGTGAGGAATCAGGACAAATATCTTTAAGGCTGTCATTTGTCACCATGAACAAAAGAACTCGAGATCCTTAGGCATGAGGCGCCGTAGCACACTTCACGTGCCTCTCTTAATTCTATCTTGGCTGACAACCCATGACTGCCACATAAAAGGAAGCATCAGAATTATAATTGAATGGTTCTGAAATATCAGAGACAGAACCTCTGAAAAGGAGGTTCACAAACTTCTTCCTTGGCAAGGTTAGTGATTTGAGCACCCAAGCAGGGCCAGAACACTGTTGACAGCGTTTTCAATGCACGGCATACGCAGTTCCTTTGAGTCGGGCTGAATAGGAAAGCACAGTAGCTTAACTTTATTCCACCAGCACCCGGTTTTCTTTGACAACCCTCCACTCTTCAGAACACCCCTGAGAAACAGAAAGTTAAAGAGGGAAAAGGCATCTGAGCAACCACAGCAATATCAGAGTATCTGTGCCTTACAACTTGAGCATTTTATTCAGAGCCTATTTATTTCATGCAGAATATAATGTTTTTGAAGTACTTGGCAAAATACCGATCTGGCGCACCCAGGCCCCAGTGAGGTGCATGATTCCTCTTTTTTTAAGGTTCTGTAGATATGAAAATTTAAGTCAAGCCAGGCTATTGCTTCTAAAGACATTAAGCAACTTAATTATCATAAGAACAACATGGCGTGCTCCCAAAGTGATTGTTCCAGAATCCCTACCTTAATTATACCATAAAGCAACTGCTTTTCCTATATTTTTATAACTTTTTTATAGGACTGTTTGCCAATATTTAAATGAGATTATACATACATATATATGTATATATATGTATGTATATATCTCCATACCCACATATATATATCCACAGCTCTAAGACTTGGCACTCAGTTCCTTATTGACATCCTTATCTCTTTGGAACTAAATAGAATTATTAGCTGAATAACTTGGAAAAAATACAGAGCAAGTGGTTGCAGGGCTATCCACATCCACCCATATGGAGATGAGGGTATAAGGCAAAAGCTGATATTTTTTGAATTCCAAGTCCTATAGCAGGACTGTATATATGTTATCTCATTTAAATGTCCTAAATGGTCCAATAAAGAAGTCATTATTGCCGGCATTCATATTTGGAGTTTGTAATTAAAACTTTAAAATTTTAATTATAAAGAGTACTCTTCCCTAAATATTATTCATCCTCTGCATGTCATAGTTAATTAGTTTCTCTCCACCTAAACAAAATGTCCGTTCTTACCAAAAATTCCATCCTCGAAGTCACCCTTTTAGTTTAAGGCACTATCTCTGCCAATCTCTTCCTTTAAAGTAGATATTACGTGAGCCAGATAAAACACTCACCATTACAATGCACTAAAACTTTGAAAGAAATCAAGTAGTCAGATTAAAATGTGTTGCCTTTGGGAGAAAAAAGATAAATGGAGTTCCAAGAAAGCTAGATCTTGGCTGTAGAAACCAGGAACAATCCAAATACTCAGGGTTCTAGCTTGCATGGAAAAGCGTGCGTGTTCTGTGGTTCAGAGGAGTGGGGGATTGCACAGGTAACACAAGAATCCTGGTTAAGGACTGCACCAAACTCAAATGCCTCCTGCTTTCCAGGCCTGATGAAGATAAAAGGTGGTGCAGCAAGCATAAGACCATCTTCGCCCTCTCCCACCTCCGATCAGTAGGTCCTCTGCCTTCATTGGTATTGGCTTTCCAGCCGAGCAGAGCTTCGAGGCAGGCACTTCGCTGCAAAACGAAGAATTACAATATCAATCACCTTAATCAATGCTAAAGCCTGAAGCTGGATCTGGATGGGAGGCTGAGCCAATCTTTCAGTCAACGAATGAGACATTTCTATTGGCAGAGTTTTCTAGTTCCATTTCTCATATCCAGAGAGGTGCCCTCTGGAGAGTTTCTTTCTTACTGTCTTAGCTTCTTTTGTTTGTTTGCCTTTCCCCACAGCGTAGCTCAGCAAACCTCCTGTTACCATATTTTGCTTCTGAAGCCCATGCAAATATAGTAGGATCCCCTATACTTATATGCTCATATATAATATCTATCTATATACATTATAGATAGATAATCCACCCAACCGGAATCAAATATATTATTTCATGCAGTGTTTCCCGAACTTTCCTGATGAAAAGTCTTACCTGGGGTAATGTTAAAAACAGAGATCTCTGGGCTCTAGAACCCATGCCTGCAAAGAGGGGCCTGGCAGTCTGCACATTTGACATATCGATGATTCTCCATGCCGAGAGCCCGTCACCACCAGACCTGCTCCTCCTCCTCTTACTCCCTTCACAGCGCTTGGCACCTGGGGACACGCCACTCAACAAAACTTCGTGGACTGAATGAATGACTAAATCTCATCAGTACTGTAACACCAAGTGGCCAATCTAGTTCTCCAGGGTCTGTCCAATTAGTTCTCAAAGTCTGCTGATCTCTCTCAGTAAGAATCTTGGGTTGTCCCCTCCTCTTCATTATCATTCTGCTACCCTAACTGAACTTCTCTTCATCTCCTCCCGGAAGTAATTCCATAGCTCCTTCTTCTTCTCTATGGCCTCTCCCACTCTTATCTAACCCTTCAGGTTCTACCAGGAATCTTTCTAAAACACCTATCACTACATTTCTTGAAGGTCTTTCAACAATTTACTCTTCTCGCTCCAAACCTGGAATCGTGTCTCCAATGCCCATAGCCTGGCATCAAATAAGCCCCTAAAACTATAGAGACATAGTTCTTACTCACGGCTCTTCAAAACATGGTCTCAACTTTGCACTTTCACCTTCAGTCTCTGTCTACATCTACTTCCGTGCCCCCTGCAGCCCCTGCACAAGGCCACACCCACTCCCTGCATTTTCTTTAAAACTATTTTCCATGTGCGTTCCTCTCTCTTTCTTTTGCCTCTGCCTCATATACCCATTCTTTTCACTCCTCCTTTCTTACCCAAAAAGAAAACCCCATTGTAGCCACTGAATGACTTCCTCAAATTTTTATAAGTCTCTCTCTGGCCATATAAGCAGGTCTGCCTGAGCCTAAATTGGAATCCATTTGAGTCCTGACCTATTTCTCTCCTTTGGAGTGGTATGGCATTCCCTGCAATTATGGGGCCAACCATATGCCCCAGGAACTCTGGAGCTTGAGCCTCTGGGGTCTTCCTAGGCTGTTCTGGGGCCACAGGGCCAGCCAATTCCAGGAGGGTGGACTAACAAATATATTTCTCCTGCTGGTCAGTCCAACATTTCTCTGGGGTTATCGTGTCAGAACGGTATGACTTTAAAGTCAGGCACAGGAGGAGTTTAGGACTACAGGCTACTGTCATCCTCTGCCAACCTTTGCCTTGAGCAATGTATGTGGCCCACGTATTAACTCTTACCCATCTGGGTTCTGACCAACCATAGTGACATCTTCAGTCTATAGTATCTAAGGGTGGTGAGGACAACTATCGATGTCACTTACCCAGTGTGTCCATCAAGGTTGGCATTCAAAGAATTTATACCATCCCTTCCATAGGCTCTGTGCCACACGTCAGACTTACTTCCAGGTGGCCACAGCTATCTCCTCTGAAGGCTTCCTAGATCATTTCTCCACAATGCCAGTAGGTTCTTCCCTTTAATTTTCTGATTAATTGATCTGTTCACATCATGCTATCCTAGGTAGGTTTAAGCCATGCTGATCCAAGGCAGATATTTCTTATGCAAACAGGACCGTTCTTCTTACTTAGCCCCTTGTCCTTTGTTCGTCTTCCCTGCTGGTGGCTGCATGTGGAAGACAGGGTGCAGACAACATCGAAAGAGATCACATTCAGGGTGCCTGGGTGGCTTAGTCGGTTAAGTGTCCAATTTCGGCTCAGGTCATGATCGTGAGTTCCAGACCTGAGTCAGGCCGTGGTGGGGTCCCAAGGCACAGCGCCAGTCACTGATAACTCAGAACACCTCAAAGGGGAATGAATGTATTTTTTTTTATTTATTGAGTGACTGAAAGAGAGAGAGAGCAGGGGAAGGGCAGAGAAAGAGGGAGAGCAAGAATCCTAAGCATGCTCCACACCGTCAACACAGAGCCCAATGAGGGGCTTGAACTGAACTGTGAGATCATGACCTGAGCCGAAATCAAGAGTTGGATGCTTAACTGAAAACTAGGAAGTCAGTCCTTGGTGAGGAAGTCATGTGTGACCATATGTATGTGTATGTAAATATATATGTGTCCATCTCATTTCTTTCATACTGATTTTTTGCTAATTCTAGTACTTCCACTTCCATGTACAAATAGAGAACTTGATAACTGAAGGTGCGTACTTGCCGTAACACAGACGTAAGGAATATATCAAGTATTGCATTTACCATAGATATCTTGGCTCGGATACAAATATAATACCATGCCGAATATCTGGCCAAAACTGGATAACAGCAGTCAATTAGCCAAGCACGTGGAACTATTTGGAAAAACTCAGATAATTGAGTAAATATTTCAATTTTCCTTCAGATGCCTACCACCATGCTCCTTATCATTTGACATGTTTCTCTCACTACTTAGAGCAACAACTATTTTACTCCTTCGAACACTCTTAACAATAACATACTTACAAAAAATCTGTAATAAAAATGTAATGGATTAGAGACTTACAAAAGGATCATTTTTAGCTTTTCTGGGAAAAAAAATTTCATTCAGAGCAAAAATTCTGATTCTTTCACTCCCATCAACTCCTTGTTTTGTTTCAAGATTCCAGTGATCATTCACAAATAGTAAAAAAAACAAAGAAACAAACAAACAAAAAAACACCTCTTTAGCCTACCCTGTATTTCATCCCGGGTGACCGAACTCTGCATTTTGATTTCGTAACAGGCAGATAGATGTACTGTAATGAGAGCACAAAGAAACAGGTTTATAACTTGGTACATTATGGCACTGGGTTCAAAGCAGTGCCATAAGCCTTTGTTTCTGACTCATGCAGATAAAATCCAGCATTCTCTAGGACTGTAACAACGTGCAGCATATGAAGGAGGAAAAAAAAAAAAAGAAGCAAGAAAGAGAAAGAAAGAAAATGAATTAAAACAAAGCAAAACTCTTGGGATGGTTTAGGCTGCAGGGTATTTTCCCAGAGTTCTGTCCAAGAATAATCTAGTAAAAATGTGGACAGAGAACCACCGACCCCTGCTTTCCCCCGAACATATGCAGCTCTGATCAGTCTGGTATTTCAA
Source organism: Paguma larvata (assembly GCA_030068075.1). Lineage (NCBI taxonomy): Eukaryota > Metazoa > Chordata > Mammalia > Carnivora > Viverridae > Paguma > Paguma larvata. Next base: position 60,991,437 of record CM057836.1, read on the forward strand.
GAGAAACAAGGTCCTGAACCCGAGTCCTCAGACACATAACAAAGCGCACTTCACAGCTGTGATGCACAGCGACGATCGGCTCCGAGGCCTGAGTGGGTCCCAAGACAATGCCTCCTTTATCACCCAGAGGACAAATATCTAGACAGCAATATTTTCTGCTTGAATGCTTCAAGCAGCTCGCGCAACTCCTGACTGAAAGGGAAAACTGAGCTCAGAGTGTTTGCTGAGTGATTATTTTAATTTACTACTTGATGTAAATCTAAATGAACTGACACCCAGCTCAAGATGGACAGAAAACAATCATCAAAGAAGGTGGGGGGCTGTGGGAGAAAAGGGGGGGCACAGGAGAGGGGCCGATGTTACACTAGCATCTGAGGTTTAGTCAACTTTGGCAATGGCAGCGTAATAGATAGGGGGGCAGGCTCGGAGCTCCGTTTCCTTCTCTCAATTACCATAATAAGTTCGGTAATTTTGTGCTGTTTATTTATCAGGCGAGGATAACAAAGGAAGCCGAGGAAGTCTGCTCTGGAGGCACCATGACAAAGCACCAGACAGAAAGCAGTCACGTGTGGGGAGATGAACAGAGACACCACTTCTCCAGCACCTGATTTTTCTCTCTCAGTATTTAGAAGCAAAAATTAGCCTTAAGAAAAACAACAGCAAGCAGAACACAAGCTATACAGATGAGAAAATTGGGGTAAGATGGGGATTGAGGAAAATTGAGGGCAACTTGACAGCTAAGTTTTCATTGCTTCTAAAAAGCTATCTTTTCTTCATGTCATTTATTCGTCCAAACTTAGTGGTAGAGAGAAAAGATTTCTTTTAGAGAACCGTTTTGTTTTCTCCTCCTTCCCGTCACACGTGGCCCTAGTTTCTTAGAGTAGAAAGTTCTCCAGATACAGTGAATATTTCTGAGAAACTAGATGGTAAAATCATAGCCGTGTCTGGTTATGATGAATATCAGTTTTCTTTGTGGTTCTCGTAAGGTCTTATACAAAGCATCACCTCTCCTTCTCTCTCTGTCTCTCTCTCTGTGTCTCTCTCTCCCCCGCCTCCTTCTCCCTCTCCTGAAACACTGCACTAAACAGTCACAGGGCCAAGACACGGATTCCCATCTCCAGGTTTGTCCCTTCTGTCTAAAAAAGACTTGCATTTCAGCCATGTCTGCCTAGCGTCTCCTTCAGAAAATTAGCAATGTTTGCTAATGAGCGTGATCCTGGTTATTTGTAGCACTGTTATAAATGGCGTGGGGTATTCATATAAATCCCCCACGCATAATTCTGAAAATACGTCCAGTAGAGGAAAAATATATCACTCCTTGTTCTCCACAATCACAGTATGGAACCAAATTATGGTTCCTATCTTTTTTACTTTTCCTTACCAACCAACCAGTTTAAGAGTGGTCTATTTGTATAGATCTAGACAAATAATTCAACAAACAAAATAATTGGACAAATTAGATAGATATAGATACATATATATAGATATAGATATAGATACCAAGTTTAATGTTAATATTATGTTTATTTATTTAGTGAATGCAACATCAATACACACACACACACATCTTTTGGGTAGTTGATAATTATCCCTTCCCTATAGATCTGATTTACTGTTTTTCTAACCAGGAGGCCTGAAGCTCTCTGTAAAGACCTCGGACCCTGCCATGGGGAACACCTTATGTGGTAAGTAAGGCAAAACCAGCCGACTGAGTGTTCTATCTGTACTTTTCTGTTTTTGTTTTGTTTTTTTAATATGCTGGGGTTGTTGAAATTTTGAGTAAGATTTTATTTCAGGGGAGGTCATGCAGCCTTTGCTTTAAAAACAAATTTGTTCTTAAGGGGAGAAGATAATTTTCCTGAAGACTCTTGCCCTAGGTTGTCCTTAAAAGACCATGGAAAAAGTAATGGAAAAAATTATAGTCACCTGTCCAGATGCTATCACTGCAGGATGCCTAACGCCTTGTGAATTAGACACATTTTGGTATTGTGTTTGTTATAAAGCTAAAATATTACAACATTACCTGCTCCTTTTTGTCTCTAACCATTTTTATTCATATATGTAGGTATGTACATATAGGGTGGGATCCCAGTATAATTATTTTGAGTTCACCTCCATCTTGTTTTATTGCGTCTCTGGTGATAGGTCACTTGTATATCATTTTGTATACAGTATCTTAAATAGCAGCTGGTAGGTGAAGGGTATCCTTCGGTGCTAAGGATTCAGAGATGATTAGGATAGGATCCAGAACACAAGTCAGGTCATTTGGTTTGACTGACATTTGCTTGTTTGATTTGGAAAGCATAGTAGGGTGGGCGAATTAGCCAAATGGGATGGGGCATGTGAGTCCTTTCTGTAATATAAAAATGTCATAAATAGTCTGCTCCGCCTCATTTATTGGAAGAATCCCATTTTATGGATCAAAATTGAAGTGCTCTTTTGTCAGTAAGGTTAAAGCATACCTCTTTGACTACAGTACCGCATCAGATTTGGCTGTGACGTACACAGTTTGCAAAATCTGTCTACAAATCCTTAACGCATTTCTTAAAACAAAAACTAATTGATGCTTAGACCTCTGAGCAGTCTTTTGTAGGAGTGTGTTTTTCTTCTGCCTTTCTAGTGCATGAGGAAGTTGACTCGCCACCTGGTCTGTTTGAATACCTTCTAGTAGTGTCATGAAGAAGGAATTACTCTCTTGACTTAGAGTTTTATCCGACTGTGACTTAGAGACAAGGAGTAGCAGAAAGAGAAAAGAGCTGATTTGACTGAATAATACAGGAAAATGTATTTGATTGAATAATCAAAATAGGAATTTTCTTCTAGGTTATCATTCTTCACTCACAGTAACTTGGACAAGCCCAAGCAGGGACTTTAATAGGCTTTTAAAATAACTCTTTCATAATACAGTAGACCATACAATGCTGTTTAGATTATTTTATTTCCATAATAAACCCTCATTAAGTATATTTATCTAATGATATGACAGAACTGAAGGGAAAGGGAATATAAAAAAATATGTGCATGTGTTAAACATTAGCCCTAGCAGAAGATTTATAAATAAATTACAGATAATTTATAGAATCATGCCATATTTATAATTGCATGTTTAAAGCAATCTTCTTATGGTAATTGTATTGTATGGCCAACTCTTAGAAGGGGAAAATTATAAATTTATATTTCCAGAGTTTACTGAGATGTGCTGTCTTTTATAGGTAAAATTGTATTGTGTAAAATTCAGAGTGTAAAATGAAGGTTCTATTTCAGTGTGACTCATACCCCATTACTAAATGTTCAGAAAGCTCAGCATAAAAAATTAAATGTTCACTATTTCTCAAAGAGGTCATTGCTTAAATTCCAAATTAATTTTCAAACAAGGATGCTATAAAAGAATCAATAAACTTTGTATGACAAAGCAAAACTCTGCCAGTGCTTTCAAGATAAATGATAAACAGATCCTCCTTTGAGAAGAATGAAGGATTTCAGCCTCCCGTGCAGCCTTACAGTGCCTACTGGTGCTCACAGTTCCTTCTGAGATTATTTCAACATAAGGCATGAGAGTGAGGCTATAAAATACCCAAGGAACCAAAGAAGCCAAACCCATTGGTCTCAGGTGCATCATTTATTGTTAGGATGTTTCTTCTTGACGCCTTAGACAGGAACAATTCAGTGAATTAACCTGTCATTGTGCTGAGACCATAAAACACATTATGCTCTCCACTTCTAAAAGTGCAACATAACCTTATGGGGTAGGCTGAGGCCCCTGTGAATCCATACTTTCAGATGAGAACACGGATGGTTAGGTGATATGTCCTAATAAACTCATTCATTCAACAAATATTAATGTTCAGTGATCCTCTACTCCAGGCACTGTTCAAGGTGCTGGGAACGCATCTGTGAACAAAACAACATCCCCACCCTCTGGGAATTTACCTTCTAGCTTTAGAGACAGAATGCAAAATGATAGAGAAAACCTATGGAAGGCATGGAGAAAACTAAAAAGGGAAGAGTAGAGAAAGTAATAAATGATGCCATTTTAGACACACAGTCAGAGACATCCTCTCTGAGGAGGAGATATTTGAGCAGAGATTTGGATGAAGTAAGGGAGCACGTAAAGATGTAGCCATAAAGCATTTTGCACAGCGAAAAGATCCTAGGTTGGCAATAAAGCTGATACACTCTAGGGTAGCAAATATGGCAGAACAGAAAGGGGAGAGAGAGAAAAGAGGTGAGGGAAGAGCTCAGAGAAGTCGGTGGAGGTTAGATCGTTTTGGGCCTTGGAAACAAAAGTGAGTAGCAGTCAGGATATGCGCGATCGTGGTGGGGAACAAACAACCCCAAAATCTCAGTGGCCGAAGACACCAGAGATTTTTTTTTTCTCACATCATGTCTACCACGATTAGTTTGGAGGCTGTATCGTATGTCAGCCTCGTCCTGGGAACCCAGGTGGACAGAGCAGACACTAGCAGCAATTGTCTGTCATAGTGGCAGGGGAAAAACACCTCCGAAGGGTCTCCTATCAGCAGTTAGTGTCCCAGGGAGGAGATGACACGTGCTTACACAAACCAGTCATTGGCCATATCTGGTCAAACAGCCACATTCAATGATGGTGGGGGTGGGGAGAATGGACGGCTGTGGGCAACAGTACAGTTCCACCGTGTGTCCATTAAGCAGGGAGCTATACATATTGTGTGAACAGCATTAATGAATCCCATGGTAAGAATGTTGTATTTTACTCCAGTGAGATGGGAAGCCATGAGAAGGTTATAAACTGTTTTCAAAGGATCGTCTGGACCGTGGATAGAGAATATAGAGTTAAAGGGACAAGAGGGAAGCAGAAAGACCAATAATTACAATGCAGCAGTAACTAGGTGAGAGGCAGTAATGGGTTGGGCTAGAGCGATCAGAAATGGTTGGATTCCAGATGCCAGACTGAGTAGAGTTATGCCTGAGTATGTCAAACAGCCTGGTGAAATGTAAGAGGAAGTGACGAAGTCTGTGGCTCAGCTGGGCACAGCGTTACCCAAAAAGGCATGCAAATTCATTTTTAAACCATAGCATCAGCCAAACATAACACAATTTTGTAACTCCTGTAGTAAAGCACGTTTCCTAGTTACATCAAACAAGTAAATAAAGCAACCAATGTACTAATCCTTGGTCTGACGAATTTTAGTGACACTTTGGCAGATACATGGTAACATAGCAAGTATTAACGAAGCACTCACCAACCAGGTAAAAGCTCAGCTTAATCAGGAAGTGAGAGGCTCATTTAACATCTACTCAAAACTCAACGTATAATTTCCACCTCCAATGTATTAAATTGGATTGTGTGAATCTTGTGATTCTAGGCTCACAGGCTTGAGGTGCTAAGCCCTCTCCTGTACTGAATGGTGGTTCTGCCAACGTTGGGTGTGCACAGTTTAGTGCGTAAAGGAGTTCCTCATCATGCAGAAATGACGTTTCCCGTGTGCCATTAGATCTGGGGTGGGGCAGGGGACCTGACGTTTTCAGCAAGGGCTTCATTTTCATGTAGCCAGTCTAGGGGCCACACCCTGAGAAATTGTGCCTCTTCCTGATTCTTAAGTTACAAATTTGACCTTTACTGAACATGGAAAAAACTTAAATAGCTTTATAATTCCCACTAAATTCTTGTACTATTCTTGCCTGTGGTCAGCATCTATTACTCATGCTTAGAAGTGAGGGAGAAGGGTCTCAAGGAAATTGATCACCAGATGCTAGAGTTTCTTCCTTCCTTCCTCTCTCCTTCCCTTCCTTCCTCCCTTCCTTCCTCCCTTCCTTCCTTCCTTCCTTCCTTCCTCCTTCCTTCCTTCCTCTCTCTTTCTCTCTCCCCCTCCCTCCCTCTCACATTTTCGAGTTCTTCTAACATTCCAGACAGAGTGTTAGTTCTAGGAACATAGAATTGATCAGAACAAACACATCTCTGTCTTTGTGCAGTGACTATTTTAGAGGGAGCTTTATTTCCAGCACAGGGAAGTAAGATTAGCAATACTTTCGTAAATAAATAATATTCACTATGCAGGCAAGAACATTTTGACTCTACCCAAACACTAGTAACCACAAAAATGAGTAACAGAAAACTGTAATGCTAATTCAATATTTGATTGAATTTAGAAGATATTTTGTATGGATCCAGCCTAGGGTGTCAGAAGGAATCGAATGATTCACCCAGGTATTGTTACATCCACCTGCCCGCCTCCTCTTTTGAAGTTCAGTGCAAATAGCATTTTATTTCTTGGTCCTCACAAATACTCTAGGCAACAGCTTTTCCCACGGCTCCCCACACTCCTTTTATAGGACATATACTATGTATGACAACCCTGAGGCTAAGCAAGTACCGTAAGTTGACATGCATATGCGTGAATGTCTTGTGTAAGTGTCTGCCAGGGACTGGAGCAAACAGAAGAAGATTTAGTGCCATCCGATTGTTTCATGTAGGTACTGGGGCACAACATTTCGAAAACTTAAGAGTTTTTCACAGCTGAAAATCTGGAATATTAATATAAATTTTTCCTTTTTAAAGCAGTAACTCAAAAATTTCAAAATATTCTATGAGCCATATGACACATATCCACGAACCATATGTGATCTGTGACTCCCCAGTTTGTGTCCTCTGTCTATACACCATGCACATTGGCACTTGTCACTTAATGAATTCTTGTAGCATTTTTTTTTTGCTCCATAAGCCTCTCCCATACATATTTCTTTTCTTTTTTTTTTAAATCAATTTATTGTCAAATTGGTTTCCATATAACACCCAGTGCTCATCCCAGCAAGTGCCCTCCTCGATGCCCATCACCCTCTCTCTCTCCTCCAATATCCCCCTCAACCCTCAGTTTGTTCTTAGTATTTAAGAGTCTCTTATGTTTTGTTTTCCTCCTTTTATGTGGCTTTTTTCCCCCTCTTCCCCTCCACCATGATTTTCTGCTACGTCTCTCAAAATCCACTTATGCGTGGAAACGTATGGTATCTGTCTTTCTCTGAGTGACTGATTTCACTTAGCATAATACCCTCCAGTTCCGTCCATGTTGCCACACGTGGCCAGATTTCATTCTTTCTCATTGCTGCATAGTAGTCCATTGTATATATATACCACATCTTCTTTATCCATTCATCAGTTGATGGACACTTAGTCTCTTTCCATGGTTTGGCTGTTGTCAAAAGTGCTGCTGTGAACATCGGGGTACGCATGCCCCTATGTATCAGCAGTCCTGTGTCTCTTGGGTAGATTCCCAGCAGTGCTATTGCTGAGTCATAGGGTAGCTCTATTTCCATTTTTCTGAGGAACCTCCACACCGTTCTCCAGAGCAGCTACACCAGTTTGCATTCCCACCAGCAGTGTAAGAGAGTGCCTGTTTCTCCACATCCTCACCAGCATCTATAGTTTCCTGATTTGTTCATTTTAGCCATTCTGACCAGCATGAGGTGGTATCTCAGTGTGGTTTTGATTTGTATTTCCCTGATGATGAGTGACATAGAGCATTGTGTCATGTGTCTGTTGGCCATCTGGATGTCTTCTTTGGAGAAATGTCTATTCATGTCTTTCTCCCATTTCTTCACTGGATTATTCGTTTTTCTGGTGTGGAATTTGTTAAGTTCTTTATAGATTTTAGATACTAGTCCTTTATCCGATATGTCATTTGCAATTATCATTTCCCATTCCGTCGGTTGCCTATTAGTTTTATTGGTTGTTTCTTTTGCGGTGCAGAAGTTTTTTATCTTGATGAGGTCCCAGTAGTAAGATGCTAAATATCTCTACGCTGAAAACCATAAAAAACATATGAAGTAAATTGAGGAAGACACAAGGAAATGGAAAAACATCCCATGCTCATGGATTGGAAGAATAAATATTGTTAAAATGTCAACACCACCCAAAGCAATCTACACATTCAATGCAATCCCAATCAAAATTGCACCAGCATTCTTCTCAGACCTAGAGCAAACAATCCTAAAATTTGTATGGAATCACAAAAGACCCCGAATAGCCAAAGTAATACTGAAGAATAAAACCAAAGCGGGAGGCATCACAATCCCAGATTTTAACCTCTACTACAAAGTGGTAAGTCATAAAGACATCATGGTATGGTCACAAAAACAGACACATAGACCAATGAAATAGAAGAGAGAACCCAGAATCGGACCCACAAGCATATGGCCAACTAATCTTTGACATAGCAGGAAAGAGTATCCAATGGAAAAAAGACAGCCTCTTTAACAAATGGTGCTGGGAGAGCTGGACAGCAACATATAGAAGAATGAAACTAGACCACTTCCATACACCACTCACAAAAATCAACTCAAAACAGATGAAGGACCTGAATGTGAGACGGGAAACTATCATAATCCTAGAGGAGAAAGCAGGAAAAAACCTCTTTGACCTGAGCCGCAGCAATTTCCTACGCGACACATCTCCAAAGGTGAGGGAATCTTGTAGCATTCTTAATCCCAGAGGCTGTAAATTCTGTGAAGACAGAGTCACTTATCCCTTGCGTCGTCCAGTCCAGTGTTGATCATTTGGTGGGTGACTAGAAGACAGGACACAGTGTTCAGGGACTCAGAACCAGTTTGAATCCTTGCTACACCATTTACTAGCCTTGTGACTTTTGGCAATTTTATTAATTTACTTGTGCTGCACTTAACTGTTAAATGGAGGTGATGTTAATTATATCTATCCCGTAGGGTTATTTTGAGGATAAAGTAAGTTCATATTTGTAAAGCACTTAATATAAGGCCTGAAACATAGTAAGAAAGAACCATGTTAGTTTTTTATGTAAGTTAAATTGAAATAAATACATAAATTATATTTTTATATGTAATTTCATGATCTACTTATTCTTCCAATTCCATTCGATGATAGGAACTCCTTTAGAAAATGAGTTGTTTTTCTTATTTATATAAAGAGTCAAAGGTATAAATATAGGACTCAAAGAATATAGGCAAATATGAAACCTAACCATGAACCCGTTCTGATGTGTTCATTTTAGACCCTTGGTCTTTAAGACTTTTAAAATATCTGTCTCCAAGAAAACTTAAAAAGGACATGCAATATTATTCACTTTTCAATACCACGCCACAGGTGTGGAGGCTTCTAAATAGCTGATGAGCATCTGGCCTACTTAGTACACGGGTTTTTAAAGTTTTCCATTCTGTACTCGTGATGTGTCGACCCATTACACCAGTTAGTGATTCCTCATAAATTAAAACAAACTGACTAATTGCATCAAGTGGTCTAATAAAAATATTTTTTAGTGCAGAGGGCATTATGCTTTTTGTTCTCACGGGAGTCACACGGGTGTCCAGATTGCAGGCAAGTTTTCCGTATTCAGAGAATTAGACCATAAGGCATAATTTAAGATGCATTTCTCATTTTAAAGAATACCTTCAATTCATCTCTTGTTACTTACAGAAAACTTACTTTCACTAATCACTATATTTAAAAAATGAGTATTTCTGCACTCAGGCACTGTGCTGCAAAGACTCGTAATAATAGTTATTTTACTTAATCCTCAGAATATCCCCCTTTCCTCCAATTTCATGACTGAGGAAGCTAGGATTTAGAAATGTTAGACAGTGGAAAAACTACCTGATTTTACCAAACTAGACAGTACCGCGATATGAATCCAGCCCGGGGTGTAGCCAAAAGAGAAATGTTTTGGAACCTGTTCGGCTCCGTAAATTGTGTTTTTGGCCTATACAGGTAAATAGAGGGTGACGTCGAGCCTCAAGCCAATCAATCGAAAATATTTATTGAGCAGCTATTACATGCCATCCACTCTTTCATTCTCTGACTTTTCTCATCTGCTGCTTGACAGCTGAAGTCAAGAATTTTTTAGTCAATAATATACACTGAATATTGCTTCTGTATCAAAAGCAGTAGTTCTCAAAGTGTAGTCCCTGGGTCAGCAGCAACAGCAGCTGTGAACTTGTTGGAAATGCAGATTCCTGGGCTCCACCGCAACCCCGCAGAATGAGAAAGTCTGAGGATGAGGCCCAGCAGTCTGCGCTTTAACAGGCCTTGAAGGTGATTCTGTTGCACCCTCAAGTTCGGGAAGCTCCGGTGGAGTGGCAGAGAGCCCCTACTAAGGCTGTCAAGGAAGAGAAGGCTCCCTACGTGCAAAGCCTTTCAACTCTGGTTTGCGAATGCCTATGGAGACCAGAGGATTAGTGAACAAACTGCCAACTGAGCGAAGTCTGAAAAGAAACTTGATTCTCTGAGGGCAAGTGGTCTTTTCTGAAGACAGCGCAGAGGTGAATACGTACCTTCACAATGTACCGATCAAACCAGGGGCATTATTTGATTTCCTATCAGAAAGCTTCTGGTTATAGACCCCCCCACCTGAGGAGTAATCCTGTTCTAGTTTCCAAAGCACACCCTCCTTTCCTTTCGCAGCCACCCTCGCCTTCTTACAGAATGTTCGTCTCAGAAAGCTGCCACCTAATCCGCCACGTCCACCTGTGTGGCTTCTTTGATTTGTTCTTCTTTGAATCAATTGCTCCTTTCCCCCTACTTTTCCTGGATCATTGGGCTAAAACCATCAGTCCATGAAGACGTAGACTTTGGCAGTCTCTTCCAGTTATTCAAAGCGGGCCCCATTTCTCTGAGCCTCTGATGCCTCATCTGTAGAATGGGTAGATTTCCTTCCTGATCCCTTCCACATATAAACTGGTCTGAATCCAAGGATCCAGGACCACTAGCCAAATGGTGAGTTTGTATGAACTAGGAGACTCTGACTCTTGTGATCGGGTTAGACACGGTCTTGACCAATGGCAAAAGTCACAGGACACACACACAGGCCATGAGCCTGCTGTGGCAGTGCTCTCAGCGTGAGCCAGCTCTGTCCCCTCCATTTTCATGATCCTGGAGCTTGGGGCCATCATTCCAAGACGGGGGAAAATGAGAAGAGCAAGAGAATTTGAGATTGCCTTTTTGTTTGTCCAGATTCCCACTTCGCTCTTTCACGGTTTTATTTATATTCCAAACACAGAGAACACCGTTTATTTGTATGTTTGGAGCAGACTGCTACTTTTAAAAAATTAATCGCAGCTTTTCTAGAGGAAGGAGGATGGTCAAGATGAACCACAGTGGCGCCTTGCAGCCTTCAGATGCCCGTTTTTAAAGCTTTATTTGGAGTGTGGCACATTATAATTGACAGACTTGACAAGCATTCTGGTTTCATGGGCTGCATGTCAGGATTCCTGCCCTATATTTCCATATCACCGAGCACTTCCAGTGTGTCCTTGAACTAATTTAAAATCTCCCTGGGTTTCAGGCTCCCCATCTTCCTTGAAGGCCCTACATCATTTGCCACGTACTTGCAGGGTGTCCCTAAGCGTGCAGGATGCTGTCCCCACTGCCTTGAGAGGTTTCTTATCTCTTTATCCACAATGTTGATATCTATTTGCTTATCATTTGGAGGGAGCAACTCTTATTGTCTGTCTCCTCCCCCCAAATACACGTGAATGGCATCAGTCAGGGAAAAGAAATTGACAACTGGCCTTTCAATGCTACAAACCGAACTGGTTCTAAGATTATTGTTTCAGTGTTTCAACTCTCTGTGTTTTATATCACAGAGCTTAAATTTTCTTAAGACTTTTCAAGCCAGCATTTAAGGCTTTGAGGTTCTCTTTCCCCCCAAATTCTGTGACTTTTGAGCGAGTTTTAATTAATTCCCTGAGAAGGAGGGGGTACAGAATATCTGATATTATCAGACTTTTCAGCACCTCCAAATGATTTGTGGCATAAGGAATACCTTTAATAATGACTGGTCTGTTTTAAAAACAGAACTTTGTTTTTCGTACTGCACTAAGACAAAACAAAAGGATTCATCTTGCTCTAGGTAGAAAGAAGCACAATGTAACTGATAAAGATAATCAGATGGTGACAGGTTGTTTTAAACAGCTTTGGCGGGGGGGAAAAGGGTTTGAATTCAAAAGAGGTCAGATTCTTTTTTCACCCAAGGCTTTGGAAAGGAACACCGGCATGTATAATCTTGTCCACATTAATTTTACCGCCATGGCCAAAGAGCCCCACCAGACTGAAACTTGTGAAGAATTTTCTTTCTTTATTTGGCTTGATCAGAGAGGAATTAGCTCCCTTGGTGAACCAACGTGAAAAGAAGCGAGTTTGGGGAAATAACAACATTCACGGGAAAGAGGAAGTTTGAGGCAAACATATGGTTGAAATGCTCTAGTCGATTTTAGATCAAGCTGAGAGAGTTGAGATCCGTTGGTTCAGGGATCCAGTTCACTGCACATTCCTACTGTGCCTGACTGCTAATTGCATCCTATGTTTGTCAATCAAATATTTGCAATTAACAAAAATATTCCCTTAAGAGACATAGAACAGAGCTGGCAAAGGATCTGGTGCTTTGCTAAGTAGAGCTAGCTGCACACAGAAAATTTTAAAAAATATGGTATTAAAAACATGCAGCTGCCGATGACACCGCTAGACACTCCCAGTCAAAACATTAACAAGCAGAATAGGTGGCATGGGGGCTTTTCAAAGGGATTTTGTTCAAAGAACAGAAACTTTGATCTCCGTGTCTCTGACCCCTCCTCCACCTCTGATTCTTCAATCTACAAGTACATATAGTGGTTTAATTTAACTCTGTGCATAATTTGCCTAAGGATAAAAGTTGATCTAGATTTTTTTAACTCCAATTTTACAAATGCTCTACTTTCTCGCTGCCCCCCTCCTCCCCACGCACATATTTCAAGAGGGAAGGCTGAAGAGGAAGGTGACTGGAATATTAAGAACCGTGAGATATTCTGAGGAAACTCTAATTTGTAAATTGGTAGAAATGCCAGTAATTTGTTGGGAATTGAAGACCTTCTGTATTCAAGAGTGAGGCTTGGCAGCTGTGCACTGTTGTTTTATAAATCAATATTACATCTGAAGGTGGTGTTTGAATGTTTGTGTCATTGGGGTTTGTCTCCAACATAGTTCTGTGATAAGAAATGTTCAAACAAAACAAACACAATCCTTTCCTGGTCCTTTAGGATGAAGTCCAAACATAATTCCACAACAGGGATATAACATTCAAATCAACGACAGAACTTCTGTAATTACATAAAACCCCTCGACCACAGAAATGCTATTGAATTGGAGATGCTTTGCAATATCCCCCAAGACGGGGCCGTGTGGCTGTCAGATTAACGGAAGTCAAGGGGAGGTGAGACAATGCTCACTACGGCAAAAGGAGCTCCGTGCATAATGAACGGGGTCTGCATGCCTGTTTAGGAAATTAAGGTGGATCCAAGGTGACTTCGGGTCACACGAGGAGTCCCAACGGTCACTCACTGGAAAAGTGAGCATTAAAAATTAGTCATTTGCTTTAAATACATTCATCTCCATCATTATTAGATACCAAATAGGCTTAATCAAAAATAACTGCTTGAGTGAATTTTTCGGCGTTATCTGGTTCTCCTCCGGCTCTGAGCTTCTGTGATTCTGTGCTGGGATGCTGGTCCTCTGTGAGAAAGGCCAGTTGAAGCTAAGCTCCTACTTGATTGTTGTCAACTCTCTCTACCATTTAAATATGTCCCCCTTGTACCGTGACTGCCAAAACGAGGCCGTGAGGAATGGGGTGTTTGGGACAAATACATTAATTCATTTTTGTGGGTAAAAACCTAACACATGATCAGGAGGAAGGAAAAAAAATGAAGTGTTAGTGTCATTCTTATCCTACTTCCCCAAAGAACTGTTACTCTCCCAGAGGTTGTGGAGAAAACAGGCCATACCAAGGGTCCTACAAACTCAGATACAAGCCATTGTTGGGGCTAAATGCCTCTACCACTCTGGAGCGGTGGTTTCTAAACAGTTTTGTTAATTATATCCCAAATCAGTGAAAATTTCTTGAGCACACACTTCCAGTATATCTACAATTGAAGTAATCAATTAGATACAGGGTAAAGCACTAACAAAACAGAAAATTTAAAAGGAGAGGCTAAAAAGTCATTAGAAATCAGTGCTATCTTCCTGAACTCCATCTTTGGTGTACCCTCACATCAGCACACCCAATTCCCAGCAGTGGAGAGGCAGACAAGCTTGGCAGGGCCCCAGTTGTCCCTGACTGGTCTGGCTCTCAGCTGACCTGGAACAGAGGAGAAAGTGGAAAACCCTTGTTTGCCATCACCGAGCACCAGCACTAAGCCGAGGACTAAACAGGAAAATGGTTGTGCTTAGATTCACAAGACTGTGTAGAGAACACTGTTGGTTCATTTTAATTCCACCTGCACAGAAACCCAGCACTCACTAATAACCAGATGGAAACCAAAAAGTTCTCTCAAACAATTCTTTTGATTAAGCCCAAGTGCCATCTAATAATGGTTGAGACTGACTTTTTTTTTTAAACCAAATGACTAATTTACTCAATACCCTTGGTATGGAGGAGAGGGAGGGCAATGCAGATGAATGTGTGTATAAAAAATCCCAGGAGAATCTTAGTGGAGGGGAGAGAAAGGAAAACGAACTTGACCTTGGCAGAGAATCCTGGTCTGACACTTGCCTATTGTGTGACTTTCAGGCTCAAGTTTGAGTTGACCAGATAGAGCTCATTGAGTCTTTTTCCTTCGCAATGATTTCTCTGTAAAATAGGGGAGATAAAGTTGATTTTGCAGAGTCATTGTGAGAATTAGGAATAATTTACATAAAGCAACTCACATGGTGTTTTCTAGCAACTGTTCAGTAAATGGGAGCCACTGTTGCAAGGCTGGAGGAGACAATAAATCCTAGGCTTTGCCAAGAATATCCATTCAGTTTTCAAGTGGATCGAATAATAATTTTGGCAGTCAGGAGAACATTTTTCTTTTAGAATTCAAATTCCTTTCATTTTCGTTATCATACTTAATCTTCACAATGAATTTGGAAGATAGATAGGACACATATAATTATCCGCATTTTAGAGAGGCAAAAACGTTGATAAATCATAGGCATACAGTGGGGAGGCTGAGAATCGAACTCAGGACCGCTAATGTCTGGACCACAAGTGGGAAGGAAGCAGGCACATTCGGTGCATATTATTTTTATCAAATAACGCAGCCAGATAAATTGTGTGTGTGTGTGTGTGTGTGTGTGTATAAATGTGGCTTTGAAGAATTTTTTTTTTCATCTCTTAATCTAACTCTTGTTAGCTCAATCTTTCCTCTATCTCTCTTTTCTCTTTAATCCGGCAAATTTTTTGGTAATGAAATAAATATCACAATATGATGAATTGAGAAAATGGAAAAAACCTGTGTTACATGTGCTCTTCTCCATCAAAACTTTGCTTTCAGTGTTATTTTGAGACATAATAAACAGTAAGTGTCTCTATCTCTTGCTAAATATGGGGTGGGGGATTGTTTGTTTTCTTTCTATCAAATTCAAAGTTGAACGAGGTCAATACAGTCTACAAAGGAAGTGGGGAGGGGAGGAGGGAAAAAGAAAACAAAAACAGAAAAACAAACCAGAGGCAAGTTTCATATCCAGAGCAACACACTCGGCTCTCTAATCTAACCTATTATGCTGCAAACAATGCCCTGCACTTGAGAAATATCGACTGATTTCTTTAAGCAAGACAGAAAGACTACTATGTGTTATCTTGATTTTGGTGTCTGGACTGGGTGGAAGTGTGTGGCCCAAAACTCATGTTTACCAGAACCCCAGATTGTGACCTTGTTTGGAAACCTGGTCTTGGCAGGTGTCATTAGTTACATTATGAGATCATGATGGATTAGTGGGTCCTAAACCTTTTTATGACTATTGTCCTTACAAGAAGAGGAGAGGACACCCAGATCCAGAAGCACACAGAGGGAGGGCAGCCATGGGAAGATAGAGGCAGAGATCAGAATGATGCAACTGTTAAGACAAGGAACCCAGAATCCCTGGCAGCCACTTGGAAGCTAGGATGATTCTAAGAAGGATTCTTCCTTAGAGTCTCTGGAGGGAACCTACCTCTGCTGACCACCCGATATAGGACTTCTGGCCTCTAAAACTGTGAAACAAACTTCTATTGTTTTAACCACTCATTTTCTGGTAATCTGTCATTGCAGTCCTAGGTAACTAGTACAGTGTCCAATATATTGCAGTCATAGAAATGTGAGTGTACGCTTTCTGTCAATTCTTAGTGATTATTTTAATTCCATAAGGTGACTTCCTCATACAGTTTGATATGAACAATATTAATAGCCCCTAAGAGTTGGGGCGCTTCCTATTTCTACTTTCATGTAAATACTATGAAATACTCTGGAGTAACTTGAATTGTTACGCCCCACCAAAAAAAAAAAAAAAAAAGAATTAATTACTTCCATTTTTGTTTCGCACTGAAAGATTTTGAGACACCAGTTTTCAGAAGTCACTCTAGGCTTTGGATTTTAGGTTTGGGTGCTATTACTTTTTGTACAATATTCAAAATATAATTTTATGGCCTAGATGGCCAAATGTTAACCCATACAAGTCCCAAAGCACTGTTAGGATGAAACACTGATTTAGATCCTTGCTAGAATTTCTCTACCTACACATAATTTTGAACTCGGTCCTGACCAAGTTGCCTTCCCAGATTGCACACCCCCCCCAAAAAAAACTTCTTAAACAGATGCCTTTGTAATACCCATGACCTCCTCCACACTTCTAAGTGCAAATGCCTGAAGCGAAGGAGGAGAATCTGAAGCTATCTTCTGCTGGTTTCAAGAGATATATGTATATATACTCAGAGATATCTATTTTTAAACATAAGCCATTTTCTGTGGAGCAGATGCTGAAGCTCTTCATGCCTCTAACACCCTTCCTGGGGCATCGCAGCACACGACCAAGCCTCTTCCTGGCATTCCGTTCTGACACGGAGATAAAGTCCTGCGGGAGATACCGGGGTTGCAAATTTGCTTTCTTTGCTTTTATGTGGTTTTCCAAGAGGTCAATTCCATCTATTTTAACTGGATGGTTCCTAGAATTTGCCAAGGATCCCCTACCCCAGCCCACCTTGGACACGATATTACTAACGATGAGGCAGGGAGTGGAGAGGTGAGAGAGCTATCAAATGTTGAGTGTTTGCTATTTGCCAGACACTGTACTAAGCTCATATATTTATTTCCCACCTCTGAGCTAGGCATGGGAGACAGCCAAGGCTCAGAGAGGTGAAGTAACTAGGCCAATAGTAGCCCATACTAATAAGGAGCTTAGGCAGAATGAGAACCTGGATTTTTCTGAAACTCCTGGGCTTTCATTTTTTCTACTTTTTCTACTTAGCTTTCAATAGCGAATAGTGTAGCTATTAAAGCCCTGAAAGTGACCAATGGATTATCAAGAAAAATTTTTAAATAGCCAAAGGTTAAAATATCACAAATACTACATAGGTGAGAAATTGGGTGGTATGATGCAACTTTAAGTTTTTAACCGGACATTAATTTTTAAAATCCAATTAAAATATTAAATAATAGTTTCAAATTTGCCAATTTGACATCATCAAAATTTTTTCAATTTTCATCACCTGTTAAAATCAACCACAGATTAGGAGATAGTTTTCAACACCTTCAGAGATCTAAAATTCTCTGATTCCATAGGCAGGCCATTGGAAATGTATGGTTATTCTTATTCCCTGGACAGGCACTGTTGCCGTAGGATATTTGAAACAACTTTTGGCTTTCAGTGTCACATAGTAGGTTCCTTTCTGGATCAAGAATCTGATGCCCAGTTGATCATAGACATGACTGCATATACAATCTTTAATCCATATGAATTAATGTTCCTCATAATTAATATTCTTCACGCTATTAATATTTCTAAATAATATCTGAATTAATCGAAAAGGGTAATGCCAAGTCAAATCATATGCATTTGATTCCGCTATTTAGTTAGCTTAAGAAGTTAGCTCTGTACAGTGAAATGTGGGGGGACCCCTGAAAACCTTTGGGTGAGGGCTGCTTGAGGCCTTGAGCCAGACGTGAAGAGAAGAAGACAGGGCAGGATAAGCTTCAGAAGGCCATGGTTATTAGGAGAAATAGTCCTGTATGCTGATACTCACTGAGTAATACATGCTCACCAATGACCATATTGGCCCAAAAAAACACCCAGAATGTATGTGGCAGCATGTGGTATACATGACCCATGTAGGTAAGATGCTTTTAAGTTATGAGAAGTTCTCAGGACATAAAGTACAGCATGGTCTCTGCAGTTAATAATACGGTATTAAATATCTTGACTTGATATTGGTCATCATTCCATAAACATAGATAGCAAATCATTACGTTGTCCACTTTAAAGATTAACAATTATATTTGTCAATTATTCCTCAATAAAGTTAAAAAAAAAAAAAAAGAATGAGCAAGTCCAAGTATACAAGCTTTCTTAAGCCTCTGGTTGCTCAGATTTGTGATTATCCCTTCAGCTGGGCCCAGTGAGAGGGAGACGCAACTCCAAGGTCACGTGGTAGAGTCACGGGTTCAGGGAGGGTAAATAACGAGGCAGGTGTGAACCACCGGAGCTTTTCACCAGTAACGGGACAGGTGAAGGAACTCTGTCTCCATGTCATTTTATAACCTCAGCCCCTGTAGTGCAGGCTCAATAAATGCTTTATCCATGAATAAATGAATACACGAATGAACGAACAGCCCTGCTCTGAGGTGGACTGTGCCATCTTCCTACTTTTTGAAGAAAACGTCTGCTTAGTCTACAAACACAGGAAGAAATACCATTTCTAACAAAACTTTTTTTTTCTTTCTCCCTACTCAATAAAACAACAAGATTTCTGGGCACTGTTTATGTCAGAGGGAAAGGGAAAATCACACCCCCCCCCCCAAACAAAACAGTACAAGATTATTCGGGGGAAGATAACAGATCAAATTGTGCTGAATCTAGTTTCTAGCCTTAACCTGATGCCATACCGGATTAGCTATGCCCCCGTCAGGCAATTATATGGGACTCGTAACACATCTTCAGTTCTGTGCTCATTTTCATAATAAACCTCTGGTTTCACTTTCTCTAGCACTGTTTTCTCTAAGATTTACCATTTGAGAATAACAAACACTAAATAGAACAAGTATTTCTGCTGAGTTAAAGCTCAACCACTCAGCTCACATTTTCATGGTTCTATCTTGGTGTCTATAGCTTCCCAACTAAAAATCTGTATTTCTTTCCAACAGTAGTTATAGCATCTGTCTGGCTCTAGTCTAATCCTATATTTTTTAGCAGCACGGGATGAAGGTGGGAATAGAAGCAGTCCATAAATTCGAATGGAAATATGTCTTTCAGTGTGTTGCCTCTGTAGAAACAAAAAGAGCACTTTGAGCCTGCTACAAAACACAGTTACGATGGTTTGAAAAGAAGCCACGAAGGTGTAGTCTAATTGGAGATGCAGGTGATGGCACTAATGGAGGAAATCCGAAGTTTTGACCTTAAAAAAATAAGTATTATTATATTAGTATCTTGCCAAGTATTAGGTGGCTTAGGTCACACTAATCTTAAGAGTTTCAACACCAGGGAATAGATGGAAACCCCTCTTCTCTGCCAACTTGCACTTGAAGTTTTGACCCTTGGGAGCCGGCGGTAGTGTGTGATAAACAGCAATCAGCTGCCTCACTCGCGGCCTCGTAGCTTGCCCGTGGGCTCTAATGCTGCCCACCTGAGCTACTTTGGAGGTAAATGATGCATTTTTAAATAGCACATTAATATTAAAAAGAGTTCGGTGAGCAGATCAAGGACAAAGCCAGCCCTTCCTTCATAGGAATTTAAGCCTCCTATAAAGCGCACGTCACTTTGTCATATGTGTCAGATGGTCTTGGCCTCTTAAAACACAGATTCAGCCCACATGCACAGAGATTAACCCATGTGGTAATACGGAACGGTGGCCACGCTTTGAAAATTAGACACAGGTGTCTGGCTGCGATGACCCATGTAGGAAAGACTATCTATGGGAAAAAATATTTCCTTTAATAAGTAAATATTTCAGTGCTTTTCTTCAGAGGCCATTTTGTTGTCATAAACAAGTCTCCTGATGCTTGAATTTCACTGTGACTTTTCTCCTGGGAAAGTGGAGGGGAAAAATGGTGTGTACATTTCCCGCAACCTTCCTTCTGTCTTCCTTTACAGTCTTCTCAGTATTCTCTTCTTCCTTGACCACAGTTCAGAAACAGAGTGGGCTCTAGCTTACAACTCGCCCTTTGGCATTTTAGGTAAAACCCCTGAGAATCTGTAAAATGTCCCCAATGCCCTTGAGTCAGGTGACACTGGCCTGACTTGAGTGTTGGCTTTTTGCCAACAGGAAGTGTCCCTCACCCCTCTGTCTCTGTTGATGCAATAAATATGAAAAACAAAGTTACATGTGAAAGTCATGTACATTTAAAAACTTCTACACAAATTAGATATTAACTTGATGGCTATTACTAGATACTCTGTTGCCGCCATTTCAGGAAATGTGGGAAGGCAGGACAAGTAAGACAAAAGATGATTGGATAGAAAGAGAACCTGCCACCAGTGAGGTTCTCCAGAAACAGATCCTAAATGGAAGTTTGAGTGTAAGATGTTTTTTTAGGTCTGGAGACCTGTGAAAAGAACAGAGCAGAAGCAGAACTGGGCAGAGAAAGAAGTCTAACTGCTTTGCGGCCCAACAATATGTAGTCTCCCAGGAAGGGGGCTCTGGAGAGAAAGTTGCCTGTCAGGGTCCCCACTTTGGGCCTGAATGGCCAGGTCTGGATGCCATCACCTTACTCAGTCACCAACACGGGCTGTCACCAGAGGGGTAGCATGTCCAGGGAGGTGGTCTTGTGAGCTGACAGACCCCGAAGGAGCCCACAGAAGTAGGCAGTCTGCTCATGACTCTAGCCTGCTCACCGCACTCCCGGCACTGTGCCTACTGGGCATTAGCTTGGAAAGTTTGGGGCCTCAGTGGGTCTTACTGCAAGATCTACTGTCTCACGCCTCAGGTAAAGGTAAAGGGATGCTGAAACTGACCTAAGCCCATTTGTTTATTCACAGTTATTAGGGTCTTCTAATACATATGTGGAGCCTCTAACAGTTAAAGAAATGTTTGGGTTCTCAGTATCTGTTACAGGTTACGTGTGTCTCTTACTGCTCTCAGATTCATAGGTTGAAGTCCCAACCTCAGTGCCTCAGAATGTGATCATGTTTAGAGACAAAGTCTTTGAAGAGGTAACTAAGTTAAAATGAGCCCATTAGGTTGGGGCCCTCATCCAGTGTGACTGGTGTCTCTATACAAACAAAAAGAGACACCAGGGACACACAGAGGAAAGACTGTGTGAGGACCTATCAAGAAGGTGGCCCTTTGCAAGCCAAAGAGAAAGGCCTCGGAAGAAAACAACCAAGCTTAATCTTGGACTTAGAGCATCCAGAACTATGAGAAAGTTAATTTTTATTGGTAAAACCACCCAATCTGTGGTATTTTGTTATGGTAGCCTTCCTTCTCCTAGGGTCGTATAATACAGATGGTGTGTTTTACTGAAAGCCAACCTCAAACCAAATAAATATTCATCAGCGAGTGGGCTGATGTTATTCAATGTATGTTATAAGCTCAAGGATTATGGATTTCTTTAAGTTGTTGCCTGAAAGGGTCCCCAGATATAGATTGGATATCTGTTGGTCGACAGGATTTGGCTATATTTCTAGTTGGAGGCAAGCAACAGAAAACCTGCAGTGAGAGGCGGTGGTATGGACTTGTTTGGACTCCTAAGCTCAGGGCTCCCTTAAATTGAGTGAAGGCCTTAGAGTTGGCTAGACTCTTCTACTTTTTGTGGGCGTGTGAAACTCCTCGAGAGTATTTCTAGCCAATCCATGTATCTTAACCACTACTTATATTGATTATGATAAAATTTGTTAACATGTATTATGCTGATTAGCTGTACCTCTGGGTTGATCAAAATTACTGTCCTGTAGCCATTTCTAGATATGAGTTTCTTATTTTAATATTTCAAATGCTAACTCAGCATCTGATTTTGGTATTTAGCTGTTAACAGTTCCTATGGCATAGAGTAAAATTGACAAATTTATATATATCACACATCCTATAGTTTATGGTAAAGTATTTAATGCTTTTAGTTCTTAAAAAATTGACATCATTTCAGACTTATAAAGAAACGTTACAAGCATAATGCAAAAAGTTCTAGATCCCCAAACCCTTCAGAGAGTTGCATTCTTTCTCCTTTTTCTCTCTTTCTGTTTCACTCTCTCTTTCTCTCTCTCACTCCCCATTCCCTGAAATACGACATAGTATATTTTGTAAAAACAAGACATTCTCTGCATACCCATTGTAAAATAATCAACCATTAACCAATTATGATTCCTAATTCTATCATTCCTTAAACAGTTGTTAGCTGGGATTCTACTGCAAAAGACAGCCTCCCCTACTTCTACATATATGCATATTGTGAACTTAATAATTCTTATGTTATCCAATAAGTTATAATATATTCCTGTCCTTATTTATCTTGATGTTCAAACTGTAGCAGTTGGCCAGTGGAGGTCCCCTTCTTATGTTCTTTTAAAGCTCTTATGTTCTTTTAACATGCTTTCATCACTTTTTTTTAATGTTAATTTATTTTGAGAGAGACAGAGTGTGCAAGTAGGGGAGGGCAGATAGAGAGAATCCCAAGCAGGCACCACTCTGTCAGCACAAAGCCGGACGCAGGTCTCGATCTCACAAACTGTGACATCATGAGCTGAGCTGAAATAAAGAGTCACATGCTTAACCGACTGAACCACCTAGGCACCCGCGATGTACTCATCATTCTTTATATGCACTTCCTTTCTTTTTTACATAAGATACTCCAGACTCATCTGGTACACATATCCTCCCCCACACACATTTACTTTTCTAAATCCGTATATAGAAGTATATTAAAGTAACCTGGAAACAATAAAAAGGTCACTTGCCTGTAACAACCAAGGCAGGGTCCCTAACTGCTTTTCTAAGACCTGATGACTCCCAACCAGCCCTCTTTCTGTGTGCTACCGTTTCATCACCTTTGTCCTCATAGACAAAAAGCTCTTATTTCTTTGTCTTTTTTAAAAAATAAATCTTGTAGAATCATTTGTGCCACAATACCAACAGGAGGAAGACTGGTCCCCTTTTACTAAAGGGTAGTGACAATTAGTTGCCCAGAAATCCTTTAAAGTGGTTGGAGTGATGGGAAGCAGGTGGCCATTGCCTCCCACATGCTAGAGTTGTTTCAATACAACAAATGGGACAGGAGGGGAAAGCAGTTGCAGTTAGTTTTCAATATAAGACAAATTCAACATTCACCTTCTAACATTTATTATCTGATTTTACAAATAATTAAATGGAGAGATTAACTAACTTCTTCACAGCCCCTCTTCTAGTTAGCAGTGTATCTCAAATTCAAACTCAGGGCATTGGTCTTGTAACCCGATAATGCTCAACAGATGATCAATTTGGAAGGTTCCCAAGACCCACGTAGAGGGCTTATGAGATCAAAACTATTTTTACAAGTATACTGAAATGTTTTTTAACTTTTCACTCTCTTTGTCTGGTGACTATGTGGTGGAATTTTCCAGAAGCCACATAAAGAGTGGCTTCACTCTTTATGATGATGATGATGCCATCACTCTGATGATTAATAGAATGTGTGCCCATATATTCCAGGATTTCTTAAGGTAGTAGTTTCAAGGAATAAATATGTGAGTTTCAGTGGAGAGATATTCCATGTTCATGGATAGCAAGACTCAATATTTTCAAAGTGTCATTTCTTCCCAACATATCTATAGATTCAGTACAATCCCATTAAAATCCCAGCAAGGTATTTTGTGGATGTAGACAAACTGATTCTAAAATTTATATGGAAGTCAAAAGAACCAGAATAGCTAGCACAGTCTTGAAGGAGAAGAACAAAGTTGGAGGACAGACACTCTTTGACTTAAAGAACTACTATAAAGCTAAAGTAATCGAGACATTGGTGAAAGAATATACAAGTAGATTAATGGAACAGAATAATGAGCCCAGAAATAGACTGACCTAAATATAGTCAACTGATCTTTGATAAAGAGGTGAAGTCAGTAAAATAAAATAGTCTTTTCAACACGTGGTGCTGAAACAACTAGATATCCACAGTAAAAAAAACAAAAAAACAAAAAAAAACTAGACAGACTTTGCGTCCTTTATAAAAATTAACTCTAAATGGATCACAGACCTAAATGTAAAATGCAAAACTATAAAATTTCCAGAAGATAAAATTGGAGAAACACTTAATGACCTTGGGTATGGCAATGACTTTTTAGATATACTAACGGCAGGTCCGTTAAAAAAATAAATTGCCTTCATTAAATTACAACTTCTGCTCTACAAAAGATCATGTTAAGAGAATGAGAAGAAAAGCCACAGGCTGAGAGAAAATATTTACAAAAGATACATGTGATAAAGAACTGTTATCCAAAATATACAGAAACTCTTAAAACTCGACAACAATCCAATTAGAGAATGGGCCAGAAACCTTCAGAGGCACCTAACCAAAGAAAATATACAGACATCAAGTAAGAATATGAAAAGGTTTTCTGCATAATACATCGCCAGGAAAATGTGAATTAGAACAAAGATGAGATACCATGACTTAGCATTAGAAAGACCAAAGTCTGGAACACAGACAACACCAAATTTTGGAGACAGTGTGGAGCAACAGGAACTCTCATTCACTGCTGGTGAGAATGCAAACTGTACCATCACTTTGGAAAAGAGTTTGGTCATTTTTGCAAAATTAAACATTATGATCCAGCAGTTGTGCTCCTTGGTATTACTCAAAGGAATTGAAAACTTAAGTGCACAGAGAAAGGTTTTACGGGTATTTAGATAAATAGGGATAGATGGATATTTATGGAAGCTTTATTCATAACTGCCAAAATTTAGAAGTAACCAAGATGCCCTTTAGTAGGTGAATAGATAAATAAATTATGGTACCACCAGACAATGGGATATTATTCAGCAATAAAAAGAAATGAGCTATCAAGCCATGAAAAAGCAAGGAAGAAACTTAAATGCATATTATAAGAGAAAGAAGCCAATTTGAAAGAGCTCTATTCTGTATGAGTCCAACAATATAACATTCTGGAAAAAGGAAAACTATGGATATGGTAAAAAGCTTACTGAAGCCGCTTCAGATTCTGTGTCTCCCTCTCTCTCTCTGCCCCTCCCAGCTTGCGCTCTGTCTCTTTCTCAAAAATAAAATAAAATATTAAAAAAAAAAAAAAGCTTACTGTTTGCCAAGGGCTGGGGGTGGAGAGGGGGCCTGAAGAGGTAGAGCCTGAGGCTCTTCATTATACATTTGCCCAAACCCATAGAATGAACAGCATCAAGACTGAACCCTAATATAAACTATGGACTTTGGTCATTTTGATGTGTCAAGGCAAATACATTAATTACAACACGTCTACCACTCTGGTGGAGGATGTTTATAATGGAAAAGGCTATGCATGTGTGAAAGCAAAGGGTATATGAGAAATAGTGCTTTTAAAAGTGTGTTTTCAAAGATAAACTCAGTTTTTTCTCATTACTTCTACTGTGCTCTTGCCAGCTATCTTTGTGTATACTAGCTATAGCATCTGTGAACCCTAATACTATCTAATGTACCAGTATTTTGAAATGCAAAAATTAATTGTATTTGGAAATCTTTCTTTTTTGGAAACACAAGAAAAAGTTTGTAACCTTCCAGTCTCGTTTTGCAATAATATACACAAATTTCTGTATTTTAGGTATGTATCGCAAATCACACAAAAGTTCTGTGAGATCCTCAGTAACTTTTTAGAGTGTACAGGAGTCTTGAAACCAAAATGTTAAACAACCACTCTCTAGGCAATGTCTCTTCAGGACACAAATATCATGCTTTTTTCCAATATCGTATTTTCTTCCCCCTGCCTCTTGCCAAAATCATAAAGCTACCTCTGACTTAGAATTAAATTGTTCCAGAATGAATATTATTCAGAGGGGGGGAAAAAATCAAGAGGAAAGAAGAGCAATACCTAAGGGTAGCATCGACAAGGTAAAGGGAAATACTGGGTAAGCTAGTATTTAGTCTACTAGTAATTGACCGTGTAGCTGTGTGGTAGACTTCCTCTTGCTTCAAGCTGCTGATCCCCAACTCTTTCTGCTGGTGGCAGGGAAGCATCCTTGCCACCAGGA
Organism: Paguma larvata; assembly: GCA_030068075.1. Lineage (NCBI taxonomy): Eukaryota > Metazoa > Chordata > Mammalia > Carnivora > Viverridae > Paguma > Paguma larvata. The sequence goes on from CM057836.1 coordinate 61,017,560, forward strand.
TTGCCTTGCTAAGGGAAGGGGTAATCCAGTGCTCAATTCATCCTCACCTGTTTTGCCAAGAGGCAAATGAGCCTCCCTTACTCCTGTTGTGTGATCAAATGGTGCTAATAAGCCAAGAAACTCTGCAGGTGTTTCAACAAAGCAGCAGCATTTATAAGATGGCAACGCAAGGTGTGAGGAGGCAGCTAAATGGCCAACTGTATGCAGTGTAACTGTCTGATAATGAGCAGGGGAGAATAGGTTTTGCCTTCAGCCAAACTTTGTGAATCTTAGCTTTGGGACCGATACCCTAAAACATCATCCTGTCACAGCTGGCCTGTTCTCTAGGAAAAGGAATGTCCGTGGAAGCTCACTGCATTTTGCACAGTACAGAGCCCAACACTAACTCATTTTGATGAGGTAAGTATAAATGAAGCAGATCAGATGAAATCCCCCTTCATTTGAATAAGCAACTTTGTGTCTCTCTCCCTCTGTCTGTCTGTCTGTTCTGACGGTCTCTCTCACTTTTTATGTTGAGAAAATGTACTTGGCTCAAAATCATTTTCCCAATTGCAAACATTTGCACATACTTTCAGATGTATGCTGAAGACACAGCGCAGTGGGCCTAGCTCAGCTGGGTCTCCTAGCACCATTGCTGTGAGGGAGACGCACTACCAGCAGCCTTCTAACTTTGCAAAAAATAGGGTGATTCTGCGTGTTTTCTCCACTCCTTCCATTCCAAAACATTCAATAAATAGAAAAGTTCTCTTTACTTGCCCATTTCCGAAACCCAGGCTTGGCTTTCCAAGCTACTATTGGGGCACAATCAGGAGAGTGGCTACCGAATTCCCAGGGGACATGAGGTTCGAAATGATCTGAGCTACCTGCTCATGCCAGCTTGGCTATGAAGCCGGAGTTGATTCGGTTCCATCACACTCCTCCCTTCTAGCTTCCTGACTTCTCTGGTGTCCTGGGCTCAATTTGCTTTTCCAAACAGACCACGTTCATATAATCATCTCCCTGGAGATATGGGGAGGGACAAGCAGAGTGTGTGAGAGGAAATAGCTGATGGATAAGGCAAGAGGGTCTTGAAGTCCATCCTTTGGACAAATGCCAGCTTATATTCACTTAATCTTTCTGGGTAAGTTTATGGACAAATGCCAGCTTATATTCACTTAATCTTTCTGGGTAAGTTTGTCGTATTTGTGAAATTCAGAAAGATTTCAGTTAGTTTCCCCCTCCCTTGTACTTGTTGGGCCCTGCCTTCAGAATCGATGTTGGAAGCATGTTCATATTTGGTGAGAGAGGCCCTACTCTACTCACTTCCCAGAAAGCCACTTTCGGATGAAAGATACGCGACTGGGGATGCTCCAACCTGGTTTGTAGTTATTCTGTCCTTCTCCTGCTTAAGCACCATTCAAGCCCCATCTAGGTCAAGCCAAATCTTTCAGAGATTGTCGTAGCTTCATCTGAGCTTGTTATTTCAAAGTGTGGGTATTTTCAGTTATCACATAACCAGGTGTTCATACACACAGGGGCTACCAGATGAATATAAACTTAGGGATTGGGTGCTTTTAAAGGCCCCAAGGCTAGTCATCAATGTCTTCTGTCAAAAGGCAGCCACGGGGTTAAAGATGCTTATCTTCACCTCCAAATACGGACTTTTCTTCATCAGTGCTAGAAGGAATCTCCCCATTTCTCATTTCTTGATGAACTAGAGGAGCAATGAGTATACTGTATTTGTTAGAGCAAATGTCCAGTAGTAGCACAGTAGTAGGGATACCAGGAGTAGTAGTAACAGTATTAAAAGTGATTTTTGGCGGACACTATTGAGAAGCTTAAAGCTATTACCACCACCTTACCCCTTGCTACCAATCACTCTGTAGGTGAGAAAGCCAAGCCATTACCCCTCCCAAGTCTTCCCTGCAATGAGGGGCCGCATACATTGTACTTTTGACCCATATCATGTAAAGAAAGTTTTCTGGGCCATTAGGAAGCCCCTAGAGAAGCTGTTTCTTCCTTCATATAAAAGGACAATGAACAATCCGACCCATGTGAAACTTTCCTCTTCTCATGGCCTTAAATGCTAACATCCTGGCCAGAAATGAAGTGGCTATATTAAGACCACAAAGGAAAATTCAAAGGGAAAAAAAAATGACAGTGGAGACCAACCTAACCTCATTAAGCCAGGAAAACCATGCCAGTCACCACATCGCTTTGCATTCCTTGTTATGTGAGAAAAGCAAATCTTGGTTTGTTTCATCTGGTGGCCATCCTGAAGCTTGGCTTTCTCAGCTGTGATATGCAGGATAAAGGGACATACTTTGTAAAGGTTATGTGGAGGTTTTCCTTTTTAAGTCTGTGAATCATGTTGTAAACTGTAAAATTCCACACAAATGTAAAAAAGGCATTGTTTGGGAAGAGTAGTAGATTGGATTTTTCATCCTTATTCATAAGTGTTAACTGTGTGTCTAATGTTCGCTGGGTGACCCTCTAGTTTTTGAAAGCGCATGGACTCAGTCCTTAGGAAGTTTACAATTTATTAAGTGACCCCCTCATGAAGTCATCTAATTCCCAATATCACACCACAGAGAATAAAACAAAGAATTTTTAAACTATTAGTTGCTAAATTACAAAGAGGTCGAGCATTGGTTCTACACAAATTTGAATAATAATATTTAAGACATATTATGTGCTTACTGTGTTCCAAGCCTTTTTCTAAATAGTTTACATGAACTAAGTAATTGAATCCTGGGTTAATCCTGTGAATAAACATATTACCTTCCGTATTTTACTCAAGATAAAATTGAGGTACATTGGGGGTCCATAGGTTGACCAGATTCACAGATGGTAAGTGGCAAAGCCAGGATCGAATCCAACCACCCCGGATTTGCTCCACTGCTCTCTCAGGGAGACCAAAATGTTAGATCACTTGATGCAAACCCTGACTTGTTGCTTACCTGGTGTTGCAATCTCAGGCACAGCATTTACAAGCGTATTTCCTCATCTTTAACATGTGGATGATAGCTACCTAACTGGGTTGTTTTGAAGATTTTTGTTATTTTTATTTTTTTAATGTTTATTTTTTATTTTGAGAGAGAGAGAGAGAGCAGGGGAGGGGCAGAGAGAGAGAGAGAGGGAGAGAGAATCTAAAGCAGGCTCCAGACTCTTAGCTGTCAGTACAGATCCTGATGCAGGGATTGAACTCACAAAACATAAGATCATGACTTGAGCCGAAATCAGACACTTAACCGACTGAGCCACCCAGGCGCCCCTATTTGAAGATTAAATCAATAATGTATGTACAGCACCTTATGAAGTAACTGGCACATAATAGAGCATCGTAAATGGTTTCTATTATTGGACTGGCAAAACAGACTGGAAGCCTCAGCATCCTTTCCATTAGGGGCAAGAAGGGAGAGGCTATCCCTTCTGAATGTGGTATGGATCTTGAAATTTAAACTCAACTCCCAAAATAGTCAAAAGCTTTTAGAAAAATTATTTCTTGGTTATTGTTTCAAAACGGATAAGATAAAAATGCTGCTCTTTTATGAGACAACTTTCTGAAAAAAAAAATCTGACTTAATCTTGGTGTACGTGATTGTTGGGAAAATCAGTGAGGACATTAGTCATAGCTCATACCGATAGACGGACTGGATAGAATGGGAATTATAATTCATTTATTTGACAAATATTTACTGAGTACACACCAAGTGCCACATTTGTCGAGATGCTGCCACCCCCAACCCCCACCTTCTCTGCATAGTTTATTAAGGTGCTGGTTTATCAAGGTGCTCCCTTTAAGCCTGTGTAGAATTTTGCCACACAGAGGTGCGTCATTGTTCCCCTAAAGCAGAGGATGCTGGAGTGTGTGTGTGTGTGTGTGTGTGTGTGTGTGTGTGGTTAGGGGAGTGGTGGCTATTTCATTAATTTATTTGTTTAGATTAGATAACTATTCATCCCATAAAACCCTGAGAGAGAGAGAGAGACAAACTGGATAGACTTGGTTTAAGGGAATGAGTTTCTGAGTAGAGGTCTGAGATGTTTCTTCCGGACAAGTAGAGTTGAGTCATAATAGTAGGTGAGTCGGAACATCTACAAGGGGATCATAAAGAGAATATGTTATAGAGGACAGAGCCCAAGGGTGACATGGTCAGTTACTACTGGGAATTCGAGAGTGTTTGAATAAACTGTTTGCCTCGTAATGTAACTATGGGCCGTCGGTAAGGAAGAAGAGGTCTGAGGATGGCCCAGTGCTATCCCATCAGAAAAACACAGGTTTCCTTGGAGCACCATGACAGAAGAGCCCCCTGCTGAAGGGTAGCCTAGAACTAGCGCTTGTCCACAGAGGGATAGAAAAGGAGTGACTGGAGTCAATGCTCCAGGTTCTCATTTGTATTTAATCAATTCATACCTTTTGCCTTCTTATGGCTAATGGGAGGGGGTTCTGCTCGTGCTTCCTTCTATTAATCTTCACTTTGGGGAAACTTCAATTATTTATATAGCAATTAACTCTGAATGGAGAGCAACTCCACTTACTAGATGAACAGGGACTAAAATGGACCTTTTGGCAACAAGTCATAGTGCTAGATTAATAGAGGCTAACTTTGGGTTCTCCACCTCCACCTCCAGGAAGAGAAAAGTTGTTACATAAATAATTAGGTCCCTGACCTGGGGGACAAATTTCTGGGTTTTTGCTTTGCTGCACTAAAGCTCTGTCTGCCCTCTCTGTTCTGGCCCAATCACAACTCCTTAATTCAGTTATATATTTAACTATCTTGGAGGCCATTTACATTTTTTTTATTCTGAACCTGTCAACGAATGTATAGCCAAACTTTGCCACCTGTCACCCATTCAAATATAATATGCATTTTATTTTTTAACAACATGGAAACTTTTTTTAGGAGATAATTGACTTTTTATTTATTTTTTCATTCATTCATTCATTTATTTTAATAATTTATTGTCAAATTATTTTCCATACAACACCCAGTGCTCATCCCAACAAGTGCCCTCTCTGTGTCCTGACACCCACTCTTCCCTCTCCCATGCCCCCCCTCATCCCTCAGTTTATTCTTAGTCTTTGAGAGTCTCTTATGTTTTGTTTCCCTAACATGGAAACTTTTAATAGAAGTGTTGGGGAGATGGGACAAGAACACAGTCTGTGTATTGGTACTGAATATATTTCCAGTTGGAATCAATGTGTTAATCAAAACACGATGACTAATCAACAAAGAATGAACCAACCTAACTATAAAATCATTTTCAGCACACTTCTTTGTCTTTTCCCATAGAATATTGCCAGAGATTTTGATAAATCTGTTCCTCTGATTTATGTATTTAAGCAGCCATGCAACAGTTGTTTATTAAGCACCTAGCATATATCAGACCCTTTCCTAGAACATAATATTAACACCTAGTAGCGTAGTAATGCTATTAAAATTTAACATATCTCGCATCTGTTGTCACTTGTTTGTAGTGAATCTATGAGGATTCATTTCTCCTGTATTTTTTTATTGTTTAAAGAGTGAACATTTAAAAATTAATTCTGAGACTTCTAAGAAATGGATGTGAAAATTACTGACGTATAGTTTCCAGACTGCACGCTTCCTATTTTTTGGTTCTCAGAATATTTGCCTAATTCCAGTTTTCTTGTATCATTCCCATCTTCCACAACATTCTCCAAAGAATACTGAGAATTCCACAATCATTTCATGCATGTTTTCTCTTTGTTGCCATATACTTCACTCAAAACCGAAGACCTGAGAACCTTGATGCATTGGCCTATGCTCTCAGGGTAACACTGCAGAAATAACACTTTTCCATATATGCCACATCACTCCTAAAAATGTATCCCATAGGCTTCCTAATACCTACTGCATCAGTCTGAGATCTCACTGGCTGACTTGCAAGAACTTCCGGAAATTAGTTCCTTCTTATCTGTCCAAATTATTCCCACTATTTCTTAATTCTCACTTCCAGCTTAATTAAGGGGGCTCACACTGTTTTTATTTCTATGCCTCTTGTGTTATTTTCCCACACTGAAATGTACTACCCAAACTCATGCTCCTCTGTGTTTAAGTACCAAACCTTACTTTAAATTTTTTTCTCTTTCATGAAGTCATCACCTGCTATTAATATTCCACACTGATCTATCCCTTCCAATACTGATTAGTCACTCACTGTGTGGTTCAACAATTTTCTAATTGTTTCATCTATGCACGGCTCATTTTCTCAGTTACATGGTAAATGCCTCAAAATATCTTTGTTTTTCCCCCTGTGCCTGGGAGGGATTGAATTCTACCTGGTACAATAGCTTAATTGATGTGCAATCAAGTACCAAATATAAGCCATGAAATATAAAGAAAATTGGAAAATGCAGCTTAACAGGATTCCTGAATATTTTAAAGATAGTCTCACGTAGATCACACCTTCAGATATTTGACCGCAATTGTCAATTTCACCCAGTACTTTACATCACATTTGACAGAGCCATTTGCATAACCCATGGTATCCCTTTTCTGTCCTGGAATATGAAAACTCCCCTTGGGACATCTAATGAACCCTTTAATTCTAAAAGTCATATCCAAGCAGGAGGATAAGTTCTATAAGCCCCCAATAATTGTCTCAAAAATCAATACATTCTTATAGTTTTTGAAATGCAAACAGGCAAAGATAATAGAAACATTTTTCATTGGGTATTCAAGACCACCGGTTCACTGGGAAAAAAAGCTACCTATATATGTAGCCTGGCATAGTATGTTTGCTCAATGAGCTATTAATATAGAAAATAAATTGAGCTTCTATGAACCATGTAGATTGGAGTCTGACAGCTACAAACACATCTAGTAAAAATAATTCCAAATTATTCAAAATGTCTCACTGTGGAGGGCTTGAGGTGACCTTGAATGAAAGCTCCAGGCTTGTGCTCCCTGCACAACACTGTGTCATAGGTGATGATATGAGGTGACAGCAAAAAGAAAACCGCATTGTGCTGGTGGTCAAAAAAGCACTGAGTAGCTTTAGAGATGGAATAATTTGAATTTAGATATTACAAACCCTTAAAGGCAGAAAAGTTCAGTGATAGCAATGACTGAAGCAGAAACTCCTCGAGAGCATCTTAACCTTGAAATGCGTTTGTTTCCAATCTAGCCAGCTACTTTGCTGAACTCTCACAGTCTTGAGTGAGATCCCTAGGAACTTATATGCGATATCCTCAGACACAAACAGAGACATTTATTTTTCGTAGTCAATTGATGAACAATGGGTTAACATTCAAATATTAAATCTAATCTCTTGGTCTCCCTCACAGAACATTCTGGTTTTGTTTGGTTGGTTGGTTGGTTGGTTGGTTGGTTGATTATTCAAGGACAAGATTCAGTTGACCTACTATGATAGACACTGATGAACTTGATCATATTTCAAATCTTATTTGAAAAATCTTGTGACAGTTTAACACTGTCAACCCTTTCTTCTCTCCTTTCCAGTGAGTTTCAATACTTTCTCTCTAAAATTGTGTTTCTCTTCCACCAATGGAAATTGACTATTATACTCTTCACATTGTAGACTCAAAATTAGATGAGAGTTCCAAATTACAAAACCCAGTGTACAGACCTAACTTTCATTCTCATTGGTAAATGAGATTTCTTAATGCATTAACATTAAAAAGAAAATAATGGAATGGGGTCAGGAGCTATAACGTGGAAATTTACATGTTTATGTGAGACTAGGGATAGATAAGTGTAGGTAAGAGGTCACTAAATCCACACACACCTAAAGACGTAGGTTCAACTTAAGGCAAGGATGAATATACGGGTATGTCTGTAAGTGTGTGTGTGTGTGTGTGTGTGCGTGCGCGCATGTGTACAAATGTGTGGTCTGAGGTAAGAATAGGGTCAGGAAGGTGAGAAAGAAACCAATATATATATATTAAGTACCCACTGAGTGCTAGCTATCACAGTTACATGCTCAGTATCAGTGCTTGTAGCTACTAAGTCTATCTACCTCTCAAATGGTTATGTCTTAATCTAGTCTAACACTAGTACTCATATAAAAGGTTTGTCTGTGTGCTGACTAATCAGTTCCAAGTTCTCTCCTTTCTTCACTCCAAGAATAAGTATTTTTGCATCACAGCAAACTCAAAACCACTGTGTGAGGTAGTACATATCCCACACATTACAGATGAGGAAACAAAGCTCAGAGAAGTTGGTCAGTTTTCCCAAGGCCAAAATAACTGGTGAGTAGTGGAGTCAAGGGTTTAACTTAGTTTCTGTCAGACTAAAACCCACTCTTTCTATTATCCCATGGTGACCCTAAGGGTAAGTATTCAGAAAAGACCAAAAGAAGTAGAAAGAAAGAAGAAATGGGAGGAGAAATCCCCCAAAGATGAATCTCTACGGAGGCAGCAAAAATAAAGATAAGTCAGGGAGAGGGTTTCAGATGAAGAAAATAATTGAATAGGGAAATTGGTCTTAAAGTCTCAAGTAATGCTTATTTCTTATTTCTACATAAGCAAACTAAAATAGATCAATTTTTCAGGTAAATAAAATTCATGCAATAGCTAATTTTAATTGAAGAATAAGAGATGCTATTTTTCTTCTCTTTGTTTGTTTTGCTGTTTTTCTTAAAAAGAGTGATCTGGGATCTGTCTTAATGATTTAATTCACTTTGCCATTATAGGCAAAGTCTGTATTCATACATAGATCTGGTTTGCCTCTATACAGTTTTATAAAATCACATTAAACTCCAGCAAATTGAGTTTGATTGATGTTTCCACTTTTCAACTATTTCTCTTAGTATCAAGAATATACTCTAGCAGTCTAAGATACATTACCTGCCTTTTTCCCCATCTAGAACCCTGCAAGATAAACTTCAGTTTTAGCCTTTCAGGTCCTTAAGGAGTTTAATGGTATTTTAGGGATTTTGTTATTATCTCTGTAGAGCCATGGAAAGTACTTTTAAACAGAGTACACATACCTCCATGAAAGCTATCATATTTGAAATAGAAAGCTCAAGAAATTAGCCTCTAAAATGAATTAGACCTACTTGGAGTCCAGAAATCCTACCTGGGGTTGATTTCAGAGGTTTTCCTCAAGAGATGTCTAAGCCCTTTGTTGGTGTGTGGGGAAAAATACTCGGGAATTCTCCTCCCTGGATTTAATGCCCCCAGATTTAAAATGTAAGTATTAGAAGCTGAGCCCTCGAACATCTCCCTTCATTTCTTGACATCTTTATGACAATGTATGGTGCAGTACCTCACTTTGCTGCAATTACTGAACAGACAGCACTGTAGGCAATGTAAGTTGCTCGTAAGTGCAGCAATCCATTCTGAAGAGATGTACAAACATAAACTCTCAGTCGTGGCAGGCTTCTATGAAACCTGAGCATTATCTGTGAATTTTCTCTCTCTCATTTTTAATCATTCTGTTAGCTCACCTCTAGAACCCAGTGGCCTAATTTGCTAATTAATAACTATTATTACTTAGCGGAATTGAAAACTGAAATTACTGCCTGCCTTAAACATAATAAAAATTGGCAATCCATTCAGAGTGTTTTGAGGGGCCGCTGCATTCATTGCGCCGCCCTGGCAGCTGGGCGGATGTCACTGTCTGCTTGCTGCGTGCTCTCATCTCTAGACGGGATGGAAGGGAGAAGGGGGATTGTCTCTCTGACATCTTCAGACCAGAAGGGAAGCAGTATATATTGCACTATATACGTGTAGGATCCTATAGACAATGTTCTCTCAACCAATAATAATTGTCTCTCAACACAGTTTAGAAACTGTCTTCTTTACTTTATTGGGGCTGGGTCCTCCAAACCCCAGCTTCTCTTTCATACTGTAGCATGTGATTTCTAAACTCAAGTGACTCTTGTGTCTTCATTTGTTACATCAATAGTCCTTAAAGAGAAATAGATAATATAAGTTCATTGTCTCTTAACACAGCCGAATCAGTTAGTGACCAGGTTAAATCCAGAAGAAATTAAGCAGAAATTATGACCATCAGCATTTTTTCTTTTTGTAGATGCCCTCACAGGGGGCCCAGCTGAACCTGTTTAAAGCAATGAGGTTTATCCTTCAAATCTATCCTTCTTTTTCCTACTACCGTTTCCAGTAGACATGCCGTAGTATTTCTCATTGCCTTGTTCCGGCTTAACTTTTTATTGTCATTACAATATGTTTACATATTAGTGCATATTTGTTTGTTTAATCTGAAGTCTAATTCTGTGTTGAGATCACAGTCATACAGAAGTCCTGTTCCTGCTCGTAAGGAGCGCATTATCTAGCAGGGAAACGAAGGTGTGAAGCTACAGAAGAAACTTTATGAAAAAATATCTTCAAAGTGCACAAGAGACTCTTGAAAAACTACACACCCTTAAGAATTAAGGCCACGTCTGGAAAGGTTATAACTCCAAAGAGAAAAGATCATGGCCCCTCCAATGACAAAATCTGATCCACGTACTCCTAACACTAATCATGAACGCAGCTCCCCACATGGAGACAGGAAGCCATCAAGAGAGTAGATGCTACAGGCTAGGAAAGAATGCTTGCTTAGTGTGGGTCAGTACTCAGTCAGCTTCGCAGATAATTGACAAAAATGTTAGCTAGCCTTCAAGGTTGTCCCCAACCATCCTTTCATATAACCAGGCTGAAGAAATATGTCTTCATAGCTCAGAGTTTGTCGAGAGTTGTTTTTCTTTTTTCCTGACTTCCAGAAGGTACGGTCATGTCTCTTAAGCTCAATCTCATTCAAATACTCAATGAGTCATCTACCAAGGGCCCATAATTTCTCAGCACACTGGAAGGCCACCCATAGAGGATACTGCTCTGTTCTCTATTCTCACTCTGAAACACAAGTACTGGACAACATCCACTGAAAGAACAAACCCATTTAAAGAAGCCCTTCATGGGTGGCTCAGTTGGTTAAGTGTCTGAATTCAGCTCAGGACATGATCTCACAGTCCGTGGGTTCAAGCCCCACAATGGGCTTTGCGCTGAAAGCATGGAACGTGCTTTGGGTCTTCTGTCCTCTCTCTCACTCTGCTCTTCCCTTTATCTCTGCCCCTCCCCAGCTCTCACTCTCTCTCTCTCTCTCAAAACTAAATAAACATAAAAAAAAAGAAGACCTTCAAACTTGATCCATTTAAGTTTTGCTCCATATTTTGTGGAGAAAAACGCAAATTTCCATGAACAGTTGACAGTCTGTTCATTTGTTTTAGTCCCAACTTATACTTTTATTTCTAATGAAATAAACACAAATCAAAGCAAGTAAGATATGAAGAGAGTAAATGCTCAATCTAACATCAGAACAAGAAGTAAACCAGAAGTTAAAGTCAAGCCTGGAAAATTACTTTTTTTTCTCCCTTAAGATCATCAATGTGACAGTCAATGACACCATCAGATTCTAGCCGCTCCTTATTTTCAAATGATAACATCACATAATATTAACCATAAGGTCAATGACAAGTTACATTTTTGTTCGTACTCAGATGGAGATACTAAATCCTATCCTACATCTAAGTACCGTTCTTATATATACTTTTGGCTTGTGAGATTGAGAGGGGGGTGAGAGAATGGTGTGGCAAGCAGCAGAGATCACTTCGTCTCAAAGAAGTTTTCCCATTCTCAAAGTGTTAATTCACAGAAATTATTTTAAACTAATCAGTGGATTTGATACTCCGGGTATAGAACTTTAATACAGCGACTGTTGTATACATCAGGAGTTGGAAAACTGACCCACAGGCGGACTCTGGGCCACGGCCTATTTCTGTATGTAGTTTTATTGGAATACAGCCACGCCCATTTACATATCATCTAAGGGCCAGACATTGGAGTGTGGTAGGAGACACAGTATAACCTGAAGAGTCTAAAATTCTTACCATCTGACCCTTTATAGAAAAATTTTCCTGACCTCTGATATAGGTCAATAATCCCCTATTTGCAATACCCCAAATCTAAAGTTTTAAAAAATATATTTGGTGGCAAAATTTGAACTGACCTGAAATCTTTTAGTAGCAAAGACACAGCCCTACTTCAACTGATAAGACACTATTTCTAATTTTTATTTATCGACTGGAAATATTTATATAATTTACTGTAGAAATATTGGTATGTCTTATTTCAGGGCGTTGTCCCAGATTCTCCCCACAGGGGGTATTGTAATATTCAGGATATATCTCTCTAAACTCTAAAATATTCTAAATCCTAAAAAATATCAGGCCCCAAGAATTTTGGATTGGATTTAATGGATCAAAAATGCCAAAACTCTGGGATAAAAGAGTATGTTTCACTTTTTAAAAAGGCTTCATTATTGAACACTATCAAGAGTATTGGGAAAGGGAGGGCCCTGGGTGAGAATTATTACTCAGCGCTGTAGGGAGTTTGCAGGTGATCTGAACGGTGTGTGCATCTTGTACTGAGGCTCGTGGGCAAAGTAGGAAAGGGCGGACTGCAGTATCGCTGATGTTAACAAGAGTCCTAAGTGCTAAAAGAGATTTGAAATACTGCCTCTACCATTACCTAAGGAAAGCGGCATTCTTACTCTCAAGAGTCCTGCAGCGTTGACTTCCAGTTCCTTAAAAGCCTTTGTCCTGTAGGAATAATAATTTTATATTATGGGGAGACAAAGTTTCCACCTAAAGAACTCATGGATTTGGGGAAATGACCAGAGGACAGGTTAAAAAGCCTTGAGTTGTAAAAAACTAAAACGAAAATTTAGTCACTCTCTCAGTGCAAACCTCAGGTGCATCTGGAGGGCATTGTGTTCAAGCAATCAAAGAGTTACTGGCGGTGCCTGTGTTTGTGTGTGTCCTCCTTCCCACCTCTAAGACAAAAAGCTTAGCCGGCAGCACAGTGATGGTGCTTTATGGCAGGAAAAAGAAGTGGACATAAAAACATAATACATCTGAATAGGTGCACAAAGTAAGTAGCAGCCTGAGTCATCAGAAAACAAAGAAGGTATTTTCACACAGAATATTTTGATTCCAGAAAGGCTATTTCATAACAGGAGAGAATGTTCAGAGGGCCCTGAGGCAAACTTTGGGGTTGAGGAAGCTCAGAAGCATAGTCTCATTTTTAATTCAACATAAAGTAAAAGGTGTTAAAAAAAAATCAAGTCAACATCAAGAGACTCTTCTCAGGAAGGCCAAAATGAGTAAGACAAAACCAGGGTTAAATTCATATTGCTGGTGTCCATATCTCTACATGTCTGATCATGGTTAGAACAAAGGGGGATTTGGGTTCCTCCAGCAGTCTTATTGACCTTGGCAAGTGGATCAACCATGCGGTAATTTGGCACTACCAGCAGACATCACACCATTCCACATGGCTTTTAACTTGGTATTGTATTCGTAGTCTTTCCAAAGAATGTCTCCCTTTCTTTTTAGATCTCAAAATAATTAATGAGAAACGCAGACATAGGGCCAGTCCACCTCTGACAATACCACAAAGCCAAACTGATAAGTCATAAAGAACTGACACAGGCTGCCAAATCCGGGGGTCTCATTTATTTGTCCAATTTTCAGAGAGGTTGCATGCCACACGGGATGGATAGGAAGGCTAATTTGATGCCCTGTCTGGGTATAGTATACTTTCAAATCTACGAAGAGGCTTTCATGCCAGTGCAGTCGCATGGAGGTTATGCACAGTCAACCACTGGCAGAATTCTTCCCTCAGCTAGCACTCATGTATAAAATATCTCCTGATGGCATTGCCTTTGGGTAAAAATGTGTGTATGTGGGGTGTGTGTGTGTGTGTGTGTGTGTGTGTGTGTGTGTGTGTGTGTGTACTTGTATATATAGCAAAAAGATTATCAACATCAGGGCGCAGGATGATCTAATATAAAAATAGGCAACCTTTTTTCAGTAAAGGGCCACATGGTAAATATTCTAGGCTCTACAGGCCCTACAGTCTATAGTAATACTCAAGTCACCTTTGTAGCAGAAAAGCAGCCTTAGACAATATATAAATGAATGGGTATTGTCATAATTTGCCGACCTCTGATCTAAGACACAGAGCTCTCTTGAGTATGAAATTGAGGCCAGATCTGTGACAGAGTTCAGTAATCTTAAACCTACCCCTTAGCTATCTATGCCTCCAGGGACTTAGTACTTCTAAATGGTATTCAGGGTTGATATGATTATGATACTAGTACCTGCCCTAGATTACCTAAGCGCAAACCAAAAAAGACTGAAAAGATCAAAATTCTGTCTGCATACTTTCCAATCATTTCATATATGGTTCTTTTGGAGTGTTACCTAACTTTCCTGTACTCCTAATCCTAGATTTGTGATGTCTGGTATTAAACTCCAGAATAAAAAGTCAGAAAGACACACTGGAAATTAAAGTTGAGCAGTTTTAACAAAAGGATATTAAATCATCTTAACATAAATTTAGAAGGATTGTAGGTCAGGACTATCTTCACAACTTGAAAGGAAGGTTTCGACATGTTTAGATACACAGAATCAATTTGGACAGAGGCAGAGAGATGAATGCTGGATGATAGTCAGTATAGATGTATAGCTACAAACATACATTTTCTAGCTCTCTGCTGAGAATGAACTACACCTCAGAAACAGTGAGCACACTCAGAGCCCAGATCTTGTTGTGTAAAGGCCATTCTATAGGAACGGCAACCATGACTCCTTGAAGGATAGATAATTCCAGGACTGAAACTAAGATTATCTCTAATTTTCGCTAGAAATTAAGAAAATGCTCAAGGAATAATAGGGACTTGTCAAAAAGGTATAGAAGCAGATTGAAGTGGCTACCACTGGCCAAACTGGGAACAATATGAACAACAAAATGAATAATGGCAGTAAGAGATTATTACCTATAGAATAAAATAAGAATCCATGAGTATAAACTGATACAAGTAAATGAATAAATAAATGGCGGAAGGAAGGATTACTTCCAAATGGCAGAATTGCAATTCATAGATACAGAAGGAATGATCAAATTGAAAAATCATCATATTTACTTTAGACAAGAATTGTCAGTGGATACAAAATTAGGAGGTAAAATTGTGATGGGAAAAGGCTATCTATATTGTCTCAAAGTATCTCCCCATTAGACATTTATTAATTTTAGAAATGAAAAATGGTGATTTTTATGGTAGAGAAACCTGGCAGATAGTATCTTAACAAATGATCAGTCGCCATCACCAGTAAGGGAGAAAATCAGTATCATGTGCTTCCTAACATGATGCACTGAGAGGAGCACCAGGGCGGCTCAGTTCGTTAAGCGTCTGACTCTTAACTTCAACTCAGTTCATGGTCTCACAGTTCATGGATTCAAGCCCCGCTTTGGTCTGACAGTGCAGAACCTGCTTGGGATTCTCTCTGTCTGTCTGTCTCTCTCTCTGTGTCTCTCTCTCTCTCTCTTCCCCTTCCCTACTCTCTATCTCAAAATAAATAAATAAATTTTAAAAAATCTTAAAAAGAATATGATGCATTAAGAGACATAGTAACTCTTTGTGAAATTCCTGCCAAAAAAGCATGACCTAAATCTAATTATGAAGAAACATCAGCAAATTCAAACTAAGGAACGTTTTAGAAAATATAAGGCCTGTACTCTTCAAACCTGTCAGAGTTGTGGGGCAGGGGAAAGGATATGTTTAAAGTTAAAGGAAATACAAAGGTGTGGCAACTAAAGAAAACACTGCAGTCTGGAATGTAAGAAAGCTTTGTCTTTCTTCATAAAGGACAATAGTGTGGTGATTGGTATAATTTTATTAAGTCAGGATTCGATAATACCATCGATAATTTCTTAATTTTGATAAACATTACTGGCTCCCATGAAATTATGACCTTGAGCATTGTCATGGGCTGGATTGTGTCCCCCAACAACTCACATGTTGAGGTGCTAACCCCCAGTACCTCAGAACATGACTCTGTTTGGAGACAAGTGTCTTTAAAGAGGTAAGGTTAAAATGAGGTCATTAGCGTATGCCCTAATCCAATATGACAGGTGTCCTTACAGGAAGGGGAAATTTGGACACAGAATGGGTACCAAGAGAAGACCATGTGAAGAAGACTCGGTTTTATATGTGATGAAAGATTTTATATGACAAATAAACAAAATCAAAGCAAAAAGGAAACTAGAGAGGAAAGGCTATAAATATGACAACTAAGACTTGAGAGAAAACCATAAGCCTTCAAATCAAAATGAGCAAAATCCAGGGGAAGACAGTTCCCTAAAGAGGAAATTAAAATAGCTAACAAACCTCGAAAAATATTTTATTTGACTACTAAAGAAGAAAGACAAATGTAAACAAGTTGTTGGGCTTTTATTTGGTTCTATATATTTTTTTGTTTGTATTTCTGTTAAATTTCCAATAAATGAAGAAATTTTAAACATTCAATGTTGATAAGCATGCAGTGAAAAGGCTTTTTCATACATTATTGATTGGAATTAATTTTGCTTAGTATTTTGGAAAGAAAACTTTTTTTTAAGTTTATTTATTTTGAGAAAGAGAGAGAGAGAGAGGGAGAGAGAGAGAGAATCCCAAGCAGATCCTGCAATGTCAGTACAGAGCTCAAACCCACGAACCATGAGATTGTGACCTGAGCTGAAACCAAGAACTGGTTGCTTAACTGAGCCATGCAGACCCTCTAGAAAAAAATTGTTCTAATGGAGGTTAAAATACCATAAAGAAATTTATTCTTAGCTCAGTTACCTCACTTCTAGGAATCAAGCCTATGGAAGTTAGCAGAGATGTTAATAAAGATTATGTAAAAACACACTCATTTCAACATGTTCTTAATAATAAAAAACAAACAACCAAATTATCCATCATGGTAGTAGAGAAATGATAGATAAATTCTTTCATATGTAAGCTGAACCCTATGAAATTGCCATTTTATGCAGTCAAAAAATAAAAAGTTTAAATATCAGAAATTTCATATTATTCAGTATGCAACGGTATCTTTTGCATTTGTTAAGTAAATTTCTGGAAAAATTGGAATAAAATGGGGAACACTGTTCTATGAGAAAATCAGAACACTAAACTGCCATGTAACGTAATTATCAACTAGGTACAAAATTCATGGAAAGGAAGCTGGAAGGAAATATGATACATAAGGCCTCAAGGTGTTAGGATTATGGATGATTTTTATTTCCCTAAATCTACTCTGCTTTCATTAATCTATATGGCAAACTCGTATTTATAATGAAATAAGAGAAACAGAATCACTATTTTTAGTAAGTGATTTTCATTCATATCTTTCAGATATTACCCTTTTAGATGTATAAAATATATTTTTGGACAGAAGTGTCCCAACTGTGCTGCAGTGACATCATTAGAGAATTAAAACATGTAACTTCCCAAGATAATTCTTCTGTAGATTTATGTTAATCAAAAGGCACATATGCTAAAGTTGAGGACTCTCTCTGTAATGATCTCTATAAACTAAGGGCATGCTGATGTTTTGTTTTGATTCTTAAAGAGTTTGTTTACAGAAAAGTTGGCTGGAGTGAATTTATAAGACTTTTCTATGTGATGCTTGACATCTGTTTCCCTGTTTATATATTTATATTCACATTGGAGATGTTCACTGAGTAGATATGTTTGAACTCTTCCTTGATATATAATTATTGAGGATCTGCCATTTAAAGAAAAGGGAATTTAAGTGGTTATATACTCATATTGTGAAGGACTTCACAGAGCAGCTCACCTGGGTGTCATTTCTGATTTCTGTTGGTTTCATTTGGGATCTCTGATCATTCTACATGCAGAGGTTCATCCATCATGGTGCTCTTACCTTTTTTTTTTTTTTTTCAACCATGTCTAAGGTTTTCCCTTCCATCATACTCTAGCAAACAGAAGCACTATGGTCTAATGGACTGATGTCAAGTTAGTATAAAACAATTCTGTAAATAAGATTTTCTAAAGAAGTAAGAACATTATGATCACTGTACCTCTGCTGTGTCTCTAGATTGCATGAATTTAAATAGGAGCGGACTGTGTATTTAGGGGAAGGTATGCAGTATGAGTTTAGACAGAACTCTCTCCATAAGGTGCCTTCAGAACTATATTATGAAGCTTCTTTGTGAGATTATCAAAGACGTCTCTTTGCAAGAGAGTTCTTGTGAGATGTCTAGTACATAACAAAAGGTGAAATGATCTTAGGGAACCACCTTGCAGTTGCTGTGGCAAGGGTCTGCCTTCTGGGTGCTCTCCTCTCCCATCTTGCACACAATCTTGACTCACAGATTAGTCCCTCTCTACCATATCTTCAGTCTAGATGAGCTGCCAAACATACCGAAGTATCTCCTAATTTAAAAATAAATAAAAACTTCTGACTATAAGCTTTCATTTAGCTACAACCTTCTCTCATTTCCTTCAGACTCAAACTAGAAAAAAATGGCCTTTTCTTTTACCTCTTATCCCCTCCTAAAACCACAATCATTATTTCAGGCCTCCATCGTTTGTTGAAGGTACTGTATTACCAAATCAAACTGACATCTCTTAGTCTTAAACATACTTAACTTCCTGAATTTTAATTTCATAAGATTCAGCCTAAATGAACCATATCTTAATTTGCTGAAGGCCACGTGAGAGGTAATATAACAGTTTTGAGTAAGAGTGCAAACTTTCTTTCATGTCTTTGTTTTCCTATGGTTTTCTTCCTCATTCCTCTCATTCTTCAGCTCTGCCAGAAGTCACATCACAAAAAGTCCCTGGTCATTTCAGTTCCCGTCATTGGTTGTCATTTCTGAGTCTGAACAATATTACAGAGGTATATTCCTTTCCTGCTGATGCAATGGGCTGATGAAAAGAAGACACTTTCTCTGCTAACAAGGGTGGGAAAATAGATGTGACTGACACCAGTTGTATGGAGGGTGTGTGTACAGTGGGGGCAGGGGGCATGTCCCCAAGGAAGAGGAGCTAGAAGTTAGTCTCCTCCAGAGAAATACGCATTCATGCAACAGATATGCCACCCACTCTTAGGCGCACTGGGAAGAAAGCGGTGAAAAAGAACATAATAATCCCTGCCCACATGGAGTTTATATTCTGGTGAGAAATTGCTCTTCACACCTCAGACTTGCAGGATCAGGCTCCTGATTAGTGAGTACCCGTACGGGGTTCATCTTCTAGAGTTAGATGTCAGTTAACTAACCCCAGAGAAACTGATGAATGAAACCAGAAAACCGACGGGATGGGAAATACTTGCTGCTTGGTAAAAAAGTACTTGCCTCTCAGCGTAATCAACGCATTCCCTCCCTGTAGTCTGTAATCAAGCTACTTGAAAAAGCCAAACCATAATCAGACATTTATTTTTTTAGCTGAAAGATTGTCAACAAACTAATTTACAATAAAAATGACCATCCTACAACCATCCTATTTCTTCCTTAGAGAAGCAAATCTAACCATGGTGTATATGAACTCAAAATAAAGAAATCAAATGAGATGAGCCAGAGCTTAGTAGCATCGGACTTAGTCAGACATAGCCATCTCATAATAGAGAGAATCTTCCTCTTAGGACTAGAACATCTAAAGTCTAACAGCCCACATTCCCTCAGCCCTAGATGGAACTTAGACTACTTTCAATATTTCTTCTGTGAAGCTTCCAATTAAGCATATTAGCATTTCTGAAAAACGGAAGATGGCAATCATATTACCGTCCAGTTTTGTAAGCCTGAAAGCATTAGGTGTCTTGAGATAGCTGTGCTGACAGGGCTCTGATTCTTGGGTGCAGATTGGAAGAATAATGCTCAGGGCACAGTCTTATTTGCCTCACGTTCTGTAGGAAAACTTAGAAAAGTCTTTAGACAACCTCTTTGAGAATCAGTTTTGCCATCTTCAAATGAAAAGATTGAATTAAATGATCATAGAGTTCCCTCTGGTTCTAAGGCAAAGGCAAACTCAAATTGGTACCACAGCTGAGTTCACCTGGGAAAGCGATTTATCTAAGGCACTATGGCAAGCATGTGGCCAGAGAAAGAGTGTTAGGTGCCTAGTGTAAAGAATGAAGAAGAGAGTCAAGTCAGAAATCAGAGGCAATCAAGTAGGAGGAAAGAAAGACCTGAGATGACTATTTAGAACAAAGATAGTATATGGATAAACTGGAGTATTTATTTATTTATTTACTGTTGGTTTTCAACTCCACCGAACCCAACACTCCTTTCCTAAAACATACATTTTGTTGTTTGTTATACTATAATATTCAGATATTTGAAGTTACACAGATTCACTGTACATGTCAAATAGCTATACATGCAGACTGAGAAGTACATGTGAATTAAACGATAAACCCAATACCATGAGCTTGGACAGTGATGCGCCTGTCCAAAACAGGAAACGACTTCCTGACAGTGCTTCTAATGAAACAAAGTGTGCTCTTCTTCGATTTACATGGTGGTAACACTCCGGAAGAAGTCAGTGTATATTGAAATTTTGCTAACCGCGTAAATACTAAAGTGGGGTTGTGCTGTAGGTTAGTTTAATTGTGGACTTATTATATGCTGTTGTTGCAGAGAATTCTTTTTTTCTTTTTAATGTTTAAAAAAATGTTTTGAGAGAGAGAACGTGTGTGTGCATGTGTGCGTGAGTGGGGGAGGGGCAGAGAGAGGGAGAGAGAATCCCAAGCAGGCTCCACACTCAGCAGGGAACCTGAGCCAAAATCAAGAGTCAGATGCTTAACCGACTGAGCCACTCAGGCCCCCATAGGGAGAATTCTGATGTTTTATAAGGTGGAGGAAAGTTCTTCATTGTGCAAGATCATGTAGAATCCTGGCCAAGATGGTTGCAAGAACCAATACTGCTTCCCAAAATGTCACAACATGTTGTGAGAGCAAGACTGTCCTCCATCTCTTGCCCATTCCCTCAGTGGGTACTGTTAAGAATATAGCAGTGGGGAGGATGTTTAAAGGAAACTTGCAGGCCTGCATACCCCTGAGCTTTGATTTTTATGATGTTATTGTCCTTGGTGATAGCCTCTTTCTCTACTGATTCTCAATCTCCATTTACTCCACTGCTGTCTAAACTTCTGAGGAAAAGGCATGCCATTTGTTCACCAAGATCATATGTAGGCTTTATTTGAACAAAGCAAGTCAAAAGTATCTATTTGCCCCACTAGACTTCCCCTAGCTTCCTGGGTCACTCACACCACATGGCAGATCGCCCCAACTGTCCGCTCAGTGCCTCCAGCTCACTTGTCATTGAAGACGTAAGTTTTGGCTTTCAGGTTTCCTCAACCTGATGGCCTGAATTCTCCCACAAGTTGAGATTTTAGAAAAAAACTGTTAATTTTTTTGCCAATTGTGGGTGGCAAAAAAGAATACAAAATGGTTATTTTTTGCCGTATTAATTGGTTTCTTTGAGAGCCTGGCATATCGGCTGTGCCTACTGTCATGTTTGTCCAGCTTGCAAGTGGCATAATGTGTGAAGGGGTATGTGGCTATCTTTGTGTTCATGCCTGTGTATGCGTTTGCTATGCAATATATTTATGAGCCGTAAAGATAATTTACTCTTATGTCAAAGAGTCAATCAATATGGGGCATATTTTTTGCACGTTTGCAAATTTTGTCAGATAACTCAATATGGAGATTTAAAATGAAATGGAAGAAAGAAAAGATGATTAAGGGTGTGATCAAATCACCAGCCACTCTATTCCTTCTGGAATGATCCCGGTGCTGGCCTTTTTCTTACATAATATGTACCTGGTACTGTGCTTTGTTAAGGTATATGAAGCAGCTCATGGTGGTCCCAGGACTACACATTTTCAAACAACAGCATTAGATTAAAGAAAAATGCTTAAAATACAACTAATGATCTGAAGAGCAGGTGTTATTTTGGAATTTATTGGGGTTTTAAGTAGAAACCAGGTGTTACAAAGAAGTGATAATTTGAATATTTGATACATCTTGGCATCTGTCTGCAAGAATAAGACCCAAGAGATGTATTTTGCCCAGTAGAGTGTGTGCTAAAGCTCACTAATACCATTCGTCAGTGGAAGTTATTCTAATATTGTTAAGCAGTATATAGACTTCCCTAACTCTTGAGAAGTACTAGATTTTTTTTTCCTAACCCTGAGAGCTATCATATGACACTTATCCAGTGACTGAAGGGGACCCTACCCTTTGAGCTTTTAAAGACAAGTAGCAGGGGTCTTGCCACACCCACAAATAACTCGGTGCCTTGGCATTCCCTACCAGTCCCTGGTCTTCACTATCTGGGGTCATGGTTCTAAATCATTATTGTCTTGTACTCCTCTATGGCCAGTGCCCTGGGGAATGTTCTGTGTGCAGTAGATACATAATTAATATTTCTCACTGACTCATTGGCTATTCCGACATGAAGGAAAGCAAATAACTTCAATAAAACCACAGTATGGCGGCTGAAAAACTCTCCAGGCTTAGTGTTAAATGCCCATTTTTAGTGCATTTGCTAAAGATAAAACAAATTAAACTGGCCAGTTTCAGAGAAGCTACCATTTCTTATGGCTTTTTTGAAACTTTTTAAGAAGCTTTTCTATCATACAAACAGAACCTGTTTCTAAATATAAAGATTCCTTCAAGATGCGAAAATCCCACCACAGGTTCAGCAGCCATTTTACTCTGGCCAATAAAATTGCCTTATCTTAAGTGATTTTTTTTCCCCCTCCTCTCTCCTGAATCACAGAATAATATTCCAGAAACCAGAATCCTTTGATTCTTAAAGAAGAACTAGTCTCCTCGGGAGAGAGGCATAGCTTATTTCGGCCCCAGACAATCATTCCCATTTCTCAAAGACTCATTGAGCCAACAATGTTGTCACTGTTTGTACAACAAAACATTCTTTCCAAAGGGCTTTTGAGTAAATAGATAAATCCTAGGATTTCTGCACAATCATCAAGCCAACTGGCCAAGTCCTCAAATAGTTAAGTTGAGCAGTTTACTTAGAAAGGCTGACAAATTTGCTTCACTTCAAAATATCATTAACACCAATAACACATTTGCCCAAGCCTATTTCTAAGTTGTAAAAAAAGATTGCTACAGATTAAGACCCTTGATATAATGCTATAAGCTCTAACAATGGTATCTTTTATAGTGAAGAGCAACTGCAGACACAAATTGCCCTCTTTCCTGCACCTTTTTCACAAAAATCAATATTAAAGTAGTATCTGCCTTAACTCTCCCATACACTATATGAGAAAAAACCACAGCCGTGCTTAGGACAGTTTAGGTCAATAAAGAATCGATACTGTGGTTGAATCTGTAGAAAGATAAAAGACTTGGAGCTCTCTACACAGAGACCCATTGTTTTCTCTCTATTCTGTAAAGCAGCAGAAGGGCATCACTTGTCTGGGGGTTGCAGGGTGAGGGGAGGTCTCTTTCTTCTCTTTTTTAAGATTGATGTGCATTAAGTGTTGGTGAAAAGTAAAGGGGGCGCAGTCCACACGGGGGGGAAGGGGAATTGTAGACACTATTCCTTCTATCAGAATTTTTTTTTTGTCCCTCCTTTGAGCAATTCCTTCACAGGGTCGGGGGCTGGGTAGAGAGGAACTCGTTACACAGATCCACCCAAGGTAAAGAGGAGGTCAGGCGATACCAAGAGACAGTCTGGATTAAAATCTTGGTTATGTTGAGTGGTCTTGGACAAGTATCTTTACTTTTCTTCAGCCTCAGTTTCCTCTCCTACAATGAAATAAAAGATGATAATATTAGCCAGCTTACAGACTTTGTAATAGACATTAATGGGCTTACCAGGGCCCTAGCACCCACACAACTGTGGTTCTCGGTCTTCTTCTGGTTACATGGAGCCACATGACTAGTTCTGGGCAATGGATTGTGAGAGGAAGGGACATGCTCTACTTCCAAGCTGAGGTGGTGAGCAGCCCTTGCCTTTCTCCTTCCCTGAGACAGCAAACTCAGAGGAGGCCTCCTCTTGAGAGGTAGAGCCTCAGAGCCATGAGATTAAAGTCACCTAGGCATCACCACACGGAGGATGGTGGACTCCTAAAGAGTCACTTGGATCTGTAGTTTTTCATGGGAAACAATTAAGCATTCCTTGTGTTGTGCCATTAAGATTTCATACATTAAATGTGTGAAAATTCCTTACCATGATACTGGAAACAAAACAGCACTCAGTTAATGGGAGAAGTCTGAACAAAGAAGTGGGATGAAATGGCATAGTACATTCAGAAATTTGGTAAATAGAGGAATTCTTAGAAAAAAATCATTACATATTAGAAATGGAAAACTTTTTAAAAACATCCAACTTAGGATTCCTGGACAGGTGTTGTGTAGACCTCAGTCCTGTAAAATGCAAAAAAATGTTCTCTGGCTCAAGAAGTTTGGAAAATGCTGCCCGTTTAATCTCCTGCTTAAAGAGTCTCAATGCACATTTAAATTACTAAAGGCTCTGAGAAGTACTGCACTAGAGAAATTTGGTCAATCTTGTTTATTCCATGACTTCTCAAGTTTGTTTGACCACAAAATGTTTTTCCATGTGATACCAGTTCACTTGCTATGGAAGGCCTTGTTACTGTCCTCAAAGAGCTTATCAAATAAATTGTTCACACTTAGCACTAATATTTGTTGAGGATTAGGTTCTGCTATGCATAACAAGAAGCCTGTACAACAGTGGCTTTAAAAACATAAGTAATAGCTACAGTTATAGCCTTATTATGTGAGTTATTATCATAAGCTTTACATGCATCCACCCACTTCATCCCATAATGTCCTCTCTTACCTAATAAGAGATCTGAAGGTGGAAGTTGAGGGTTGGTGAGGTGACACAAAGCTTTAAATCTCTGCAATCCCATGGTCCCTCCCTCATATTCATCTGTAGAGGACTGTCTGTGATAGCTCTCCACATCAAGAAGAGTGAAGACACGCATAACATATAAAGAGAATCCCCCTGCAGAATTTGCTTCCCTTTCCCTCAAGTTCTTCTTTAAGACCCATCTTTAAATGTCTGTTTATACCTCTGAGTCAGAATCGTGTCACATGGGGGGCACCTGGGTGGCTCAGTCAGTTGAACGTCAGACTTCAGCTCAGGTCATGATCTCACAGCCCATGAGTTTGAGCCCCACATCAGGCTCTGTGCTGACAGCTTCTGATTCTGTGTCTCCCTCTCTCTCTCTCTGCCCCTCCCCCACTCACTCTGTCTCTCAAAAATGAATAAATGTTAAAAAAAAAATTTAAAAAAAGAATCATGTCACATAGGCCCACATATCTGCAAAGGAGTCTGAGGAATGTAGACGTGTGTTTTTGTTGTTTTGTTACTGCTGAGCGCATTGTTGCCCCAAACCAATGGGTGTTTTAAGGAAGGAGGAGAATGGCTATTGGGTAGACAGTAAATAGTTTCTGCCACAGTCCAGCACGTGATCAGATTTTGATCTCTACTTTTGGCAGTGTCCATACTGTGATTCTCACTGACACATACATGAGTGGGAGAGCAGACATGATGGAGATTTGAAAGTAATATGTCAGGAATAGATTTAAAATTTAAAAGAAAAAAAGAGTAATTTTCAAATTCGAACCCAAGGAAACTCAAACTATTCCTCAGTGTGTTCAGAGCCATCCCACCATGAGCTGTCTCCATGGGCTGAAGGATGAACTCTGGAGGTGATATTCCGTTTGAAATCTTAGTATTCCTCTGTTTAAAGTGGGGATGGTAAGAGTCCCTCCCTCCCTAGGTGTGTGGTGAGGATATTAAATAACTTAATCCAAGTAAAATCCTCAAATTAGAGCATGATCTAGCAAGTGTTCAAAAAACTTTTTTGCTCTTGCAACACTGCCTTTTTATATACTTACAGACAAACTACTTCATCATAGATTCTAGTTCAAGGATATGATTGTGGACTCCACACAGAGGGAATAGCACTCACTACTTTTTTTTTTTTAATGTTTATTTATTTATTTATTTATTGAAAGGGTGGAGGGGCAGAGAGAGAGAGGGAGAGACAGAATCCCAAGCAGACTCCACGCTGTCAGCGCAGAGCTCAATACGGGGTTCGATCCCATGAACCACGAGATCATGACCTGAGCCAAAATCAAGATCAGAGGTTTAATCGACTGAGCCACTCAGGCATCCCAGAGCACCCACCTACTTCTGGGGAAAAAACTCTACCAAACGTACTACCTTGCTGAAGTGGGGAACCAGAGCGGCCTGTATGACACTGTGGCAGATACTAGAGTGGGAATTAGAAGTCGGCACAAATGCTGCTCTCTGTAAGTGGAGGGGACCCTCAACACACCCCCAGCCCCACAGGATACCAATGACATTTATGTGTATCATAAGTTTTAGGCCTATGAATTTTGGGTCAGGATTTATTTTTCCTTTTTCCTTCTTCTCTGCAGGTTTCTTGAGCAATGGGTACATCCCAAAGCAGGTCACATGCTTTTCCTACTGAATGCCCCAAATGTAAGACAGATTTTATTTAGGTGTCTACACACTTTTTCCCCCAAGATTAAGAGTTGCGAAAATGTTCCTTGCAACTGCTCTCACTTTACGAACTATAAACACTGAGAAATATCCTTCCCCTGTACGTTATTTCAGCGTGACTAATCAGAGAAAACTGCAACATATTGTTTAGTTATCTAATGAGACAGAATTATTGATTAATTCTCAACTGAGGGTTCACTGCTCTAGTTGTGCTCACCCCAACACCCCTTTCTTTCATTTTCTTTTGTTTCTAGAGACGTTGCGCTAATGTACAATGGGAAGAAGAGAGCAGGTGCTACACGCCCATACGTCCTTCTCTTGTCTTGTGGGCACTCAGCACTCAGCCCAGGGCAAGTACCCTGCCTTCTCAACTGCCATTGCCACTTCTCTGGGCACCGGGGGTCAGAGCCAGAGCTCTGTTCCTTCTGCTGGAACCACGGTGGGATAAACCTGGTCAGCACACCACACCGGTGAGTTGTGTTACATGTAGAGTTGTCTCCATCCTCCGGACCGGGAAACGCTTGTTTGAGGCTAAGGTCAAACAGATGGTAAACTGGACCAAAATATAAAGCAGTTTTGTCCTGGGCAAAGCAGGAATTAAAGTCACCCCAGCTATAAGCCATAGTAGCGGAGAGGCGGACTGCAAATGGGTTCGTGCACAGACTTGGGCTTTTGACAGACTTGCCTTCGGCTATGGATTGAGTCGCTTTTCAATTGGGTGGCCTTTGGTGACTTATCTTATTTTCCTCTCACTTGGTTTTCTCATCTCTAAAATCAGGATGGTGTTTTTAACCTCAGTGGGCTTTTGTGAAGATAAAATGGAGTGTTAGAAGTAAAGGACTTAATGGTGATGACAGGAAAACAATAGCCGCTGGTTGTTATAGGGTTTTTGTTTGTTTTGTTTTCTTGAAGACCATATGGTGACACTTTGAATCTGGGCTCCAGGTAGGAAAGAGAAAAATTGAAAGAAGAAAAGTATATTCATGTTTATGTACTCTAGTCTTATGTCTTAGGTAACCCTCATCTTGAGAGAGAAAGGGAGGGAAAATAAACACTGCACGTACAATAGCAGTTTCAATAGATTTCTACTGAGGAAATGGAGGGGTAGTTTTTGGGGGTGGCAGGGGAGCTAACCACCTCCTCTTCTCCTGAAGCCCCGTTCTGATTCTTGGGAGTTCAACAGGGTCCAAGACAGCTGGGGCACACTTCGCCTCCTTTTGGGTTAGAAGTCACCCGTCATTCTTGCTCCTTGTCTAGCTCACTGCTCTGCAGAATGATTGCTGTTCCGGCCGCCCACCCTCTGCTCCCACGCAGTAACTTGTATCAGCTCTGCCAACTGGTTTGGGACAGGCTTAACATCAAAGTCCTTTATTTGGATTTTCCCTTCATCTCCAACTGACTCTGTCCCAAACTCAATTTCCTCTTTCCTCTTTTTCAATTAACTACAGTTGCCCAGAGCTGGGGAGATAGGAGGAGGTACTAGGGGCATACATCTGTCATCATTTATCTGGTAGTGTATGGGGTATGCTGGCATTCAGATCCCTAATATAGCCTGTTGGACTCAAATAATTCTAGACATATTTGATTTTTGTAATAGATAGAAACAACACACAATGAGCCTTTACATCAACCACCCAGGGGGGCATTTAGAGTGAATTTCCAATCTATTCATGATCTGTTATTCCCAGCCCCAAAAGTTACCATGTTATAGCAGAATACCTAGGGACTCCATATGTTATGGGAACACAGCAGAACCAAAATGAGTTGAAAGAAGAATGCATTCGATTCAAACATGGGATGAAACAGTACCCAAGGAGCCCCCGTTTCATTGTCTCTACCTGGGACCCTGGGACAACACAGCCATCTCAGCCCCATTCAAGTGTGACATTTCTTTTGAATATGACAGTGGCAGCGACCTTGTCATTAACTGATGCTATGAGCAACATTTCAGCTTTCATAATTCAGTTAATTTTCAAACCAGTGGTTACTAAACCCCCAGTATAATTTTCATATAATTAAGCCACACACACACACACACACACACACATTCTCACGCACACAAAACATCCACAAAAGTGACAAACAGCAGAGGAAAATAAAACTGAAAACCCAGAAAAGCTAGAAGCAAGATTCCAATCTGTTTTTTGGTTTCCTTTTAGTAGAGGCATGTGCGTTTGGAAGGGAAATGAGCAAAAGTCAGTTGGGGCTGAAGGGTGTGGGAAAAGAGAGGGTTGATTTTCCATCCCTTTTCGGATTCCTGTGAAAAGGCAAAGTA
The DNA here is from genome assembly GCA_030068075.1 of Paguma larvata. Classification (NCBI taxonomy): domain Eukaryota; kingdom Metazoa; phylum Chordata; class Mammalia; order Carnivora; family Viverridae; genus Paguma; species Paguma larvata. Next base: position 61,046,183 of record CM057836.1, read on the forward strand.
CAGCTCGCACTCTTCCTTTACTGACCAGTTACATATTTCACATATGCATGATGAGATCAATGTCTTTGGGTAAAGGAATGCGGTATTTTCAGTTTAGATGTTAGTTCCAAAATTGTACAGAGCAGTCTTAGGAAGGACATTTAGCTATGTCTTCATACTAGCAAAGATTTCAATGAGAGCTGAAGATTTCAACAGAACTACTTAAATGTTTGAGTAACTAAAATCCATATAATGGCTTTTAAGGAAAACAACTGGTTGTTTTCATTTGTAATAGCAGAAGATTGAATTAATGCTGAAAGAATCGTGTATTGGAAAATTTATGTATTTGCTTTCATACACAGGTCAGGTGAAATCTGCTGGCCATTTGTCTTCCCCATTGTGTTCTCTGAGCTTTTTATTTGTATGGTAGGTAATCCAAAATTCAGAAAACTTAGTTTCTCTCCTAACTGGATATGATCTTTCCTCGGCTATGTAATCTGATTTTTCTCAAAGTGACTTGTCACATCAATATATGCCCTTCTCTCTCTCGACCTTGCTTAAATAACACCACAATTTTAGGATATTTTATCCGTTGCTAAGAGAGATTCAAATTAATATTAGCCTTATGCTGATATTGTGTTTCGCAGGGAAACTACATATGAAACTTAGGGATTTGAGAGGATGGAAATATTAACCAGATTGTAAATCCCTTGAAATCAGTTTTATTTCCTCTCCCTGTTCCTCTTTCTGTTGTTTCCCTCTTCAGTATCTCTCTCTTTTAATCTCTCACCTCCCATCTGCCCTTTATAACTCCCTATTCATGCTCAATGAGTAGAGAAAAAGAGGAAAATAGTAAATATTTAGGACTGTTATTCTAAGATCTTGTGGTCCCCTCTCTCCAATATGTAAATAATTTAAACACAATCTGGCCAGGATTCCCACAATGGGTGAGTTCCAATCCCAGCGCTTCCTAGGAGCTCTCTTGAGGGTTGGAAGGCAGTGGCCTGGGCCCTGGCTTCATGCTCCGGTTTTATTTGGAGTGACCAAATTCACAGTGTGGTAGAAAGTGGAGGCACCCCAAACTTGAAGTGATTTAAAACAACTAGATATTATTTAATTCATAAATGATCGTGAAAAAAATAATACACATAGACTTGTGAACATTAATTATCTTTATCAGTAGAATTTCAGGTGAGTTTCTTTGTTTTTCAAATAATATTCAAAGCATTGGATCACTCCCAAATCAGGAATGAAAAGTGGGTATTTTCTTCCACTATCTTTACTCTTCTCTTATTATTATTATTATTATTTTTTAACTTAAAACACTTTGTGCATCCAGGAGGGTTTAGGATCCTGGAAGAGAGAATTGCCTAGGAGGAAGAGGCGGAAGAACCAGTAGATATGGGTCCCAGGCCCACCCCCGCATTCAGTCTCTCCTTTTGTTTCTTGTTGCTATTGTTTTATCCAGGATTTGCAAATATTTGGGGCAACAAATGACAACCCAGAGAAAAAGAAACAAAAAACTGAATGAAAGGAAGCTGCCCATCTCAGACGCTGCTCAGCCACCTGAAGGGTCCCTGAAGTATGGCTGGCTCCCCAGCTGGGCACTCCCATCTCAGAGGGTGGGACCTACACTTCTCCCAAGAGATGAGCCCAGCCCTAATGGCTCTCAATGTCAGAAAGACTTCCGCGATACCCATCTCACAGCCTCCTCCCCTGAATTTCTTCACATTACTCTCAGTTAGAGCGCAGCTTCTAGGTGAGATAATTCTCCCCTCTCCTCCAGTCACATCCCTTCCTGATTTTAGTAGATGACTATCAGGTGTCCCCAGTCTCTGCTTAGCTAAGCTCTACACATTTAGTTCTTTTAATCTTTCCCCATAAATCAGTCTCTCCAGCTCCTTAATCATTCCTGACACATGATTTACCCAATAGTTTACCATCAGAATGTGAGATCGTTGTCTTTGAAAGTGTATCAATATAAATTATTTAAAAAAACATTATTAGTATTGAGTCCTTGGGGAGAGAGGGGGAAAGGGGGCGGGAGAGAGAGAGAGAAGACGACTGCTGTAATTCTTTAATGAGAGCTGGGGCAAGAAGTCTAGAGTCTTAAACGAAAATACACAAATGACTGCCATGTTACTGAGAGCCCTGAGTCGACACAAGTAAAAGGGTCTTCCCTACTTCATGGAAGTCAAATGCTCTTTCTAAAAGGGGATGGCTGACCATTTAATACTTCATGTAGTAGTTAAGCCAAGAAACTTTGAAAAACAGTTTTACTGCAACTCTGTTAAAGAATGAACAAGTTCTAGTAATAAAAGCCAGCTATATTCCCAGGCAGCGCTCGCCTCACCTCATGCTTTTGGCAGGCCTGCTTGTGAAGGAGGTAGAGGGAAGAAGAAAAAGAACACTGTATTTTCTGTTCAGCACTGCATATAAACTTCCCAACATGGCCTAGGAATTTTCAATAGCTTTCTGATCTTTTTACAGCCTGACATCATATTCCTCTACAGTGACATCATGGCTTTTAAGGCTAGGAATCCAATGGTACTAGTATCTTAAAATGTTCCCAACCCATCAAAATTTGGCATTTAATGCTTTTCCTTAACAACCTTAAGTTTCCAAAGTTTTCTTTGGGTTTTGAAGACTTCAACCCCAGATCCCAGATAAGTTTCTATGTGTTTACAAACTGTGAGGCCAAGCCTATGAGTAGCACCTTATAAAAAAGGCCTGGCTGGGAAGGCGGCTTTACTGGAGGGACGTTCAACCGAGTTAGAAAAGAGACAAAACAGTCTGGGTTCAAGAAGTAATGCTTTCTTTCTCTTTTTCTCCAAGACCAGCAATTTGCACCTCCTTCCCCATTCCCTGTGGGTCTGTTCTAACCAATACTTTTCACCACAAGACCAAAAAAAGAAAAAAAATAAATCTAACCTTCCTTATGATGCTATTGCCCTAACTTCCCAGGAACAGCGGCACAGGCCCTTTGTTCCTCACCTGCCAACAAGATGGCTGGAGATTCGGTGTTGCAGGGTCTCAAGCAGGCAGAGAGTGCTACCCAACCTTCCTCCACAGAGAGACCAGTGGGCTAGAAGTTGGGTCAGAGCACTGACATCTTTCTCACCCAGGCATCTGCTAGAGCTGCCCCTCGAACTGTCTGCGGTAAACAATCATTCATCAGTTTGGTTTTGGTTTTGGTTTTCAAATCCACCTTGGACAAATATGTATCCAACTGAGCATGACCCATATAGGGCTTTACCACATGCAGAAGCTAGGCAAGGTCAACAACATCTGAACTGGCCTCTTCTTTCTTCAGAGAGAGAGAGAGGCAGTGTTCAGGCACTCGAATGTTCTGGTGATATGAAATTGCTACTAACCATTTACTTTCAATGTCCATACTTGCCATGTCATGGGACATTTCATGGGACATTTCCAAACAGTTTCGAACTGGCACCTGGCCACCACATCCTGAGCAGCACTGTACTAGAGCAGGGTCGACAAGCTAAGTCTGTGGGCCAAATCCCACCTAACACCTGTTTTTGTAAATAAAGGTTTGTCCAACACATATGAATTTTCTATGCTTCCCACTAACACAGCAGAGTTGAGTAGTTGTGACAGAGTACGCAGCTTGCAAGAATAAAATATTTACCATCTGGCCCTTTAAGAAACAGCTGATGGACCCCTAACTAGGGCACACTATGTAACAAAAAGATGGGGTAAATATCAGCAAAGTTTATACCACCTGTCCTCACACTATCCCCTTCTCTTCCAAGAAGAGATGAGATTTGACACTTACCGTAAGCTCTTGGTTCTAGATTGGACTACTCTTTCCCAAAAGGAAGATGCCAAGGTGTTTGCTGTATTTATACTTCAGCACACAGACCTAGGGAGGATTTACACAGCAATTATCAAGAAGAAAGTCTTTTGGGCCTTTTCCGTGTGTGTGTGTGTGTGTGTGTGTCCTCACCCACATGTGGTATACAAAAAGCCATTCCAAGGCTGAACCAAATTACCACGAACTTGCTGTGAGAATAAACAGCTAGGCCCCACTGACCATGTTCATAAAGAAGTTCTTTTGTTAAAGAAAGCCACTCAGGAAGAGGGAGGGAAGGGGCAGAGAAGAGGGGCAGCCTGCTTTTTAAGAGGGTCTATATTGCTCTAATCAGAAACAGCTGTGGCCAGTTTAATGCTATCGTAGGGCTCATATAGATGTGACATCACGCAGAACTAAAGCTTGGCCAAGGAGTTTTACAGGAGAATGCCTTAAACTCCAAGGATTCAGTTACAAATTTGTATGTGGCGTGTGTTTTTTGAATGAATTCAAAACTGGGAGCCAACACCACATCTCACCTCCTTCTAGTAACTCAGAGGGCTCTAAGCAGGGGGGTGGGGGGGAGTTTAAGCTTAGAATTAAAATCTTTATTAATTTTAAGCTAAAGAGAAGTAAATGAATTTGCCATCATTCCAGTTTATTACATGTCTAACTAGAAAGGCTTTCACAATCAGACCAGTATCCTGGCCAAGCAGGAGGAACTGGGAGACACTTTATATTCTAATTTCAAACTGCAGGGTGTCCCAGGTGTACTGTATAGGATTTCCTGTAATTTACCAGCAAAATAAGCAGTCTACAGGAGTATGTTTGCCATACTGTACATTTGTATTAATTACCCAGCAGGATAAAGTGATTTCTTTGTGATAGAAAGAGACGTGGATCTACAGGAAAATCATTAAACCAAACCGGGAAAAACAGACACTTTTCCGTTGTTAAGCAGTTTGGCGGGATTCAGGATTGGAGTCTGGGAGTACGTAATTGGTACCATTTTTCTCATACTCACTCCGTTTTCTCCAGTAAAGGAGAATGGCCTCTCCAACGGACACCAGCAACCAACGCTAAAGGGCTCTGCCGGCTCTCTGAGGGTTACCAGGAAGTATGAGACAAGGCGACTCCCCTCAAGCCGTATCATCTTGTTAGAAAATTACTCCAAGATTAAGGAGTATACTTGTCGCGATGAGCACCGGGTAATGTACGGAAGTGTTGAATCCACTGTCTTGTACACCTGCAACCAATATGACACTGTATGTTACCTACCCTGGATTTAAAATAAAAACTTAAAATTAAAAAAAAAATTACTCAGAGATGGGCAAAACCACACCAAGGGTAGGAAGCAATCAATGCTAAGCAGAAAAGACAACGGGTACCAGAAAAGTTCAGAGGTGGGGAGTGCACTGCATGCTGAAGTCATAACTGAGGGCTTCCTGGAGAGGGCAGAGTTGGGGCAGGATCTCACAGGAGGAGCATACTCCAGACATGTCTGGGAAAGGCAGTAAAAGGCAATGGAGAAAGGAGGTATACGAGGCAAGGAGCCAGATTTGTGCTACAGGGGTTCCAGTGACAACATGTGGTCAGAGAGGATTCAGTGTGAGGCTATGGAAGTCATCCTGAAGTCAGCTAAGAACTCTCCCTACTGCTCAAACGTTCTCCATAATCTAGAACTTAAACTGACTACCTTCTGAGATGAACCTAAGAAAGAAATTTCTGGCCTCTGTTCTGGTGTAATACACACTGTAGCCTGAGTTTCAAAGAAAGCAGAGCCTAGGGCAATGGTGTCTGTGGTTCTATTTGATTAGGGAAGAAAGCCCAGGAAGCAAAGGAGAGAAAAGGGGTAAGACAAGAAAGAGAGTGCTGAGCTGGCCCCTGCTGAGGAGCAGGTGTCACTGCTTGCTCCATGGTGTAGATTTTATCCTAAAAAGATGCCCTTTGACAGCTGCATCCCACAACACTCGGTTGGTCAGAAGCAGGGGGAAGATTTATGTCAGCTTCTGCCTACCACTGGTCAAAGGTTCACTCTGTGGGACATTGGGTTCCCTACACTTTGGGGCTGTGCACACGTGTGTTCTTAGTTATACTGTGGCCTCACACACCTTGGAGCCACTAGGGGAAAACGCCAGGATGGGGGAGCAGGCATATAGACCCCTTATCCCTCAAGTGGCACTTGTGTCCAGAAGCTTCATAAGTGAGCTGAGATCCAAAGTGGCCCTCGGAGGTGCCTGACTCATATGACAAGCCTTTTCTCCTAATTCCATGAATTCCATCAGTTTTTAATCCTCAGGTGGTTGTCTTAAAAACAGCAGTACTGAAAGAACGAACAAGACAACATTGAACAAAAGTCCTGAAGATCAAAACGCACCTTCCCCTGCCCTCCTGGGCCTTTCCCTGGGATACATCAGGACCTTGTTTTATCTTAGACAAATGGAGAAGAGGCTTACATAGTAGTCTTTACTAATGAAGTAAGACACTTTGCTGTGGAAATAACAACTAATGTCAAATAATAGCCATCCTATGGAATTATGTGTAGCCCACTAAAGGGGAGGAAAGGCCTGGAATAATCTCAGAATGTATTTTTCCCCATTCCACATTTTCCTATCTTCTCTGCTAAGTAAAGATGTAGATACTGTGTAAACAGACACTGAACATATAAAGATAGATTTATAGGATGTTCAATGAATGAATGAATGAATGAATGAGCGAGCCAACTCAGAAACCCACCCAGCAACCCTGAGTGAATATCCATAGACAAACCAGTGATTCTCCAGTTTTAGCTTGCATCAGAATTACTGGAGTGGGTTTGGTAGAACAGAATCCCCTGGAAGGGTCGTCAGAACACAGGGCACAGTCGTTCGCAAACGTCACTGATGCCGCTGTATCCTCGGACCATACTTTGAGAACCAGCCCACAAGCCAACCTGAATCTGTCACTTTTGGTCAAACAACTGCTAACCTGAAAATCGTTTGGATGAGGATTTTGGCATGAGCGTATTAACTCCTTGCTACTCAGGGTGTGGCCCAAGGACCAGCAGCACAGGTGTTGGCTGAGAATTTGCATTTATAACAAATCAGAACTGCTGAATCACTACAATACCTTTTGTTTTCCCTTAGTAAGGATAGAGATGCATATATGATTGGCAAGGTCTTATAGTTCCTCTGGGTCATTCTTGAGATCCAGGATGAAAAAAAGCATTTGTAAACGTTCCATTAACTCTAAATTGACCTCAAAGCACTCCAAAGTCATTTTCTCTCTCTCTCTCTTTTTTTTGTAGATTAAATAGGTACTTGAAATTGCTATTAGTTAATAAAAACCTGAAGATCACCTTATTTTCTTGTTTCTTGTCTCAAAATCAAGTGAGGTCTAGAACCAGAAAGGTGCAGGTTAAAGGTCAATCCTATTTCTAGCACGTATTATTTGGGGTGAAGAGAGTGACACTATTTTAGCCAGAGGTTGACAAATCTGTTCTGTAAAGGCTTCGCAGGCTATGCAGTCCCTGTTGCAAAGCTCAACTCTGCCATGGTGGTGGGAAAGTCATAGACAGTGCACAAACTTACGGGTGTCACTGAATTCCAATAAAGCATTGTTTTACAAAAGCAATAGTGGGCCAGTTTTGGTCCATGGGCCGTAAGCATCTGGGCTCAGCTTCAAACTCTTGAAGCCTCAGTTTCCTTGTCTGTAAAATGGGCTTAGGAAAACCTAGCTGGCAGGGTAAAGATGAACTAAAATAATGCATACAGAAGCATCTGCCAAAAGAGTTCAATGTTGTTAATTCCTTGCATCCTTTCCATTTCTCCTAAAATTCAGGTGCGAAAACTAATGGACCATTTTGATTAGACAGGTTCCAGTGAATTTGCTTCGCGCGCACGCATGCACACACACACACACACACACACAGAAATTCTCTCTCTCTCTCTCTTTCTAGAAGTCAGCATATTCCTCCAAGCAGTGACTTGGAGGTGAATCCGATCAAAGAAAGCAAAGAAAGGGAGAGAGGGGACTGCTGCCGATCTAGGACAACTTCCACCGCCCTCACCTGATGGAGCGGAGAAGAATGTAGCAGGGGCTGTGTGAAGGTACATGTTTGCATGTGTGCAAGCAGCTGTGACACACCCCGGACGTCGAAGCCCTGAGAGGCTGGTGGTAACACAGTGACTGAAGTGGAAGGAAAAAGGCCAGGTGAGGAGGGAGGACAGAGAGAAGCTCAGAGAAAAGGGACTGAAAGAAGAGAGCAGCACAGGACAGCAGCGAACTAAGACATACAAGGCTTGTTCCTTCGGAATGAAACCTCCCCTGGGCACATATGCTGGTTTGACTTTCTGTCCTGAAACTGGATGCTTGGGTATCTAATTGGTTCAGAAGTGATTTCAAATGCTTGGGGAGAGATATACCCCCTTCTACCTTATGATCAGACAAGCTCTCGTGAAGGTCAACACGAACTTGTCGTTCCACCTGGAACACAGGACTTGACCCAGTGAATCTGCAGACAGAACCTGAGCTTTGCCCTTTGGCTTGCTCACATCCCTCACCTCCCGGGATGGCTTGGCTCCTTCCAGGGAAAAATCTACCATGGGAGAAAACTGGACATGTTATCTGAGAACCTTCCACTCTCATAGCCACATTTAGCCAAACAGAAATCACCTCGATTTTAATATTCTAGTTTTAAGCCACCCCATACCCAGGCTTATGTTCCTCTCCCCGCCTTTTTTTTTTGGGGGGGGGAGGCCATTTTCTGTGCTTCTTTTCAAGGTCGTAAAGAAATTAAGCCAAAGCCCTACCTCCTTTCCCTTTTCATATACCCTGAACGGTTCTAGAGAAATTTTCTAGAGAAAATAGAGCTTAATTTCTTGGAGGTGTTTTGTTGACAAGAAAATGGAAAGCATGTGTCCCCGCTTCGCTTATTGTACTTCCAAGTAATGAAAGTATTTAAGAAGGTACAATTATGATCTTGGCAAGCACCTGGGGCTCTTGGAACTGTTTTTTCACACTGAATAAACACTGCAGATAATCTGTTTATGTTACACTGTTCTGAAAAGCTATCTACAACAAAAGGCCACAACCATTCTTTAGTTTCCTTTTCTTGAAAGGAAAAAAATATATTGCTCTAATAATTTGCTGAAAATGATTTCATTGTCTCCATTTTCACTCTAGCCAGACAGAAACAGGTTTTGGTAAAGGAGTTTATGGGTTTCTTTTTTTTCCACCACGTTTCACTGAATAGTGTAATCTATTTTTTTCTAGTTACCTGGAATTCTTGTTAACAATCCCTAGTGACTAAGGATCAGTTGCCTGCCCTAAAAAATTAACTATAAGCCTCCTTTGAATAAGGAAAATTCATTTCATTTTCTCAATCTGATTGACTGACTAAATGGTATCCTTAGTTTCATTCAAACCTGGTACAGCCCCCAGGAAAGAGCAAAGAATCCATTTCTCTTTAACAATCCATTTCTCTTTAAGCCAATAATAATAATTAATAATAATAATAATAATAGATGGTAACAAGGCACCGAGTTAGGAAGCTCTAGTCTCCAAAATGCATGTCTTCAGCCTGATCTGGTCAGAACCTTTCACCTGAGAATTACCTGCCTAATAAGCATCAGAAAATCTAGAAAGATGACATAGGAAGAGAAGAATCAACAGCACATTCATCTGTTTTGCAGCGTTGTGAGGTTCAATGAGCAAGTTCCAGAAAGGGGAGAAAAGCAAGCCCTCCAACATCACATCCCAAGGAGGCTCATTCTTACACAGAGCGATAAACGGTCAATATCCCAGCAATTCAAAACTATCGTCTTTCTTCTCCCTCCATGAATTTAAGGTGGGTCACCTGTTGCCCTTTAAGGTGCAGGGGCTGGGGGTGGTCTTAATCCTTTCTGAGTCAGAGAGAAACACTTTTTGTGATTTGTGGTCCATAGGCTGTCAGGATGTGAGAAACAATTAGTCAGATAGGGACGGTGTTCCTGTTCATGTGAAAGTGATATTTTCTGTAAGTTCATTCAAGTAGGTATTAGAAATGGATTGTCTGCCCTGCTCAGTTTCCCCTCCCCACTCACTTTCAAGGCATTCAGGAAGGGCACAGAGGATGTCCACGAAGGACAGAAGCTTTTGTCCAAAGCCTACCACAGGTTCATCTTCCTGTACTGCCTCTAATCAAACATCCTTGAGGAATACATTCTCTATCTTTGCTTTCACTTAGATGTACTGACCCCTGAAGGAGAGACGGCCGGGACTTCAACTCTGCCTCTGTTGCCCTCAGGAAATACGTGGCGGGAATTCCGGTGTCACAGGTTATGTTGCTAGAGTCATCTACCGTAAAAGGCAGAAAGAATTGGACAATTTGTGATTTAGTCCATCCTTTTCAATTTGGCCATGTGGGGACCAGGGTCTTGAGAGCTGAGGTCACCCCACTGGGTAATGGCTCTGCTGATCCCAAGTAGTGTCCTTCTCCACCTAGCTGCTGCCTTCATTCAATGCTGAGTATTCCCATGGTACTGAGAGTCTTTGAGCTCTGGGGTCCCTAAGCGTCTAACCACTAGGGGGCAAAACCAACCCTTCAGTCCCAGTAATTCATCCCAGCTGAGCAGCTCCCTTTCTCCCCACCCCCTTCCCCGCCCGTCCCTCCGACCCCCTCCCAAGAAGTCTTCTTCTAGTAATGTTTTGAATTAAGAAGTTGCAATAACATTCTCACAGACCCCTTTAGCTCTGCGGGTTGGCCTCACCGAAGGCTAAAGGAATTCACAGCAGCCTCCTGAACAGCCTGGGGCCTGTTTCTCCAACAGCTATAAAGAGAGAAACCCATTGTGAAAGACTACAGTCTGGTTCTACCCCTCAGCCTAACATTTACGGCATCCCAGACCATTATCAAAGCAGAGACCCTGTCTCTGCTTCCTGTTCCTTTAGGTGTGTGTGGAGTGGAGGCAATCTGATGTCTGCCTTTCATAGCTACGGTAGCTAATGTGACCAAGTGCACACTTAGGAGAGTCAGGTGAGGAAGTGGTTTCAGAAGGAATGTCACACTGGTGATGCTTTTGCACACTTATGTGGCCCCGTGGTGAATGCCTGGTCTACTTCTACGTGTTGAATAATCGATGCATGATGACTGAGTGATTGTTATGAATGTGTTCTCAGGAAATAGGGAGGGTATGGAATGGAGTTATTAGCCCATCTTACGGAGAAGAAGTAAAGCAGAGAGAAAATAGCCATCATTATTATTACTAGTAGGCATTCCTTAAGAGTAATGTACACCTCAATGAATCTTAGTAAGAATTAGCTCTACTTGCAGAATATTTTCCCATCAAGGGCCTCCTCAATGTCCTGTGTGGTCGTTTACAGTCAAGCAGACTGCCTGCCTACCTACTCAGACATTCTAGTCCTGCCTCAAGACACTACTGGACACCACACCCTCCCCAACCTGGTGTGCAGAGAGGCCTTCAACTGCCATTTACTTCTTCTGCCTTTGGAAGTTGGCAACTGCATCTCTGATGACTCAGGTGAGAAAAAGTGTGGCATGCCTGCATGAAGAATGGATTGGAAGGAAGCTCTTAGTTTTGTTGATAATAACTGACCATTCTTCAGTTATTAGCAGTATATTTCCTGTTAGATACGGTTTGCCAACTGCGCTCACCATCTGAAGAGCTTTCTTGAGTGTCTTCTCTCTCTCTCTGTGGCTCTCAATGCTTCCCTACCAAACCTTATCCATGTGTTCCTGGCCGGGTGTTAAATACCAGTGGAGAACTCAGCAATGATCCTTGAACAATGATCATCTAACTTACAGGCACTGGAATCTTGGTCTACACATCTAGGTTGAAAAATAGGATGCTGACCTTAATCTTTTTTTTAGAGCTCACTTCCCACCTGATTATTTCTGGTTTAGTTAGTCCTTGTGGACACAGAAACTTGGCTACCCACTTCAAATTCACTGTAGCTTCATTCAACCTACAATGAATGACAAAAACTAGAGCCTTTTAGCCAAATGGAATTGGTCATGAAGTGTAAGCCATAAATAATTCTGATGAGTTTGGTTGCTGTCATAGCATAACCTAGCCTCACCTGACAGCAAGTTAAACATGAAAGCAAATAGTTTTCAATGAACAAAAAGCATAGAAGAGGAAGTGATTAACGCTCCATGAACTCAGAGAGATTGGTTAGGGGAGATTTCTCAGGGAAATAGCTAAGCTGCGGTACAAAGTGGAGGGTGCGAACAGAGATTTGCCAGGTACAAAGTTGGCAAGGAAACACCAGGCCAAGTGATCGCAAGTAGAGAATCATGTTGCGTTTGCAGAAGTTTTACCTATTTTTATAGATATAGAATGAAGTCCAACTGGGGACGTGGAGGGAGATGAGACCTGAAAGGTAGTTCGGATTTAGTTCATATATTTCAATTTGCTCACAACAATCAGTGTACTCCTTTTGTCCTGGTGTGTTATTAATAGTTTTCCCTTTTACTCTCAAAGATATACCAGTGTGGATGAAAAATTACATGGCGACCCTACTTATATGTCATGATTATAAGACGGGTTTCTATTTTAGAGTCGATGAAGTCAACAAGGAGGAGACAAGCTTAGACTTAGGTTATGGAAATAATCCTTTCACAGCCAAGTTTCACAGACACTGCTACATGCCTCTCAACGTTCTTTCTACCCTTCTCTAAAAATAAGCACCCTGATGCTTAGCAGGCCCAAAAGTATCTAGCTAAAAGATTAGCTTCCCTTGCAGTTCTGTATAACCATGTGACTAAGTTCTGGCCAAAGAGATGTAAGTGAGAGTGTTACATGGAACGTCTGAAAAGTCTCTTTAAGGAGTCAGGGGATACACTTAAATGGATCATAAGTATAGGCTCATAATGTTTGTAATGCAAAGCCATAACTAGAGGGAATCTAGGTCCTTGATGACTTAATGGAGCCACCACGGGAACCTTAACCTGCCCCTTTTCAGACCTCTTTTATGTGGGAGATAAATGCATTTCTACTTTGTTTAGGTGATGTTATTTTGGATCTTTCTATAAATGCTGCCCAATGAACTGCTAACCTATAGGTCAGTTCTTCACCAAGAATTGTTACCATCAATCCAGCAGGAGCCTTTAAGAAGATACAGTTTTGGCCCCGATCTCAAAGTCATTCTTTAACCCAACTTTATTAAAGAGTCCCATATTCTGAGAGTTATTAGACCCTCATGAATAAAAGTGACCATTCTCCATTTGTCTCCTTGGGATTTTTCACCATTGATTAGAACCTGGAGGAGAGGTCACTCCTTTTAGTCAGAAAGCTCTCCTTAGAAACTTAGCTCTTTGGATTTGGTTTTGTGCATTTTAATAATTCAACTCAAAAAAATCTATTGTACTTTAAAGTGCTCTCTGTTGGCTGTGGAGTGAGAATGATTTTTAATGGGATGGGGGTGGGTATGGAATATAGAGAAGGCAAAGAGGGATAAGGAAAGGAGCAGACATTTACTTTTGAAGGGACAACAGTATTCTAAACTAAATGGCTGTCACCAGGAAAGTGCTTTCCTGTAGATCCTTCCATGTTTCTATCTTTGCCATTGGACTTACTGTGTAAAAAGAGCAAAAGCAAGGAAGTGCTCCCTTTAGGCAAGACTCTTGATCAGAGTAAATGTGTGTGTGTGTGTGTGTGTGTGTATACACAGTGTAATATATACGTATTCGAGCAGCCAAAAGTAGACCTTAATGCAGGCAAGCAGTAAATGTAAAGAAGCAAAAGTGGATCCAGCCAGATTATATATTAAATAAAAGGCAATGAATAAGCACTGAGTGAAATTTTATATGTGCACATTACACCGAACCAGTCAAAGATTCTGACCCTTGGCACTGCAGAAATGATGCAGCCATCTTCTTCGTTCTGATGCTTTCAATAAAATCATTCCCAAGAGAGCTAGGGAAAAATTCTCTCTCTCAATAAAACGTGAAACCGTCAGTATTATGAAAAAGCATACTAATAATTGGATAGTGTTCTCAAGTCACTTTCATAAAGCCTCTCTTTTCGCTTCCCTCCTCAGGTTTTAATATTTCCCGTTGAGTCCAGCAGATCACAAGGGTTTTGTTGGAGATAGAAAGTTGCAGCATTGATTGGTGCCCTTGTGAGGTGCAGGTCAATAACGCGCATATCAACAGAGGTAACCTGATGAATAATGCACTGAGTTCCTAAACATGACCCACCCACAATGAATATGCTGCTCTAATGCGAATGAAGGGGTACAGCTGGAGCCTGCACCCTCTCCACAAGAGGGGAGGACAGGTCCCGAGTAACAGGAGCCTTTGGTTCAAGTCACACTGAGCCCTACAGATGCTGGGCTATGAGCCGAAGGACTGATAGAAGGGGTGTTGGGATGTGGTAGGAGGAGGTTCTGGAAGGGAAAGTCTTGTCCATGGCAATGAAATAACACAGGAATGCGGGATTGGCCCAGAATGGTAAAGGCAGGAGAAGTGCGCAGCAGCATCGGGGATGAATGAAAGTTTGCAGTCACAACAATTAGTACCAGTTGACAAGGTCTCTTAGAAACATGTCAGCAGAGGGAGTCCACATATGGTACCTCTTTTACACCTTTCCAAAGTGGGGAGAAGAGTGGGAGGAGAGGAGGGATGTTGACAGTAAACATTCAAGACAAGGGAGGTGAAGAATTTTTTAAAAGCTAACGTGCGAAAGGCAACTCTTCAGTTTCAGGATAAGCCAAAGGGAGAGAGCACTGTTGGTCTCACCAGCTGTCAGCCTCACTGCTCTGTGTTCCGTGCCCCCCTCCCTTTCTGCTCACCGCTGCCCCACAAGGCAGAGCGCCAATGGCACTGCTCCTTTGGTCACTGATCCGAGCACCTTGACATTTTTGTCTGAGGGCTTCACCGAGGTCTTCCGTGATCTTCCACACCCTCCTCCATGCCTCATGGGGCCAACTCCACCATCCCTGGGCCGACCAAGAAATTCATTCAAGGCAGTGCTGAAAATGCACTGTTATGCTCCATCCCACTTCCAACCGATAAAAGCCAGTTGAAACAGATATCCACAAGAAGATTGAAAGGGGAGAGGTGGTAAATGTGATGCGTGTATCGGGATGAGGGCAGTCTTGCAATGGCAGAGATGTGGAAACAGTAGACTGCAGCCCTAGCAGATATGGGAGAGTCGTAGGCTGGTTTTAGCGCTCTCAGTTTGGGTTAGCCTCTCCCCAGAGAGTATGGGCCTTCTTCCCATGTTACACTCCTAAGAGTGGGCCATTTTGATGTGCTCCAATTTTCTGATATTTTGATGATCATGATACTATCACTTCCAACAACATTATTTAGATGGGTTAAAAAATAAGACATTTGTGCTACTGAAGCTTGGAGGTAGAGAGGAGGAAGTGGTAGGGGCATTTATGAGAAGAATCGAAACACAAGCCACTTCTTTCTCTCTTCCTGACCACTGTACTGCACCAGGAACTGTGCATGGTTATTTTCCCAGGAGCTGAAGTGTTGGCGACTAGTGAAAGTGTTAAGGGAAGTACTTTTACATTTTTAAGCCAGTAGTAGACAATAGTGCAGTCAGATTCCGGATTCCATGTTATTTTATTCTTCTTCTCCTGGGGTCGCACAGTCCATTTATTCTCTTCCTTTCAGGTCTCCAGAGTATTTATCAAAGTGTATAAACTCTGACTTCTGAAATAATAGTGCTTGGAGGTAATATGTCCTTGAGGGAAGGCTTCAATCAATTCTTCCATTGGAACTACAAGAACTGAATTGATAAACCCCTGAGTAGAAAGCAGGGACGTTTAACATGATCCCCACTTGTTTCAAGGTGCACTTAACTCTTGCAGAAGAAGACCTGAAAAAGCTCCAACTCCTAAACTTTTTTTCCCTTGGTCTTTACTCTTCCTTGTCAGATCTGCAAACCCAACCAAGAAAACCAAAGAGAACAATCTTTTTTCTTAACCCGATCAGAAGACCAACCCATCTACTCATGTGAAGGAAACCAAAGAGAATGCTAGAGGGAACACACGACGCACGGCGATATTTGCCTGTTAGCTGAGAAGAGAAGTGGCTGTTCCCAGTGAAGAGGGGTTGGAACACAGCCCCTGGTCACCTCCACCAGTGATAACCGAAGCAGAGCATTCTTTGTCACATTCGGCCTTAGGAACCAATACAGCAGCCATGAGAGGAAGGTTTTTACACAGATGCCTCTCAAGAAACAGCCGTCCAATGTGAGTTATGGGGGAACATGTTTATTTAGTTCCTCCTCCTGCTTGAAGTCTGCAGAAAAAAGCTTTCCCTCTGTCTTTCCAGGTAACTATAGGTACTCCTGCTTCAGACTCGGCAGAGGGCCATACAGACCTCAGGCTTCTCCTCTGTAAGACATGACATTTAGACAAGGGCAGTACTTCCAAAGTTATGTTCTTCAGAGCAGCAGTCCTCCCGGATGCTTAGTGGAGAAGGAACACAAAGATTATAGGACTTAGTGGGAAGTCAGAGACTTTCTTCTGCTGTGTGACAAAGCCAAACAATTTAGGAAAGTTGCTGAAACTTTTAACTTTGGCTTCTTTTTTCTGAAAATGAAGCTGGGAGATGGAAAGTAAACAACAATTTCTCTAAGGTCCCTTCATCTTTTTTTTTTAAGTTTATTTATTTATTTTGAGAGAGAGAGAGAGAGAGAGAGAGATGCAAGTGGGGGAGGGGCAGAGAGAGAGAGAAAGAGTATTCCAAGCAGGCTCCTCACTGTTAGCATGGAGACTGACATGGGGCTCAAACTCACAAACTGTGAGATCATGACCGGAGCCGAAAGCAAGCATCGGCAGCTTAACCAACTGAGTCACCCAGGTGCCCCAAAACCCCTTCATCTTTAGATGTTCATGATTAAAATGTTGTCAACTTGTCATAAATAAGTTTTGTCTACATCTTGGGTGAGAATAAAATGCTTTTTCTGAGAAGGAAAAACATCCTCAGTGTATATGTTTACTTTTTCAGTTCTTCTCTCTAGCCCAGGAACTCAGGGAATATTTAGGCAGGGGCTGGGTCATTTCAGGGGATAGCAAAACCACCATCTTGTTTGTTATTATAAAATAGAAAATAGGCCATCTACCCACTTCAAGAAATGTGTATTTAGCTCCTACTGCATTTAGGGCTCTGAGTTAGTTCTGATAATGCCACCTTGCGTTTTCAAAGCACTTTGAATGATTTGAAACAACGTCAACATGAGCTATATTACAGGATCCTCAGAAACGGTCTCTGAGGAGGAGGACCCAGGAATGCGTCTTCAGTTTTGCCTGGGGGAGCAGAAGCACACAGGTATGCGAGAGTCCCCTTGGTCTTGGCTCTGCTGCATGGCCAAACCGGGAGGGGGGGACTCAAGCTCACTTGGTTCAAATCCACTCTGCTTCCTCCTTCGCTGCCCCCTATTCAGATCACCATTGGATACCTTTCTGGGAGAGGAGAGTTTATAGAACAACGATTTATCTTCCAGCTAAATTTGGGTCAGTCTTTCCTATGCCTTTTGTTGCTCCTTTTTATATATGTATTTATCTGTTTGTTTTTAATTTTATTTATTTTGAGGGCGAGAGTGAGAGAGAGAACAAGCAGAGGAGGGCTAGAGAGAAGAGACAGGATCCCAGGTAGGTTCCACACCATCAGCACAGAGCCTGTTGCTGGGCTTGAACTTATGAACCGTGAGATCATGACCTGAGGTGAGAGCAAGAGTCAGACACGTAATCCACCGTGCCACCCAGGTGCCCTGCTGGCTTTAAAAAAAAAAAAGTTTATGTTTAATTTGTTTTGTTTTCTAAATGGATCCAATGGATCCACTTGAACGGAGAGCTTGAATTATTCAAAGTGGCTTAACTCAAGACCGAGTTTCCTTAATATCTAAAGATCAAAGAAACGTGGAATGAGGAAGCTTGGAGAGGGAAGGCAGAAAATCCATAGGTAAGGGGGAACTTGGGCAGGGGCCTGCTCCAGCTCGCCACTGCCACTTTAGCATTGACACGAGAACTGAACTCATTAGTCTGATAAACATCACAGCCACCCAAAGAAACAGAGGGTGGGTCTGTTTGCCCTGGGGTGACAGATAGAAAACCCAGAGACAGAGGCTTTCTAAAGACCTGCGCAGTTGATAACAAAGCTGGCGATAACGGTTGAGACTTCTGCCTGGCACCCTTGCTGCTTACCACAGACCCCAGCTTCATTTCCGGAAATGTTTTGCTTTCTCTTTAAAAACACTCTGGGCCTTTAAAAAAAATGAAATCAAACCATTTCCCTCTAGGCAGGTGTGTGCGCAGCAGCACACGCACAGACACACACACACACACTCACAGTCATTTAACAAGGATGAGAGGGCATGATCCCAAAGGCTTTCCAACCTCCTGTCCAAGGAGAGTTCCCAGCTAGCCTAATCACTCTGGCAACAGCACACCTGAGCATTTCCCTCTCGGCACAAAGGAGGAGAGAGGGACGCGGATGCTCGTTCTGTCGGCCAAATGGTATCTGAGGCTACTACAGCCAGTAGAGGCTCTCCCATTTAAGGGGCCTTAACAAGCAAGTTGGGGAAATCATCTCTTCGAAGGTTCAGATGTGACTCAGCCACTGCTTTGAAGTAGCTACATTGGTAGAGTCTGCTCTCCGTCAATTTTTTTCAAATAATAATAAAATTTGAAAATTATGATAATTATGTGTTCTGTACACTGGATAGGGGCAGACTACTGCGAAGCATATTTTCTAATGTAATTAAGGCTTTCAGCAGATCCCTCCCAACTGCAATTGTTATTTCAAAAGTGAATTAATAAATCATGTCCGGCCTGCTCAGAATAGAAATTTGTCTTGAGTATTCTTGTTGCAACCTGCAAAGTCTGATTCAGAGCAGGAAGAGAGAAGCCGGGTGGAGTGTCCGTCAGGTTGGCCTGCACAGAGTTCCAACCTTGGCTAAACTTTTGGGGAGAAGGTTTCAGCTCAGACATCTGGAACCATTTCTAGGCTTTATTGCAAACAATATGCAAATAGTCTTTCCCCTATGTTCACTTATGGTTCCCTATGCTAAACTCGAAGCAATTAAATCTGACTCCTGGATGCCCAGGGGACTCAGATCTCCTGTGGTTTACACAGAGCACTTTAGCTATCATGATGAATTAGTGTAAGGCCCTGGTAATGCACCTTTGAGTATGTGAGGCCTTTTAAGGCTCTTGGAGGTCAAGCCTGTGGCTGTATAAAGTACATTTTCCCTTGGCAGAGCAGAGACTCTGACGGCATGCAAGGTTGTATTTCTATTCATCACAGGCTCCAGATTCCAAACATCCAAAATCACCATTCTGCTTCTCTGGACAGTGGATGTCTCTGGCCTGTGATAATTCAAAGTAAATATTTACCAAGAAGGCCTGGCAGGACGTTTGCATGGTTGGTGAAAGAATGACAGGTCAGTTCCGAAGAGAGGTATCATTTCTCTTTTTTGACCAAGCACAGAGAGAGTGCAAAACCGAGGGCTGGGCACCACTGATTAGAGGGCTCCTCCCTAGAGCCGGTGGGTTCTAGCCAGGGGGGATCTCCCTTTCGCAGGAGAGGCTGGGAGACGGCACGCATGGCCCAGAGGCCTCCGTGGTCAGCGTGATCTACACGGGTAGGGGATGGAGTGAAGACATACTGAACAGGGGCCATAGGGCATGGTCCCTCAGGATAATCCTGCACTCGCTGTTTGGCCTCATGCGAATTTTTATTTCTTTTGGTTATTGATTCCCATTGCTAAAATGAGAGAATTGCAGAACCATTTTGATGGTCTTTTCCAGGAACAAAACATGGTGGCGCTATTTTTGTCAGCAGTGCATATTTGCTGGTCTGTGCTTCATGTGCAGTACAGGGAGTTGCGGCAACCATAGAGACTGAAATCTGCACCGCGCTCGGTGCCGTTTCGACTCCCCAGCTCTGTCACCATCTCTCTCAGCAGCCTCCTTCACTTTCCTGGCTGTGTGAGCTTTGACAATTTCCTTAGCCAATCTGAATCTGTTTCCTATCCATCAAGTGGATGACGGGGGGAGCTCACCTTAGAGAGTGGTTGTGAGCTTTAAATGGGAAAACACACATGTAGCTCACGATAAGCATTCAGAAAGGGCTAGATATTAACAGTATCTGTAGATTTAGCATTCCCTAGGATCCTCCCTGAACATTCTCGCCTCTGTATTTTTCATTGTAGTAGTTTCCTAGGGCTGCTGGACCACAAACGGAGCAGCTCAAACCACAGAAACGTATCACCTTGCAGTTCTGGAGCCTGGAAGGCTGAGATCAAGGTGTCAGCAGGGCTGTGTGTCTGGAATCACTAGGGAAGGCACTGTTCTGGGCCCCTCTCCTGGTCTCTGGTGGTTCCTTTCTTTGAGACAGCAGAACGCCAGGCCTTACCTGGCATTCTCACTGTGTGTGTGTGTCTATACCCAAATTTTCCCTTTTTATGAGGATACCAGTTATGTTGGACTAGCACCCACCCTACTCCAGTATGACTTGCATCTATGATGATCCAACTTCCAAATAAGGTTGCATTGCAAGGGGCTGAGGATTAGGACCCCACTATATGAATTTTGGAGAGGGGACACAATTTGACCTGTAACAGTAACAGCCATAGCCCTTGTCTTAACCAAACACCTCTATTATATCTTCTTCAACTTCTAAGCCTCTACTGCTCCTCTGAGACATGGGTTAATTTCTTAAGCCTTCTCTATGCATTCCCATCAGGGCTCAGAGAGCCAGGGCTGAAGACAGGTTGAAGCCTATCTACATTAGAACAAATGCGATGACCGTCAAGGTCAACCAGAGCTATGAACTTGAGGAGGTCACAGGACTGGAGTCACAGGGAGTTTACTGAGGTGACACAGGAGAAGATCCTGCAACCTGCAAAGTACCAGAATTTCCTTGATTAGTCATAATACAGGTATGGGAAATGAAGGAAGCTGGACAGCTACCCTCTTCCTGTCTGTATTTAATTTAAATCAGAATCAAGTGCAAAACAGACTCAGAGAGGAAAGCTCTGCTTCCTTGTACAAATGTTCAGAGGAGGTACTGGCTGGGCAGCACTATTTAGTGGGAAAGCCTTTACATTAAACCACCCGGATGTTTAGCACCAAGGTGTTGATTCTAGGAGCATCAGAAACTGCTGACAATGAAGCCGTGTGAGGGTCACTTGAGAGTCAGCTGGCCAGCCCTCATAGAGGCAACTCACAAATTAAAACAAACAAACAAACGAAAACCAGGAGCGAGGCCCCTAGGTGGCTCAGTCGGTTGAACGTCCAACCTTGGCTAAGGTCATGATCTCACAGTTCTTGAGTTTGAGACCCGCACTGGTCTCTGTGGGGACAGCTTGGAGTCTGAAGTCTATTTCAGATTCTGTGTCGCCCTCTTTCTCTGCCCCTTCCCTGCTCACACTCTGCCTCTTTCTCTCAAAAATAAAAAAAAAAATTTTTGAAAAAAAAAAAAAAAACAGGAGAAACATTCACCAGTAGACAGTCAGCCACCTCAGTGGCCTAATGAAGTATTTTACTTTAAGATCCTGCTTTAAATTAGTGGTTTGTTCCTTAAACACTTTCTCTATTATATAGATAAATATGTATATATTATACAAACTATTTAGACAAACTAGATAGATAGACAGATCATTGTTGATATTTAAAGGAATACTGGCTCTTTTAATACTCTTAAAAACAAACTGCATCAAAAAATTATGCAAGAGATACCTGCTCTCTCATAGGACAACATCATTAAATAGTAACTATCTCACCCAACTCCAGGGAGAGTTGGGGGCAGAACTGAAAATCCTGTGAGGATGGGGCCAGTCCAACTGGATGTCTAGAGGAACACACCATAATCCATAGTCCCGTGGGGGGACCACAGTTCTACACCAACACGAAGTGGAGAAACCCAGCCACTTCTCTGACAGGCAGAAACAATGGAGTCTTTCCTGTCTAGTGAAAAGAGATAGAGGCTTAGGGAAGCTTCACAGCAAGTCAAGACCTTTGGGAGAAGTCAGATGAGAACAGGTGAGAGACAGTGAATGAGCACTGACTTTAATTTAAAACAAACCCAGAATGGGAGGAAAATGGAAAATATCAGTAGGCTCCTTCAATTATGTTTATGACTTTCTTCCTTTGTTTTTTGAAGTTGATTGATTGAAAACTCCTCTGAGCCATTTAACAAAGCATTACTTACATTAAGCTTGGGAAAAATACCAAAGAGAATAGCACTTTGATTCCACTAATAACCTCTTACCTTATTAAAGTAGAAATTAAAAAAAAATCTAATTACCTCTTTGCCAGACTTCTGACTTATTCATGTTTTGCTTTTTGCCCTGTGTAAAGTGTTCTCTGACATTGATACAAGAGGTTTTTAGCTGTATTAATGTAGTATAAGTTTAGTTGTATGATCAGAAAATCAGAAGCAACAGATAAAAATTTCATTTTTCTCCAAGATAAAAAGATATATTTACTTCTGTCCCAGACAACGTCCTGAAGCTGAGATGAAGTCATTCAGAGCCAGACTGGTCCTCTGTGCACTGGAAATGGAAACCTGGGTTCCTTCTCAGTTGTCTCTTTGCCATGTAGCGCATTGCTCTTGTGGAAGAAGATTTCCACCACATCACATTTCATTGAGCAGGGAGACAGGGAAGGAGAAAAAGAGAACATCTCCTTTCTATAAGGACACATCCTGGGAATTATATGCCTCACTTTCCCTACCATACGGTTGGTCAACAATTAGTCACATGGCCACACCTGATTGTTATAGAGACTGGGAGATGTAGTTTTTATTTTGGACAACCATAAGGCTAGCTGAAAATCTGGAGTCTTTTCTTTTTCTTTGTGTGTTTTTTTTTTTTAATCATTGGTAGGCGATGGAGACATCTGCCCTTTCTTTCTTTTTTTTTTTTTTTTAGTGTTTATTTTTAAGAGAGAGAGAGATATCCAGTGGGGAAGGGGCAGAGAGAGAGGGAGAGAGAGAGAATCTGAAGTAGGCTTCACACTGTCAGCGTGGAGCCCAATGCGGAACTTGAACTCATAAAACCATGAGATCATGACCTGAGCTGAAATCAAGAGTTAGGCGCTTAACAGATTGAGCCCCCCCAGGCACCCCTATCTTTGTTCTTTAGTTGTTTATGATGTTCCTGTGCTCATTTTTTTCTTCGTTTGTATCCTGTTTGGGATCTTTTAAGCTTCTTGATCCTTGAAAATGTATCTTTTGCCAAGCTTAGAACTTGTCGGCCATTATTTCTTCAAACAGTTTTTTTAGGTCTTTCTTTCCCTCCTGGGGCTCCAATTACATGGATATTTGATCTTTTGTTATTACAGGCATACATTGGAGATGTTGCAGGTTTGGTTCCAGACCACTGCAGTAAAGCAAGTATCACCATACAGAAAGTCAGATGAATTTGTTGGTTTCCCAGTGCATATATAAGTTATGTTTACATCATACTGCAGTCTGTTAGGTATGCAGCAGCATTATGTCTAAAAAATATACATATCTTAATTAAAAATACTTTATTGCTAAAAAATGCTAACCATCATCTCGGCTTTCATCAAGTCATAATCACTGATCACAGACCACCATAACAAATTTAGTCCAAATGAAAAAGTTTGAAATATTGCAAGAATTACCAAAATGTGACATGGAGACACTAAGTGAGCAAGTACCTTTGGAAAAGTGCCGCTCATAGACCTGCTTGGCACAAGGTTGCCACAAAACTGGCTTGCAAAAAACACAATCATTTGCGAAGCTCAATAAAGCAAAGCACAATACAACAAGGTGTGCCTGTACATTACCTGTCCTGGAGACCTCTTATTTTCTAACTCTTTTGTTCTCTCTCTTCTTCAGATTTGATGATTTCGAATCACCAGCTCCTTGATTCGCCTTACTTGTCCTCACTCTCCTGCTAAGCCCATCTAATTATATTTTTCTTTCATGTATTATAATTTTCAAGTTCTAGAATTTCTGTGTCGATCGTTTCTAAGTTTTTATATCTCTGCTGAGCTATTCCATATTTTATTAATTATAGGCATATTGTCTTCTACCTCGTTGTGCATAATTATAATTGTCTGTTCCAGAATCCTGGTCATCAAAGGATTGGTTTCTATGGATTGTCTTTTATCTTCAAAGTGGGTAACATTTTCCTGGTTCTTTGTATGTCAAATAATTTTGAAGTATATTCTGAATATTGTAAATATTTTTGTTATGAAGACATTAGGTTCTGTTATATCACTGCAGAAAGACAAGTTTTGTTTGTCTCAGGAGGCAACTAAGTTGGTCAGATTCAAACCAAAAATTCTGTCTCTTGAGCTACACATCAAATCCCAGCTCAATTCTTTAATATTTAGCTGGGATCTATTTTGCCCAGGTATGGATCAGAGTAAAGCCAGAGATTTGGGCAGATTCTTGGCACAGAAATTAGAGTTCCTTCTGCTTGTCCTTCTCCTTTCTGGGATGGACCCCTACTTTCCAATTGCTGTGTTTGCCTCAAAGTCTTTCCTCTATTCCTTTGTATCAAAAGCCTGTAGGTTTCCTATTAGAGTTTTTGGAGTCTTACTCAGTGCCAGCTGTGACTTACCTGTAATCTAAAAGCCATAAAAATTGGTAAATCGACATGCCATTTTCTTTTTCATAGTGTCATCTCCCACCAGAATCCAGCTGTTTGTTCAATCTCCAGTGCCTTCGAGCCATTGTCCGTGTATTTTGTCCACAGTTTAGAGTTGCTATCTGTGAGTAGGTCAGCCAGTAGACGCTTGCTCAGCCATACCAGATATGGAGACACATCTGAAGATTTGACTGGAAGTCTAGGGGAGCATAGTTATTGGGGGATAACTAGCAGTCTCTACCCACAATGTCCTTCCCTACATTCATGCTTCTTCTATAGAACGCTCTTTTACTTTTGTATGGTACTCAATTTTTTAAAGAAATTTAGCATTGAGTGTTTATAATGAGACACAAAGACTTGCTCTGGGATGTATGTGTTTCCCAAAATTGGTACATAAAGATTAATATTTTTGAAGTAAAAATTTTAAGAGTGTTATCTTGTATATTTCAGTGAGATAGCCAAGGAAACACAGTTTCTTTCTATAACAGGCAACAGTTTGATTGTTTAGATACAATATACTAGCTGATAATCATAGTCTTAGAGTCATAAGGCTCTCTGTGTTCTACTTTAATCATAACTAGAGAATAAAGAGGAAGACTCTTCATGTTGCTAACATCAAAATGGTATAGACAGGCTAAGAACAATTATTAGCTTTTCCACTTAATGGCATATTATGAATAGTAATATACCAAACGAATCAGCAAGAGAGCAGTGATTGCCTACTATGTATTGAACACCATGTTATATAATTATAAGTGCATGTGTTACTGGATTGTCACTCTGAAAAAATCTACATTCTTCTTTGAGAAATTTATAATATGTTTTTAACCTGCAACCATAGAAAGTACAAGCTATTAAAAAATTCAATTTTAAGGACTAAAAGCACAATCTAGTACTTGGTGTGGTACTTGCATAGGTCCCAAAGAGCTCCCTCCCTGCCTGCCTGCCTGCCTGCCTTCCTCCCTTCCTTCCTTCCTTTACCTTCTTGTGAGGGCTGCAAGGGTATGCAAGTATAAGTGTGAAGCTCATTTTCATAAGAGATATAAATCTGAGAGCTAAAAATGAAACGAAATCTCTTCTGGTGAAATGTTTCTATTTTACTATAGATTTAAGAGCCTGTCTCTGTCCTAGTGGGATTATTCCAAAATATGAACAATTGAAATAAAAATTATTAATTTTATTTCAGAGAAAAATAGTAGAGCACTTAAGAGAGAACAAGAACTAAAACACAGATATAAAAAATTGTAGATCAAGAAACACATCTGTTTTTCTGATGCTTTCAACCCAATGCTAATCCAACATTAGAAACTGGAGGACTATTAATGCCTATAAGGTACTCAGAGAACTATAGGTTCAACAAGAAAGGTATGAATAACTAAATGAATGAATAGGAATTTGAGAATTTTAAATGTTAAAAAAGTACCTATTTTCAAAGAGAAATGGAACCTACTGCATTCAAATATAGTCTTTTATTGGACACAGTTAAGATATGAGGTCTTCTAATTAATAGGAATTTAAACCATAGATTTTTGAAAGATTGTTTTGTTTTGGTTTGTTTTATTTTATTTTTAAAAATTTTGTTTAACATTTATTCATTTTTGAGAGACAGAGACACAGCTTTAGCAGCGTAAGGGCAGAGAGAGAGGGAGACACAGAATCTGAAACAGGCTCCAGGCTCTGAGCTGTCAGCACAGAGCCCAACACGGAGCTTGAACTCACGAAGAGATTATGACCAGAGCTACAGTTGGACACACAACCGACTTAGCCACCCAGGCGCTCCAGTTTGTTTTAATTCCAGTGTAATTTAGACAAACAGTGTTATGTTAGTTTCAGGTGGACAATATAGTGATTCAACAATTCTATACATTACTAAGTGCTCATCACAAAAAATGTATTCTTAGTCCCCTTCACCTATTTCACCCATCCCTTCACCTACCTCCTCTCTGGTAAACACCAGTTTGCTCTCTATAGTTAAGGGTCTGGTTTTGGTTTGTCTCTTTTCTTCTTGATTTTTCAAAGATTTTTAAAACAAGGGGATGGGTAGCAAAAAAAAATGAGGTTTATTACTTATTCATGATTTGAAAATATTTCTTGACCTTGTAACATCAATGATCACTCTCCTGAGAGGCCAGATAGCAGAGTAGTTAAGAGCCAGGATATTAGATCCTCTTTTGCCACTTATAAGCTCTGTTATTGATGACAAATTACTTATAAACTTAGTGCCGTAGGGTTTTTTCCTCTGTAAAATGGGTTTAATAAGCCTATTCCATTGGGAATGAAATTCTATGAGAAGCAAATTATTTAGTAAATATAAAGAAGTAACCATTACAATAAATGATACTGGAGCTCGACATTTGGGCTACTTTTGTTTTAATATTCTGGAACTCTATTTAAAAATCTTATTACACTGGGGCGCCTGGGTGGCTCAGTCGGTTAAGTGATGGACTCTTGGTTTAAGATATGATCTCATGGTTCCTGAGTTTGAGCCCAACACTGGACTCTGTGCTGTCAATGCAGAGACTGCTTGGGACTCTCTCTCTCTCTCCTTCTCTGGCCCTCCCCTGTTTTCTCTCTCTCTCTCTCTCTGTCTCTGTCTTTCTCTCTCTCAAAATAAATAAATGAACTTTAAAAAAAATCTTCTTACACTAATATTGGATTTGCTTGGTATAAAGTGGATTGCAAACCATTTATCTGTAGAAAGCATTAGTTCTAATCTCTTCTCCATCATCGATTGGCTGTATGTCTGTGGACAAGACTCTTTGCATAACATGAAGAATATCAGATTCCTCATTTATATAATACTGAACCTAAAGTTACTAAAGGTAGTAGGTTTGTTCTTTGTTCACCAGGCCTAGTGCAGTGCCTGAAACATAGTATTATTAAATAAGGGTAGTTACAATAAGAATAATAGCTTTTTACCTGCATGAATATGAAACATTGAATGAGATGTTCTCTAGAGAGCCTCTGCAATTCTAAAATTCATGACTACTTATTAGACATTTCTAATGGATAGAAATTAAATTTGACTATTTTATTTTAAATGATGATAATTTTCAAAATATAATGTGTTAGCCTTTACCAACCAACCATCAGTTGAGGAGCATTAAATTATTTTCCGGTATAAGAGATAGGTCTCAAATGACATGCAGTCTCTTGCCTGGTCCTCTCAGCTATAAAGAGCATGACTAAATATAAAGGTGCATCTTCTGTGCAGGAACATGGTCTCTTCTATTGCAGATCTAATAAGTTCAAGCAAGATTTTAATGTCGATTCATGTTGCGACTTCAGAACATGGCATGCTGGTCTCTGGCACAGGAATACTGACTCTCTTAGCCATGATGGACTTCCAGAAAGGAATAAATCTCCTGCACCTAGGTGATGTGTGAACTTCATGTACAAACACTTGTGCTGGGGTCAGTCTGAATAATGTGCTTGATATGCATGTGTGTGTTCGAACACACACACATCCACACAGGTTTCTAGTTGATGGATAAACAAACATACAAGAGGACTCACTCTCTTTTCTAGAAAAAATATGAAATTACTCATTCTCTAAGACTGAATGATCCTGTAAATGATTCCAAGACCTAAGAGAAATCTGAGAGGCAGCAATAGAGCCACTTCTTATTCAACAAGATACTCTAAATAGTGCTTTTTTTAAATTGTTTTTAACAGTCATTTATTTTTTAGATAGATAGAGATAGGGAGAGAGAGAGAGAGAGAGAGAATGAGCAGGGGAGGGGCAGAGAGATAGGGAGACACAGAACCCAAAGCAGGTCCAGGTTCCAGGTTGTTAGCCCAGGTTCCAGGTTCCAGGCGGTTCGACGCGGGGCTCGAACCTATGAACCATGAGATCATGACCTTAGCCAAAATCAGACATCTAACCAACTAAGCCACCCAGATGCCCTAAATAGTGCTTTTATACACTGGCACTATATTAAAATACGTTGACAATCCTTAGAAGACTTAAGGGTCTTAGCAGAATCATTACTTTTAACCACGTGATTGGGGACATGACTAAATAAATGGGAGGGTGCAACTTTTGGTAATTTTCTTGCTCATGTGACCACCTGTTTATTTGTTTACTCATTTACTAATACCTTCAACCATTCATTGTTTACTTATTATGCTACCCATCTATTTCCTCAAATTATGAAATGGATATAACATCATCCTTTCCTCATGCCCTTAAGAAGTTGACAGAATATTAGGAAAGGGAGAAATTGTGGGTATGTGATTTTCATAGTTTTAATGAGTACCTCTAGCTAAAGTCCAGATGTTTCTCTATGAAGTCATTAAAGTATGATATAGATGGTTATCTCTTAAATTGGAAAAATGTTATTAACACATTAAACAAAAATATACATTACCATGGATTTTCTCTATGGTTGGATTAAACTTTTTCTTTGCTTGTCTGCATTTCTAACTATTAACATTTTTTAAACATCACCTTAATTTTTTTTTAAAGTATGTTCATTCAAGACGGAGCCATAATTTTGTGCCTCGGCATATATTCTCTATTTTAAAAGCATAAATAAATAAATAAGTCTAGCCCCTTACTAGGTATATCATTTGCAAGTGATATATCTAATAAGGGGTTGATTTCTAAAATGTATGAGGAACATACAACTCAACACCAAAAAAAAAAACAAAACAATAAAAGAAAATGAAAACAAAAACAAATAATCTGAGTAAAATGGGCAAAGGAACTGAATCGAGTTTTTTTCCAAAGAAGACATACATATTAGCTAACAGACACATGAAAAAGTGACCACATACTCACATCACTGACTTTCAGGGAAATGCAAATCCAAACCATAATGAAATATCACCTCACACCTATCACAACAGCCAGAATCAAAAACACAAGAAATAACAAGTGTTGACAAGGATGTGGAGAAAAGGGAACACTAGTGCACTATTAGTGGGAATGTAAACTGGTGCAACCACTATGGAAAACAGTCTGGAAGTCCCTCAAAAAATTAAAAATAAAAATATATGATCCAGTAATTCCACTATTGGCTATTTACCCAAAGAAAACAAAAACACCGGTCTAAAAAGAAATATGCACCCCTATGTTTACTGCAGCATTATTTACAATAGCCAAGATATGGAAACAACCTGAGTGTCCATCACTAGGTGAATGATGAAGAAGATGTTCTAATGGACAATAGGATATTACTTAGCCTTAAAAAAGAATGAAATCTTGCCATTTGCAACGACACGGATGGACCTAGAGGGTATTAGGCTAAGTGAAATAAGTCAGACAGAGAAAGACAAATACTATATGACTTTTCTTGTATGTAGAATCTAAAACAAACAAACAAACAAACAAACAAAAGCAAAAACAGACCCATAACTACAGGAACAAACTGATGGTTGCCACAGAGGGGAGGGAAAGGGGGGATGGGCAAAAATGGGAGAAGGGGAGTTGGGAGAATCAGGCTTGCAGTTATGGAATGTGTAAGTCATTGAGCTAAAAGGCACCCATAGGGAATATAGTCAGTGGTATTGCAATAGTGTGATGTGGTGACAGATGGTAGTTGCACTTGTGCCGAGCACAGCATAATGTATAGAGTTATGGAACCATTATGTTGAACACTTGAAACTAATGTATCATTGTGTGTCAATTACAATTCTGTTTAAAAAAATAAACTGTACTTAAACAAAAACAAATAAATCAATCATAAAAAGATGTTCATCATCATTACTCATTAGAAAGATGCACGTTAAAATGACAATATGCTACACCCGTTAGAGTGACTAAAATTAAAAATACCAAGTGATGATGAAGGTGTTAAGCAACTGGAACTGGCATATGTTAATAAAAAAATAATAAATAAATACATAAACAAATCTTATATGTTCCCATAAAGATAAGTCATGTTACCTAGAAGAGATGATAGGTGTTTTGGTTTGGGTTTTGGTTTTTTGTACGGTAGGCTTTTAGTAGAAACATGAGAAGCCAAAAGACAGTGGATTCTTAGTTTCAATGAACTAACTGAAATTTACTCTCAACCCTAGAATTTTATGCCTAGCTATACTATCTTTCAAAAATATGGACAAAATAAATACATTTTTAGACACATAAAATTGAATGGTGTTTTTCCCCACACAGGTCCCCATTAAAAGAATGAATAAACATATGTTTCTTCACAAATAAAATAAAATATACCAAAATAAAGGTTCAGGAGTAAAATTAACTGTGAAAAGCACAGAAATTGACTGAAGTTAACAGATAATTTAAGTGTCTATTGGTTGCCTTTTCAAGCCCTTGTTTTTAAGTTCATATAAGCAAAATTATGACTTCAGACAATAAAACCAGGAAGAGAGGAATGTTCGATGGATATCTAGATGTTGCTAATATTATTAGACTATTTAGGACAAAAGTAGGAAAAAAATGAGTAGATATATGTAAAAAATTATAGTCATGTAATATGTTAAAACAATTAAGTGATTTGAAATGTAATGCATATATTCCAAATCAACGAAGAAATAAGATGGTGACAGCTGAAGAGGAGTATGAAGAACTTCAGTTTAAAAGAAGGTTGAGGGACACCTGCGTGGCTCCGATGGCTATGCAGTCTCTTGATTTCAGCTTAGGTCATGATTTCACGGTTTGTGAGTTTGAGCCCCTTGTTGGCTCTGCACTGACAGTGTGGAGTCTGCTTGGGATTCTCTCTCTCCCTCTCTCCTCCTCCCCTGTGGGTGTGCTTTCTCTTTCTCTCAAAGTAAATAAATAAACTTAAAAAAAAAAAAGTTGAAATGAAGAAAAGGAGAGAGAGAGTAAACAACGAACACAAAGTATGACAGTAGAAATAACCAAAAGTATACCAGTAAACACAGTAAATGCAAACGGTATGTGCAAATGCACAGTAAGTACATAAACACCTGCATTAAAATATAGATAATCAGGGGCGCCTGGGTGGCTCAGTCAGTTAAGCATTTGACAGCTCAGGTCATGATCTCAAGGTTTGTGAGCCCTCACTGGGCTCTGTGCTGACAGCTCAGAGCCTGGAGCCTGTTTCAGATTCTGTGTCTCCGGCTCTCTGCCCCTCCCCCACTCACACCATGTCTCTCTCTCTCTCTCTCTCTCTCTCTCTCAAAAATAAATAAACATTAAGAAAATTTTAAAAACATAGAGATGATCAGATTAGGTTAAACGGATAAAGTTCTATGTTACATAAAGGAGAGCTCCTAAGCAAAGTCACATTAAAAGGTTAAAAAGAAAGAAAAGAAAAAAATATACACAATGTAAATACTCCCTAAAAAGGTGGTAGCAATATTAATATAAGACAAAATAAAATTTAAGGAAAAGAAGCTCTAATGGGATTAAAAAGACTACATATTAATGATGAGGAATCCACCAAAAGATACAGTAACCGCAAAGTCTATTCACCTAACAGCATAGCTAAGAACTCTGCAAAAAAAAAAAAAAAAATTAAAGTTGCAGACACACAGCACAGTGTCTTCTGTGTAGCCAGGCTCATGGCCCAATGTAAGGAGGTCTCAGAGTAGCAGAAACCAGCTTGTAGCCACCTTCAATCTGTGGAGAGTGTGGATCCGGGAATTGGAAGGAAAAAAAAAATATTTTCAGCCTGATCCTTCTGGGTAAAATCTGTTCTCCAAGACAGGGTAGGGTTGGGGTGAGAAAAAAGAAAAGAGAGAAAGAAAAAGAGAGGAGGGAAGAAGGAGAAAACGGAGGTGAGTCACAGGAGCAGATGGAAACAGACTCTTCCTAACACTTCTTAAACATGATGTTCTAACCCCATGCTAGTGCATCCTCTCATAAAGGTGAATTTATCCCTGCTGAAGGGAACAGCTGAGCGTTAGGTGATGTCTGGCTGAGGAAAGCATGAAATATTTAATCAGGACATGCCTGGTATTGGATACAACTCATCACACTCTTGGCCTTGCCAGATGTTCATCTGCCTTTCTGTTGCCCTTCTCTCCATCGAAGCTGCACTCAGTTAAAGGTGTGTTCGAAACACAGGCTCTCAGGCATTAGCTACGGACCGTCATCTTTGGTAAAATACATGCAGAATGTATGATTGGCCTTCTTCCACTGAAGTTCAAGGCCCTTGCTACCACAATACTGCCCAGACCAATTTCAGAGTCCCTTCAAGTTTGCTTTATAAACTATCACATCAAAGAAAAATAGACAACTCAGCTGAAAATGAAATCAAAGCTGGCCTGGAACAGAGATATGGACTTGGAAGGTCAAGCTGATATTAAGCCAGCAGATGAGTTTGGTTTCTAGAGAGCAGAGGTGGGTTTCACTGTGTTTTGGGGACTGAGTATCTACGTTCAGAATACATAGCTCTCTTTCTCAACTACCTTGAGATATCCAGGCATGCAAATAAACGCCCTGATAAACTCCAGACATTATCAGGATACCGAAGTAACATCACTACAGAGAAATGGAGCCCACAAACATTTGGAAGGGCCTGGCCAGACCACTTCAGTGAGGAAAATAACTTTAGCAAATGTTCCACTGTATAAATAAGGAAACAGAAGCTCAGAGAGTTAAATGACTTATTCAAAGACACTCAGACTGGTTGGTTAATAATAGACCTAGGGCCAGAACTCCCAGATCATGGCTCTTTTTCTAAATAACAGATGGAATCTCCTAACTCACAGAAGTGGCCAATGGGGGGGGGGGGAATCATTATAATGCAGTTTGCCAATTTGGCTGATCGTCAGAAAGACATTCAGGTAATGACTGGACTAGACTCATTTGATGCCCAGACCCGTCACGTCCTTTCTCCTCCGGTACACGTGACAGAGCAAGGAATGAGTGCATGCTGAGGTTAAGCACTCCATCTAAATAGAATTCATTATGTCAATAAAGCAGTTGGCTAATGGTTTTAGTTTTGAAATGATGTCTTTTGAACTTTATAAGTAGCTTTAGCAACTGATTCAAAAGACCCTTGATAGCATTTAAGAGTTAAACCATACTTCAAAATTTCTTAATGTTCTACCAGAAATATAGCACAGGCATTGGGACATTCTGATTCTGGGCTGGGTTCCTTGTGAATAGGGAGATATGTAGGAAGAAAGCCCTTAAATGCGTATAGGCTTTGCATTCACTATTGAAATGCAAGCCAGACATAGAGCCAAGTCAGCAAAATAATGATTACTGCAAATGGGTGTGCTAAGTTGGGTTGTTAGCAATTTATCCAAATTAAGAGTTGGGGCTTTATCATAATCACTAGAGAAGTATGCCATTCACAGCATCATTTATTTTCACATGTGATGCTCATCCTAATTTCTAAGTTTACCACCATCCCCTTCCAAAATATAAACATATACTGTACTCATAACTCACTTAAAAGAGTCCTCTCAAGTTAGAAGGTAAAATAGAGTACAATATGTTTTCCGTTCAGGAAACCCTCCAAATTTTGAATTTTTATTTAGACCTGAAGAGTCTTCAGGCATTTCCTCCTTCTCAGTATATTATTAGTATGTATGGTATCAGTGAAAGCCAGTGACTGCACGCTCAAATAGGATAATTGAAGAAGGCCTAATAAAGGGGCAATTAAAAGTGCAGGGATGTGAGGAACATAAAAGTATGTGTAGTAGTTTGAGGCTGGCAATAGGTTGGGATCCATTATCAACTCCTGGCCAAAACAAGGTGAAGCCAGGGTCTTCACTCGAGAAACACAGTCAACCCACAATGACCCAACAGGAAGGGAGCTCAAGGAACAATACCTGCCCCACTCTCTTCTTGCCTACAGATCTCCTGCTGGTGCTTCCCATTGGCCAAAAGCACCTATAAGCCAGAGGGCATTGAAGTAGTCCACTTATGAGATTTCCCCACCCAGAGCAGAGTGGAGAGGTATAGAGGGCGGGGGCAGCAGGAGGCGGGTGTGGGGGAAAGGGGGATAATAATGCGAGCTATCAGGCACATAGATTCTTTCCTTTTATGTCCAATCACTTTAAAGCTTTTGAATTTTTCTTGGCATGACAATTGGTGTCTCAAAGCAAGTACAAAATCACTTCTTCTATGGTCATT
The DNA here is from genome assembly GCA_030068075.1 of Paguma larvata. Lineage (NCBI taxonomy): Eukaryota > Metazoa > Chordata > Mammalia > Carnivora > Viverridae > Paguma > Paguma larvata. The sequence goes on from CM057836.1 coordinate 61,080,552, forward strand.
GCAAAGCCAGAAAAGTCAGCCCTGACCTCTAGATTAGGGCATAAAAGAAATCAAGCTAAATGCATTCACGGATTTGGATTTTTGGGTCCTTCCCTCTAAGTGGTCTTGAGATTTTTCTTTATTTCTCTTCTGTAACCTTCGTCAACTAGTGACTAGAAGGACCTGCTCAACTAGTGCTCATCAGCTTTCCTCAGGATGAAGAGGCACAGTTTTTTCAGAAGCCGACTAGGTATTTTTCAGGCAGAATGAGAGATAAGCCTGACTTTTCTTTGGAAAACCATTATAGTTACTGGTTCTGTTGGCCTGTATTGAAAGCATCAGGAGGACCCAGAACTCCAATGACTCTAAGATCCCTGGCCCCCTAGAGCACACGTGCCACGTCTTTGGGTGCCTCTGAAGTCAACATCAAGAAGTGAGAGGCAGGTTTGAGTCTGAATGAAGAGCCAGTTTACTAAAAGGCAAATTAGGACAGGCCAGAGAACCATCGGAGAGTAAGAAGGGCCTCAGTGTCGGAAAGTGGAAGGGGAGAAAAAGAATGTTGATGCAGATGCTGATGCTGACGCTCAGGAGAGGGACTGACATAGTCAGTAGGTCCCCCAGCTAAGCTCCTTGGCATGTAGTTTATTGCTATGGCTGCATTTTGAGTAGTCTTTCTATACAATCATGACTTTTTCACCCCGACATATAACTTCTTGAAGTTTGATGGTTTACATTAACCCGAACAAGCTAATTATATACTGGAATGCTTGAAACACTAATGCTCTATGAGCAAGGGGGCAGAAAGGGACAGTTAGCTTGCAGAAAGGGAGAGGCTTAGTAGCTTTAATAAGTAGAAATCAAAGACTTTTTTAAGTTGTTTTATTGCCTTTGCAAAACTGGAACAAAAAAAAGTTAAAAATTTTAAAGGCCTTGGGGCACCCAGGTAAAGCACCCAACTCTTGATTTCAGCTTGGGTCATGATCTCACGATTCATGAGTTCGAGCCCCACATTTGGGCTCTGCACTGACAGTGTGGAGCCTCCTTGGGATCCTCTCTCTCCCTCTCCCTCTCCCTCTCTCTCTCTGCCCCTCCCCCACCCTCACTGTTTCTGTCTCTCTCAAAATGAATAAAGAAACTTTAAGAAATAATAATAACAAGAAAGAAATAAAAGTCTTACTGAGGGGCACCTGGGTGACTCAATCAGCTGAGAGTCCAACTCTTGATTTCGGCTCAGGTTATGATCTCCGAGTCCTTGGGTTCAGGCTCTGTGTCAGATTCCATGCTGGCACCACTAAGCCTGCTTGGGATTCTCTCTCCCTCTCTGTGCTCCTCCCCCTCTCATACACTTGCTCTCTCTCTCTCTATCTATCTATCTCTCAAAATAAATAAACTTAAAAAATAAAACTCTCACTGAACCTTTTCTTTCAATGGGCTTCCCTCACAGATAGCACAAGCTGTCCTGTGTTCACTCTTTTCATATTTCCCATCCACTGAGGAGTAAAGCTCAACTTGGTAGGTCAATACTCCACCTTGAATGAGAAGTGATGAACACGTACCCTTCTCCTTCCAGGACCACTCAGCCTGGAAGGTGGCAAGTAAGCCATATGAAAAAATGTTCAACATCGTATGTCATTAGGGAATTTCATATTAAAACAATGAGATACCACTACATGCCTGTTAGAATGGCCAAAATCCAGAACGCTGACACCAAATGCCATCAAGAATGTGCCAGAACAGGAACTCTCCTTTCTTGGTGATGGGAATGCAAAATGGTATAGTCACTTGGAAAACGGTTTGGTGGCTTCTTACATAACTAAACACACTCTTACTATATGATCCAGCAATCACGCTCCTTGGTATTTGCCCAAAGGAGCTGAAAACATGTCCACACCAAAACCTTCACGTGGATGTTTATAGCAACTTCATTCATAGTTGCTAAAACTTGGAAGCAGCCAAGATATCCTCCATGAATGAGTGGATAAATACATTGTGGTACACACAGAGAATGGAATATTATTAGCGCCAAAGAGAAATGAGCTATCAAGCAGTGGAAAGGCATGGAGGAAACTTGCATGCATATTACTGTGAAAGAAGCCAATCTGAAAAGACTATATAGTATGCAATTCCAACTTTGTGACATTCCAGAAAAGGCAAAACCTCGGAAACAATAAAAAGATGAATGGCTGGTAGGGGTCAGGAGGGGGACAGATGAACAGGCAGAGCACAGAGGAGCTTTAAGAGAGTGAAACTATTCTGTATGATACACCATAATGGTGGATACATACAATTTATGCATTTGTCAAATGCAATGTACAACACAGAGTGGACTCTAATATAAACTATGGACTTTGGGTGAGAATGATGTGTCAGTGTTGGTTCATCTGGTGTAACAAACCTACCACTAAGGTGTGGGACCCAAGTAATGGGAGAGGCCACGCATGTGCAAGAGCAGGGGGTATATGGGAGATCTGTATGTTACCTTTCCTCAATTTTGCGATTCCAAAAACTGCTCTAAAAATGAACTTTATTCTTTTTTTTAAAAAGTGTTATTACCTCAAGTAGATCTCAGAAAACTTCTCTTTACCAGAATCCCTTTCCAAACATGATACACACATTCCACAATTGTAAAATAATAGTAAACCCAAAATAAGCTGCCCCTTTGTGAGAAGTTCCTCTAGGAATTTTAGGGAACTGGTTCAAAGTCACTTATCTATTCTTGTGTTGATGCTTCTGTTTTCCAAAAGAAAAGGGAACCATTGTTGATGGCATAAGAAGTGTTCCTTCTGAAGTGTTTTCTGAGACCTGAATGTTCAGCTTTATCAAATGAGTGAAAGACCGGGAAATAGGAAGAAGAAAGTACGTACCTTAAGTGTGAGAGGGAGGTGGGCAGGTGGATAGCATTGCAAAGCCCAGGTTGGCTGGGGCAATAAACACTGCATGAATTGAGAGTAAAAGGTAGAAATCCTTTCACCCAAAGAAAGTTCTTTCGGTCTGTTTCACAAACTGGAGATCAGGTGTCAATTTACAAAGAAAAAAAACAAAAGGAAAGAACATTTGCAAACAGATGCATACGGCGTAGTGTGCGTAAATTAGAATCAAAGAAACATGCTTTCGAATCCCAAGTCCACCATTCCTAGCTCTGCAATCTTGGCCAAACTGCTGAAATTTTAGAAACTCAAATTTCTCAGCTATGAACTAAAAGCTGTAATACATAGCCTGGATCACTTAATGAAGATCGCATGAGAAAATATGTATCACCCCTTTAGCTGGTAGACTGTGGTCAATAGTAATTTACCAATTATTATATTTATGATGATAAAATATGTATTACTGCTTTTAAAATAATGAGGATACTAATAATGTTTTAATATAATTACCATGGTAACAAATAGCCTAAATATAATTTTAACCAATATGTGTATATTAAAAGCCTGCCCTGTACTTAATGCTTTCATACAAACTTGATAGAAGAAGTCTAAGACTGGATCTCTCCACAAAGGAAATGGTGATCTAGCAGGGGAGATAAGATGCACGGGTGGGAAACAGAACAGAAAATATGAACAACATCATTTGACAATTGTGGCGTACAGACCATTACTGCAGGAGAGGTTCAGAGAACAAAATCAGTGGGATTGAAGTTTCAGGACCAATTTCATGGAGAAAAACCCTTCACTCAGGTGTGAGTTACTGAGGCTAAGGTGAGGACATCCCTTTGGTCCTAACAACTGGAAGAAAGTACCAAGGGAGGTGGACACAACTCCAAGCAAAGTCTGCACGACCCAAATGACGCTGTAGCACTCACGCTAGAGAGGTGAGGTGTGGTGGCGGCACTGGGCTGCATGAAGAAATGGGGCGGGTGAAGCTTTATGCAGCAGTGATTCGGTAGCCATGAAAAGCCATTTAGCAGCCAAGGGGCCCGACGGGCACAGCATTTAGGGAAGAGCAATCCAACAAGCTGGTGATGGAAAATGCCAATGGCTGAGGTCAAGAAGATCAACTAAAGAGTTTTATCACCAAAAACTTTTTATTTTGGAAATTTTGATATAGTTTCTTAAATTTTAAAAGGTGAACCTGAATTGCTTCTGTTATTAGGAAAGATAGTCTTTAAAAGGAAATGAACTATTGAAAGAAAAGTTTAGAATTGAGGAGCATTTTTGTCTATCTTGAAAACAGTTAAATCAAGCAGGATAAAGGAAACAGTATGTTTTAGTTTCTCATTTTACCCTAGCTGCTAGGATCCTCAAAACTATGTTTAATGCAAATCTAGTGACTTTCTTGAAAATAGATCTTTGCTGTTGTGCATCCTCCTAGAAGCCACAGATAATATAAAGAGAAAACCACAAATTCGTTTAGCTGGCACCCTGCTACTCACAGCTTCCATCAGAGTACCTGGAAATCTGTTTTACCTCCGAGAGATAAAGTATGAACCAAAAAGTGATAGAACAGCTCCTATGCCTCCCAGAAGATATTATTACACTATGGAGCTCACAGACATAGCTAAAGGAAGACTAAGACTGTGCCATTTAGAGGAATGGTAGGTCAGCTTTTGCCCTAAACAAAGAAGTGATCCAGAGAGAAATACTGGCAAAACCCGTCCAAGCAGAGTAGAAGAGGGAAGACAAAGTATCAAGCTTCCATGAATATGATGATGCTCTAATGGCATCATAATATTGCTAACTTTTTCTGAGTGTTTACTCGAAGGCAGACTCTATACTAAGGGCTATAATTGCCTAACTCATTTAATCTTCAACCCAATGAAATAGGCATGATTAGTATTCCCAGTGTGTTGTTTAGAGAAACTAGGTCTTAACTATTTTCAGGGCCATGTTCAAAGTCATGCAGCTAGTAAACGGCAGAGCCAGGGCAATAGGGCTTAGTAGTTTATATCACTGCTCTGGGGTCAGGCTCTGTGGGTTCGGATCTCTACTTTCCTGTATGTTAGCTATATATGACCTTGGGTATGAATTCAACCACTTTCAAAGTTTCAATCTATTCATCTGTGCAATGTGGATACTGATTATACTGACTTTATGAAGTCATCGTGAAATAGTACACATAATGGGTGAGGTGTTCACAGATGGAAAGTTTGGTCGTAAAAATGCAGAATAGCTGGCCTAGCCAATGGTGGAGGTGCATGGATCACGGTGCTAGATCTTGTTGCCATTGTATGTTCATATCATCTCCTAATTCCCCTTGATCTAATTCTGTGACTCCCAATCATCTAATAGCGTAGCTTTTCTGATGTGAAAGGATATGTTGCCGAGACCCTTGTGTCTGCCCCACTTGTCTGAGAGGTTATCTGCTTGAAAGTTGTAATAATAAATGAGCATCCCAGTTTTATTCATCACTCACTGACGTTTATTAGCATGAATTGGTACCACTGAGTCAGATACTGTCAAGATCTATTTTCTGAGCCTGAACGTCTAAGGGTAAGACAAAGGCAAGTGGCTAATTCATCAAAGAAAACCTGCTCTGAAAGATCCCGTGAGGACTGCAGCAAGGGGAGACCCCTTTAAGCATCTATAGAAGACTACTACAGTATTAAGAGTAGACAAAACACCTATATTCATCAAGATACCAGGGGACTGACCACCAAGTCCTGTGTCACAAAACCAATTTCTCTCCATAGTGTAGTACCCAGGTGGCTCCTGCACAACCCCCTTTTCGTGTCCAGAGCCAATGCCAAGCCCTGGGTCCTTCCCCTCATCATTCACTGAGCCCATGCAGGGGACAGCTTGGGCAGCCCAGTGTTCAATAATTAGCACATGTGGGGATTCCAGTTCCCTGGCCTAATATCATATATTAAATCAGCCATTTTTTTTTTCCTTTTTAAATTCCCCGATTTGCTGCTTCTCTTCTCTCTCTGGGCCTTTATTTATTCATTTTTTAATTGTATAATGCTACCAAAGAGTCCTGAACCTTATGCAGTAAAGACCTCTGAATTTTCCTACTGATGCATGTAAAATCTCAGATGCCTGGATTCTGTGCCACGCTGTGCTCTGTGGGGATCAGGAAACAAAGGGGTGAAGGACGGTGGCTGCCTGGTGTCTTAATAAGATGCAGATCAGCCGAAGAGCATCAGACCATCAAATCCAGGGTCTGCTGCAACCGCACACCTTTCGTCAGGCTTGGAATGGGCCGAGATGGATTCGGGGCTTTATTGAAAGATCATACAGGATGACTGCAAAATCCCATTACTTGTTGATTAAGTATTGATTGCCTCAGTATTAACAAGCCAGCTAATATGAAGTGACCTCTGAGGCCAGTGGTTTGGGGGGAGGGGGAAGACAATTTACTAAAACAGGCAGGCAGATGAATAAGAGGGCTAGATTTGCTCTTGGCTTTTAGCTTCGGTTAAAATGTCACACTCGATAGTGCAGATCAATGCCCACTTTATTTCCTCACAGCCGTCTTATTACCATCATGAGGCTGCCTCCTTTGATGCTTTCTAATGACCCTCTGAACCGCCTGCTCAGCTCACCCTCTGCTTTCAACTAAAAGGAAAGCCCTCTCTGCCCCTTGCTGCTGATGGAGAGGCCGTGGCTCTGAGGCGGGGCCAGGAGGACCAGCCAAGTCTTGTCTAGGGTCAGCAGTGCTACACTCGCTGCGCTTTTCCCCTTGTCCTTTGCTTTCCTTTGAGTGTCTTCAACATCAAAGCTCGTCTCCTCTTTCCACAATTCCAAATAATGTCGAGGCGGCGAGACAAGAGGCCCTGCTCAAAACCCCCACCCAAGGCCACCGACTAGGTCAGGGGTTGTGTGACTCATCTCCAAGAAGGGAAATCTTGACTACTCCTTGAAACCTACCCCTCCCATCCAGAAGTTGATGTCTTTGATAACGGCGAGAATAAGCAAGTAAATAATAACTCAAAAAAGAATCCACCAATTTTCCCTCCCTTCAGTCGGGCACACTGCGATTTAAGAAGGTCCGTGGTGTGCATCAGTCAAAGGAGCATCAAGCGATCCTCTACTATGGAAATCATACTTTACTTTCCAATCTATAAAGAGGAGTTTTGTGAACATGCTCTGCTCTTTTAGGGGGGTGTTTGGCTTCTGTGCTGCAAAATACTCTGCAGACTACTTAGTCTAGCTTTCTCTGAGTATAAATATTTTATGTCCTGGCCAGCAGAGGGATTTGTCAATGCTCTCCTATTGGCCAAAGGTCTGACTCCAGCTTTCTGCGTCAGAAAGAAAATAGAGAAGTGAGTCTAGTGAAAACTTTCTCCTTGGCAAACACACTCAATTGGTCTCTGAAATGAAAAGGTTTCCAACACTGGATGGCTAGAGGGGGGAACGGGAGTACAGAGAGGAAGCTTCAAAATCTCCGAGGCTGCTATTCAAAGCCAGTGCCGACCTGAAGATGAAAACCATAATAATTTCTCCAGGGCTTTAAGAAACTGCCTCAGTAAGTTTTGTTGCTGCAAAATTCATAATTTAAAGCCTCTTCCCACCTATTCCAGCCTAAATTGGGTGAATAAAGATGATTTCTCCCTTTACTTAACTATATCAGTCTTTTTTTCTCAGGGTCTTATCAGGGCTCCCTAGAAAGTCTTATAAATCAGAACCACTCGCAGACTACCACAAACCAAACGACTTCCCTTTCTCCTTTTCTTCTATTGTTTTCTGCTCTTATTGGAAAATCTACTAAGTCCCTCCCCCACTTTCCTTGTTTCTCAACTACAATCACTCAATATTTAATGTAAACCATGTGTGTGTTTGCAACATCAACATGGTATTGAAAGGTTTGTTGAATGAATAAACTCATTGTTTTGAATTATTTTTCACTGAATTCATGAATTTACTACTTGTTTCTGTAATGTATGGAGACTAATTCTCTCTGCTCTACAAAAAATTGAGAAATCATAAAGAAACCTGGCTTGCATTATTTCTTCAATCTCAGGACCCCAAATGAGTCTGCTTGAAAACCTCTATAGTAATAAGCTTAATAGTAGGAGAAACTTTTGGAAGAAAACATAAAAATCTCAGAAAAGAACATTCCACACTTTCTATACCCAGGAACCCCTGCATGGAATTATATTCTATTTAATATTTCTGTATAACTACTCTTGCCTCAGAGAATTCTTAAGCTTATAAAAGATCTTAATCTAAGATACAGTGTAGAGATAAACAATAACTCGTCTCATGAAAAGTTTACATAATATTATGAAAAAACAGATACACAGCAGGAGATGGAGGGATGTGAGGCTTAAAGAGAAATCATCCATCAGTTTCCAAGTTTAGAGTCATATTCTGTTTTCACACCCAGCCATACCTCCCCACAATCCATTCATGGTATTGGAGACAGAGTGCAGGACTGGACAAACTTTAGAATTTCATTCAGGATGGCATTCTTATGGATTAGTTAGAAATTCTTATGGATTTATTAGAAAACTGAGTGGCCAGGACACTCCGGAAAGATACATAAGACTTATCTCAATGAGATTTGGGTTTCAACCTTCTCTATGGTGTTCCATTGTGACGAGCTGAACTACAAGAACTCTTTTGCCGTGATCAATTCAGGCCTCGGTCCGCCCAGACTGTATGGCTTCCTCCTCCTTTCTGCTAAGCTCGCATATATACAGGTTTCTGATATCCTAATGGGCAGGTGAGGTGATATGTGGGGGGAAGGTCCCAGTGGCAAGACAACTTAGTCATTAGTAAGTGATGCCGTGAAAGTGATATGTCTCAACCACTGAGAAGGCAAAAGCCAAACGAGCATTTTTTTCAGGGTTCCATGGGTGAGTTTTGGGTATTTCAAAGCCCCCAAAATAGTGACAGTAGGCGTGCATACAAAATGCTTATTTTCTGTGGAATGTGTCTATGGATGCTTTCCAATTTCAAAGGGCTCTGTACTCTTCAAAAATTAAGGACCACTGCCTTGAATTAGGTTTTCTCTCAGAATGTTGCTTTATGAAAACCAACCTTTTTTAGCAATCTCGTTTCCTGCATTCTTATGGCTCCCTCCCATCATCCACCACATGCTTATGAAACACTGGAATCCTGAGTCCTTATCCCCACCCTGCCCCAATTCTGATTTCCCATATCTTTGTGCTTCTGTGTATGTGGGACGTATTTCTCCCTCTCTTCTTCCCCAATATCACTCTTTGTATAAATATTCCCTGGTTTGTCCTGATAGAATTTGTTCAGTTCGAATGTATAGAGAAATGTGCTATTTTCTAGACACTGTCCTAGGCACCAGTGATGTAAAATTAATAAGAAATGACCCTGGCTTTTAGGACTTCCACAGGGAAGGAGGAATGTAAACAAATGATTATGAAACAGTGTGATAATACAGAATACACAGGAAGGTTACTGTTAGTACCAAGAAAGTAGTGCTTCTTCCTAGAAGGGTGGAGCAAGAATTAAGGACATTCAAATACTGGATATAACACAGAATGAGTAGTGTTTTAAAATTTAAAGTGGAATGTCATTTGGATCAGAGGGATTAACAGGGAAATGGAGAGAAACGTGGCGTTGTGTGGTATCTTGCACACACTCTCACAGCCTTTGCCACACTTATACTCCTTTTTAATATTTTTTAATTGTTTATTTATTTTTGAGACGGAGAGAGATGGAGCATGAGAGGGGGAGGGACAGAGAGAGTGGGAGACACAGAATCTGAAGCAGGCTCCAGGCTCTGAGCTCTCAGCACAGACACTCAGGTGCCCCACCACCCTTCTACTTCTAATGTAACTGTCTCCTCCCACTTGATAATGAACTCCATGAATCAGAGTTCATAGTTTATTCATTTATTTTGAGAAGGAGAGAAGGAGAGGGCACACATGCGTGCGTGGGAGAGGGGCAGAGAGAGAGGGAGAGAGAGAATCCCAAGCAGGCTCTGCACTGTCAGCATAGAGCTTGACGTGGGGCTCAAGCTCACTAACCATGAGATCATGACCGAAGCCGGTGGAGCCGGAGGGTATTATGCTAAGCAAAATAAGTCAGTCAGAGAAAGACAGGTATATGATTTCACTCCTATGTGGAATTTGAGAAACTTAACAAATGATCAGAAGGGAAGGGAAGGAAAAATAAGATAAAAACAGAGAGAGAGGTAAATCATAAAAGACTCTTAAATACAGAGAACGAACTGAGGGTTGATGAGGGTGGGGTAACTGGGTGATGTGAATTGAGGAGGGCACTTGTATGAGCACTGGGGGTCATAGGTAAGAGACGAATCACTGGGTTCTACTCCGTATGTTAACTAATTTGAGAATAAAAATAAATAAGTTGGATATTTTTGTTTACTTTTTTCAATAAAGTTACCACACACAAAAAAGAAAAGAGTCTGAAGCTCAACTGACTGAGCCCCCTAGGCACCCCATCTCCCCAGGCTTTTTTTTTATTTACAAGCCACCTTTGTCACTGACATCAGCACTCATGGACTGGGTGAAGCGGTGGGTGGAATACAAGAATGCTGCTTGAGAAGGTAGAACAGGCAAGGTGGGCGTGGCAGAGAAAGTAAAGAAATGGTTTTAGAGGGAAAAAGGGTGTGCAGTGTCTTACGTTAATAACCTCCTTTAAGTGGTCAGTGTTTTGTGGCAATGAAATTCAGGATATGCTTATGCTAGAATGTGGCTGATGGGGACTGTAGGGGAAGGAAAATTGGGGGTGATTTGTGGTTGTAAGGTCAAAGAATATCACCCTTTAAAATACAGAGCAGCCTTAAGGAATTAAACTAAAAACAGACAATATGAGAGGAACAAGTTTTTGCATGGCATTCCCAAGAAGAAATAATACACTTGTTATGCATTACAGTCTGTGCTCAAAATGCTATTTCAGCATTCTGGGTATTAAAAAAAGAACCTTATGTGGTCTTGTGGTGAACGACTGTGAAGGATTATTTAAAGTAAACTGTAGGGAAATATAAAACAAACCCAGCTAATTTATCACAACAGTGAAGATGCATAAATAAGATGTTTATGAATAACAAGGACAGCTTACCTATTATTTCAAAAAATTTCATTTTTAGTAGAAAATATGCCACATTTTATTTAAAGGAGAATGACCCCTATTTTTTCCCCCACAGCTCTATAGCCTCTGGTACAGCCTTACTTATTACTATGAATATAACATGATGACTATTTTGGAAATGTTTTAATTATATGATGAGCCTCTGGGAATCTTGACTTGAAGGATATATAGCTTCACACTCAAGACTAATATTGCCTTAAGCCTGGGAGCTCAGGAGCTCAGCAAATGTGGTTGCCAATCAATTGCCAATCAAAGAAAAAATGGATGATGTGAATGAGGATATGTGAATCCTTCATTACCAGATGGGAGTGAAGATATGTGATTCCTTCCTCACTGGCATCCAGCATATTGTGGAAGGAAACTTCATTGTATGTCTCTGACCAAGTGGTCCAATAAGTAAACATCCTACACAATTTTTCAAAGAAGGCTCTAGTGACAGGTTTGGATTTTTATCTGAGTCTCTGAGTTTTGCGCTGTAGTTCTGAAAATGGCATATCAACTTATGCAGCACCAATTGCTAGTTATCCAACAGGTAGTTTCCTTCTCCTTTGGGTCACACAGTTAGACCGAATTTCTCAGCTTCCCTTGCGGTCACATTGTGGCCAGCATCAAAGTTCCTGGCAAATGTCCTGGTCCGTAAAAACTCCCCAAGTGACCCTTACTCTGCCTCTTTCCCTTTGTGCCAGTTGAATGGAGATGTCTCCAAGCACCTAAAGGGTGGTGGAGACACAATGGGGAAGAAACTTGGTTCCTGAATGACTATAAAGGACTTCTTTTCACTTTAAAATGAGCAAGAAGCCTCTTTTATTGTGTAGGGTCACTCTGATCAGAGGTTGTTACAGTGGGTAGCCTACTCTCTGATTTGTTCAAATACAAAATCTTTCCAGTGTCTTTCTCACCTGTTTCTATTTTGTAACTAAATATTAGCTGGCCTAATTGCCAGCACCTTCTTGCACCTAAAAAGGAAATAAGCTAAATAAAAAAGGTTTTCATTATTGAGAAATGTAAGAAAGGATGAATAGCTAAATCATATGAACACCTGTCTAAGGACAATATTAAATATAACCCAATTATAGATTCCTGCATCATGTTTGGAAAAGGGCAAACAAAGACAACAACATGTAATCAATTCATATTGACCGATTATAAAAAAACTTGAAAATAAAAAAGTTTCTGATTTGATCAAACATAGTTCAGGCATGAAAATGCCTGAATGGACTATGTCAGTAACCATGAACCCATGTCCTCTTGTGTCAAACAAGAAATAACCAAGACTTGTTTAATCCCCCCCTTTGAACACTCTTGTCGTCATGGAAAGAATTTCATGCTTCTTGGAGTAGCCTGTTACCCTAGGCTGTACCATCCTGAAAAACACAGGTAGGTTCTGGATACTTGGAAACTGAGTCTTTCACCAATCTGAGATGCCAGCACAGTCCCCGTGTCCTGTGAGTGAATTCCACAGTGATGCAGGATAAGATGTGGCAGTCAAAAAGATGTTTGTTGACTACTCTCATTATTCACCTACTACCGGAAAGGTCACACAAAGGAAAACCCTGCACCTTATCCCCCAACACATCCATTAAAAACCCATCAGGTTAGGAGAGGGAGCCTTCACCAGCTAAAGAGGCTGCACATGGAAATTCATAGAAAGGATAGATTTCAATACATCATCTTCAAGAAGTGATACTCTCAGAGGTTTGCACCACTGCTCTTTTACAAAATCTTTGATTTGCTTTTGATATGCATTTTCACCCTTTCAAATGCAACCAGATTTCAGGACATATCACGTTTTTAATGAGAAGAAACAAGCAGGTGTTGATGTGTTATATATAACTGCAACAATTCCAACTACATTTGTCTAATGGGTATGAATATCACTTTTCAACAATACACCAAGGAAAGTGAAAAATAGAATAGAAACCTATCACTGTATTTGGCATCTAGAGAGGACATATCTAAGCAGTAGCTTTCATATATTTTGGGAGACTGCTGAAAATTAGCAACATTTAGAGATTACTGAGAAAACGCTAATGTGAATCAGGCTCGCATTATTAATAATTTGCACATTACTTAATAACCCATGCTTTCTTCTTGAAAGCATCTAGGGGTATGAAATATTTATTTCCTGATAATGCATGACTAAGTTGTCATTTCTGTTACTGAAGTCCATGTTTATGAAAGTGATAGGTCTTTATCCAAGGTGCCTCAACACCTGTTCTTATCAAAATGTCTATAATCAGAACATGTACTTTTAAACCATGGAAGGGTTGATATAACAATAAGGTTGTTATCTTTGCCACGGTTATCCAAAATTCTAACTTCTACCATGGTATTGGCTACAACAAATTAAATCAACACCATCCTCATTAATGACAAAGCTTGTATTAAGGATGAAGTCACAATAAATAAAATATTTGGGCAAAGCAGTAGAGGAGTTGTGTAATTCGTCCGTGCATTCGAAGAAATTACAGATTATTTGAAAATATCAGAAATGAACATGAGAATAATAACTGCTAATGTATACTGTCTTTGCAATAATCAGAGCCATAGATTTATGAAGCTAGGTGTACTGACAGCAAGTCTGGGAAGACCTGATAAAGTCATTACTCATGCAAAGATGGGGCCCACACTGGGGCAAGTCCACATATCAAGCAATAGGAGGTGATCAGAGAAGGTAAGCCATTGGTTCCATGGACGTCTGAGTGCTTGAAAATGAGTCCTAGCCATGTGGGTTTTCTGATACGTATCGGTTTGAGGGCATTCCCTTCTATTCCTAATTTGCTGAGTGTATCAAGATTGGATGTTGAATTTTGATGACACTTCTTCTGCATTTATTTTGAATATCGCTCTCTCTCACACACCCACACACAACACACGTATACACACACACACCACAACTTACCTCATTTATTCTGATAGTATGGTGATTTTGGGTTCATTAGTGAATGTTCAACTAATATCACATGTTGGAAATAAAGCCCACTTGGTCATCATGTACATTCATTTCATATACTTTCTGAATTTGATTTGCAAACATTTTGTTCAATTTTGCATGTATGCTATTGAGGGATATTGATTTATAATTTTTACCTAAAATTTGTCTTGGCTTGGTGTCCTGGTAATAATGGCTTCCTAAGTTGTGTTGGAAAAGGTTCTCTCTTCCTCTAGTATTTGAGAGAATTTGCATAAAATTGGTATCATCTCTTCCTTTAATGACTGACAGAACTCTCTAGTGTAGCTATATGGGCTGGAATTTTTATTTTGGGACCATTTTAAAATTACCAATTCAATTTGTTTTAACACATGTATTACTATTTATATTTTCTATTTATTCTAGTGTCAGTTTTGGTAATTTGTGTCTTTTAAACAACTTCTCTATTTCATCTAAGTTGTCAACATCATTGCTTCATGTGTTTTATATTGTCTTAATACACACTTAATGAACTTCGGATGTGCAATCGTATCTAGCACCTCTTCCTTTTCTGACGTTGGCTTCTTCTTTCTCTCCAACCTGGCTGATGCAAACATGAACGTCCTCCTGTCCTGTGTGAGCTCTGGGGGGTGTTCAGCTTGTGGCTGCCGTGTTTCTCCGCCGAGCACTGTCATGTTCCCCTGGGCAATTTCCAGCTCCAGATTTCCAAAGCGCCCCTCCGGATTCCTAAAGCTGTTCTCCGTGTTGTTTCTCTCCACTGCTCTGCATCACAGATTCCAACGTCTGCCTCTTCGTATCGGCGATATGACTGTTTCTGTCCTGGATTCCCCTCCTTTTCTTGTGGTCTGTTACGTGCCTCCGGGCTGAGAGCCAGGGTGATTGTAGGGCTTACGTTTCCAGTTTTCTTCTCTGAGGGATCACCGTTCTGGACTGCCCTTTGTCCAACATCTGCGAACAGTCGTTTCATATACTTTGTCCAGTTTACTGGTTGTTTGCACTTGGTAAGTCTGGTACCAGTTAATACATGCTCAGAAACATTAGCGTACTATTACCAATGAGGGCCACAGAGACTCCAGGTACCTTTTCCAGTGTACACAGATAATAAATACGATTAAACTCCAACTATACTTTTTCCACTCTATCATACTGCCTCTTAACTTCAGCAGATATTTAATGGAACATAGAAAAAGAAGAGTGCTAGATGCAGAAGAATCCCTCAAATTTATCTAATTGGAATAAAATGATACATCCACACAAAACCATATAAGATAGTGAATTTTACCATCTGTGCTAGCAAAGTTTAAAGATGACGGAAGACAATGTTTTGCAAAGTTGTTTTAACAGAGAAAATGTTTACATGTGAAAGAAATACAAGTAAAACAAAGAGAGAAAAATATAATACCTAGAAAATATCATGCAGTGAAATGGTCGGCATTGGTAAAAAGTTTCTGATTTTAATACATCTTGATGTCATTCACAGTGGTCTCAGTGGGGCTGAGCAAAGTCATTTTTATCTTTTTATTATCTCTGAAACCCCCTGAAGAAGTCTATTCGAGAATTATTTAGTGTCCCCATTATAGGACAGAGATCTTAGAACATTTATTTTAATCAGATTAAAGGCCTTAATAGTCAGAATCCAAACACATTTTAGCTTCAGTGGACAATTTGAAATGTTTTAAAGCAACCTGTCCCACAGAAAACAATTAAGAGCATCTAAAAAGTTCATTGCAATCAATTAGGTATTTAAGATCTGGTTTACTTAAGGGTTTATTTCTTCATTTAAGGTATCTATATATGAAGGACTCAGACATGTTAAAACAACCACACGCGCGCACACACACGCACACACGCCATGAAAGGGTTTGCCTATAAGATTTATTGTTGTTAAGTATCAAAACATTCACCTCATCGCTCCAAGCAAGTGGTATGCCCAATATATAGCAGGATTTCTAGGTGTGAGGGTTCTAAATAAACAGTAGCATCCCATATATTGGTGGCTTACAGAGAAATGGGTGCTTGCTGGCTACTTCCCAGATTTGTTATCTATTTCCTAAATTTGCAGATGTACTAGATGTGACTTTTTTTCCAGCTCTCTCGTTGTTTCTAGGTGTTGGTAGTGATTTTATCATAACTAAAAACAGAAAGAAGTCTGTTGACCTTCAGACACACAGACATGCGGACTTATGGAACACATAAGTCTATTATTATGAACGGAGGACGAGAAAGAATTCCAAAGTGGATGCAGAGAGGAAAGTAAAATGTGCATAAGCGTGTTTCCTGGAGCAGACGTGTGGAGCACGCGTTTGCCTCTAAGTCTAAATGTTTGAGAAAGTATCTCTCGCTGAATCATAATCTCTAAATTGAAGATAAAGAAAAACACTGCTGAGGATCATTTCCACCCTGACCCATGTGATAAGTGTGATGGCTTATAGCTCATCACTATCACATTTTCCCAAAAGTGCTAATTAAGCTTCTTGAAATGTAGAGAGAAAAACAGTCCCTATAATCCTGATGGTCGGAGGTGGAAAATTGGCAGCACACACGGAATCATACCCATCTTTCCAGATGTCTGTGTGGAGGAAGAAGGGGCTCTGTATATGTGTTAGCCGGGGTTCTCTGGACTGCAGCCTCCAAAAAACACTTTATTCAAAACTCTACTCAACATAAAGGGCATCTCTGGGTTAAATGACTGAGAAGGTCCCGAGGTTAACTCACGATACTGTGAGCCTCAGGGACTAGCACTAGCATGAATTGGGTGCTTCTGTCACTTCTGTCCATCAAGATTTGGGAACTTGAATGGTCTACAGTAGGGTTCCTCAAATATTTTCGGCCAGATCATTTTTTGTAGTGGGGGGATGTTCTGTGTACTGCAGGGTGTTTAGCAGCCTCCTTAGCCTCTGCCCCATGGGTACCAGACCAGTAACGCTTCCTGCTCAAGTTTCAACAACCATAACTGTGCAGACATTGCTTAAAGTCCCCTGGAGGAAAAAGACTGTCGCCAATTGAGGACCTCTGGCCAAGAGATTAATAACACAAACTGCATAGATTCAAATTCTCTCTCTACCACTTTCTAGCTATGTGACACGGAGCAAGTTGCTTTACCTCTCTGTGCTTGAATTTCCTGATCTCTATAATAATGATTATGGAATTATCTACAAGATAAGCATATTGTGAGGATTAAGTAAGATAATACAAATAAAGTTCTTAGAACAGAATTTGCGCATAGTCAGCATGTTAAGATGTTAAGTCTTAGGGCTAGCAGCAAGGCTCCCTTCATAGAATAAAGAAACGACATTGAGGGGAGGAGCCAAGATGGTGGAACAGCATGGAAGCTTTTTTTCTGTCTTGCGTACATGAAATACAGTCGGATCAACACTAAACCATCCGGCACGCTTAGTAAACGGATTTGAGGAATAACACAACAATCTGCACAACCTGAACCACAGAACTCAGCAGGTATGAGGCGCAGAAAGGCGAGCTGGGGGAGAGAGGAGCGGTGGAGGGAAGGGAAGCGAGTTGCCTTAAGGAGAGGACAGAGGCAGGGAGGCGAGCACAAGAAAAACACATCCCACAAAATCAGCTGGAGAGAAAGTGGAAAAGTGGAAACAGCCACAGGGACTGAACTAAAAAGGGAGAAGGGAGAAGGAGAAAGGAGAAAGGAGAGGGTTTAAATTCCATTAAGACTCTATAAAAAGGGGGAGCACAGAGTCTGAAGCTCTACAGTTCAAAATACCTGGTGGTGCTCTGGTGGGAAGGGCGAATTCCCAGGAAAAGAGGGGGTCCGGGAGGTCCTCGGGCCATGCGTGATTTTCCGCAATCCTGGAAACGCTGCTGCAATACACCAAAACTTGAACTTTGGTGTGGTGGGCTTGCACCCAGGAGCAAGTCTCTGGATACCGGCAGTAGTAAGATCTGAAGAGCATTTCTGGGTGCAGAAGGCAATTGGCCATTGCCCAGGGAGACCCTTACCCAGATGATCTGAGTGGGTCAAAGCCACAGTCCTCAGAAGTGAAGGGTCGGGAAACACAACGGCATCTCAGATAAAACTCAGGAGGGAGGTGCCGCAGGGCAACCTGACAGTGAGGTCACAAACCCGGTAAAACTGAGTAAAAGCGGGAGTGACTGAAACCGGAGACAAAAGACTGCTGCGCGGTTCCTGGTGGGGAGGACGCTGAATTGTGCTGCAGAGCTTATGGGTGACGCCATTTTCACCCCACCCACGCATGCGCGCGTGTGCACGCACACGCACCTGTAGGCGCCACAACGACCCACGCAGTAAGCCAAGCAGCGCCATCTAGTGGGTAACAGAGCAGTTACACTAAGCCCCGCCCAACTGGGCAAACCTCGCCCTTCAGGAACACCACAAATCTCTCTTCCTGCTTAATTCACGGACTATGAAGTGCTTCATAGTTTGACCTCTAGGGGAAAAAGATGTAATCTCAATCCTATTTCAGACTGTTTGCCGGTCTAGCTATTCAATTTTCTTTTTCCTATTTTCCTCCCCCCTCTTTTTTTTCTTTCTAAATAAAGGAAAATAATATAAATATAATATACATATTTTTTGTTTCTTTTCTTTTACTCAAATACAGAAACGGAAAATAATTATTTTTATTTTCCTTTATTTTTTCCTACTAAATTTTCACTTTTTTGTAAATACTTCAAATTCTATTATACTTTCAACATTTCCTTTAATATTGTTTCTACCGAATTTTTCACTTTTTTGTACATTTTTCAAATTCTATTATACTTCCATCATTTATTTGATTTCGTGTGTGTTTTTTTTAATTTTTAATTAAATTTTTTTTTTTGCCTTTTCTTCTCTAATAAATCAAGCTCCTTTCAATAACCAGACCAAACACATCTAGGATCTAGCATCATTTATTTGATTTTGTGTGTGTGTGTGTGTGTGTGTGTGTGTGTGTGTGTGTGTTGTTTTCAATTTTTTCATTTTAAATTTTTTTCTTTTTTTACCTTATTAATTCCTTTTCTTTCTTCAAAATGACAAAACGAAGGAATTCACCCCAAAAGTAAGAGCAGGAGGAAATGACAGCCAGGGACTTAACCAACACAGATACAAACAACATGTCTGAACCAGAATATAGAATCATGATGATAAGAATACTAGCTGGGGTTGAAAATAGATTAGATTCCCTCTTTATGAAGATAAAAGAAGTAAAACTAGTCAGGGTGAAATAAAAAATGCCATAACTGAGCTGCAATCTCAAATGGATGCCACGGTGGCAAGGATGGGTGAGGCAGAGAATCAGCGATATAGAGGACAAACTTATGGAGAATAATGAAGCAGAAAAAAAGAGGGAGAGTAAAGCAAAAGAGCGCGATTTAAGAATAAGAGAAATCAGTAACTCATTAAAAAGGAACAACATCAGAATCATAGGGGTCCCAGAAGATGAAGAGAGAGAAAACGGGGTAGAAGGATTATGTGAGCAAATCATAGCAGAAAACTTTCCTAGCCTGGGGAAAGACACAGACATCAAAATACAGGAAGCACAGAGGACTCCCACAAGATTCAACAAAAATCGACCATCAACAAGGCATATCATAGTCAAATTCACAAATACTCAGGCAAAGAAAGAATCATGAAAGCAGCAGAAAAAAAGTACCTAACCTACAAAGGAAGACAGATTAGGTTTGCAGCAGACCTATCCACAGAAACTTGGCAAGCCAGAAAGGAGTGGCAGGACATATTCAATGTGCTGAATCAGAAAAATATGCAGCCAAGAATTCTGTAACCAGCAAGGCTGTCATTCAAAATAGAAAGGAGAGATTTGTTTCCCAGACAAACAAAAATTAAAGGAGTTCGTGACCACTAAACCAGCCCAGCAAGAAATTTTAAGGGGGACTCTCTAAGGGGAGAAAAGATGGGGAAAGAAAAAAAGAGAAAGAGAGAGAGAGAGACCAAAAGCAACAAAGTCTAGAAAGGACCGGAGAACACCACCAGAAGCTCTAACTCTACAAGAAACATAATGGCAATAAACTCGTACCTTTCAGTACTCACTCTAAACGTCAATGGACTAAATGCCCCAATCAAAAGACATAGGGGTACAGAATGGATAAGAAAACAAGATCCATCTATCTGCTTTTTACAAGAGACCCACTTTAGATCTAAAGACACCTTCAGATTGAAAGTAAGGGGATGGAGAACCATCTATCATGCTAATGGTCATCAAAAGAAAGCTGGAGTAGCCATACTTATATCAGACAATCTAGACTTTAAAATAAAAACTGTAACAAGAGATGAAGAAGGGCGTTATATCATAATTAAGGGGTCTATCCACCAAGAAGACATAACAATTGTAAACATTTATGCTCCAAATGTGGAAGCACCCGAATATATAAATCAACTACTCACAAAAATAAATAAACTCATTGATAATAATACCATAATAGTAGGGGACTTCAACACCCGACTTACAGCAATGGACAGATCATCTAAACAGAAAATCAACAAAGAAACAATGGCTTTGAATGACACACTGGACCAGACGTACTTAACAGATATATTTAGAACATTTCATTCTAAAGTAGTGGAATATACATTCTTCTTCAGTGCATGTGGAACATTCTCCAGAATAAACCACATACTGGGACACAAATCAGCCTCAACAAGTACAAAAAGATCGAGATCATACCATGCATATTTTCAGATCACAACGCTATGAAACTCGAAATCAACCTCAAGAAAAAAATTGGAAATATAAAAAATACTTGGATATGAAAGAACATCCTATTAAAGAATGAATGGGCTAAACAAGAAGTTAAGGAGGAAATTTAAAAATACATGGAAGCCAATTAAAACAATAACACCACAGCCCAAAACCTCTGGGACACAGCAAAGGAAGTCATAAGAGGGAAGTATATAGCAATCCAAGCCTTCCTAAAAAAGGAAGAAAGGTCTCAGATGCACGACCTAACTTTACACCTCAAAGAGCTGGAAAAACAACAGCAAATAAAACCTAAAGCCAGCATAAGACAGGAAATAATAAAGATTAGAGCAGAAATCAGTGCCATTGAAACAAAAAACAAAACAAAACAAACAAACAAACAAAAAAAAACAGTGGAATAGATCAATGAAACCAGAAGCTAGTTCTTTGAAGAATTAATAAAATTGATAAACTACTAGCCACTTTAATCAAAAAGAAAAAGGAAAGGACCCAAATAAATAAAATCAAGAACGAAATAGGAGAGATCATAACCAACACAGCAGAAATAAAAGCAATAATATGAGAATATTATGAGCAATTATATGCCAATAAAATGGACAATCTGGAAAAAATGAACAAATTCCTAGAAACACATAAACTACCAAAACTGAAACAGGAAGAAATAGAAAATTTGAACAGACCCAAAACCAGTAAAGAAATCGAATTAGTCATCAAAAATCTCCTAAAAAACAGGAGTCCAGGGCCAGATGACTTCCCAGGGGAATTCTACCAAACATTTAAGGAAGAGTTAACACCTATTCTCTTGAGGCTGTTCCAAAAAATAGAAATGGAAGGAAAACTTCCAAACTCTTCCTATGAAGCCAGCATTACCTTGATTCCAAAACCAGACAATGACCCCACTAAAAAAGAGAACTATAGACCAATCTCCCTGATGAACATAGATGCAAAAATCCTCAACAAGGTATTTGCCAACTGGATCCAACAATACATCAAAAAAGTTATTCACCACGACCAAGTGGGATTTATACCTGGGATGAAGGGCAGTTTCAATATCCGCGAAACAATCAATGTGATTCATCACATCAATAAAAGAAAGGACAAGAACCACATGATCCTCTCAATAGATGCAGAGAAAGCATTTGACAAAATACAGCATTCTTTCTTGATAAAAATCCTTAAGAAAGTAGGGATAGAGGGACCATACCTCAAGATCATAAAAGCCATATATGAAAGACCCAATGCTAATATCATCCCAATGGGGAAAAACTGAGAGCTTTCCCGCTAAGGTCAGGAACAAGACAAGGATGTCTACTCTTGTCACTGTTATTCAACATAGTATTGGAAATCTTGGCCTCAGCAATCAGACAACACAAAGAAATAAAAGGCATCCAAATTGGACAGGAGGAGGTCAAACTTTCACTCTTCGCAGACACATGATACCCTATATGGAAAACCCAAAAGATTCCACCAAAAAACTGCTAGCACTGATCCACGAATTCAGCAAAGTGGCAGGATATAAAATCAATGCACAGAAATTGGTTGCATTCGTATACACCAATAATGATGCAACAGAAAGAGAAATCAAGGAATTGATCGCACTTACAATCGCACCTAAAACCATAAAATACCTAGGAATAAATTTAACCAAAGAGGTGAAAAATCTATACACTGAAAACTATAGAAAGCTTATGAAAGAAATTAAAGAAGACACACACACACGAAAAGGAAAAATATTCCATGCTCCTGGATAGGAAGAACAAATATTGTTAAAATGTCAATACTACCCAAAGCAATCTATATATTCAATGCAATACCTATCAAAATAACACCAGCATTCTTCACAGAGCTAGAGCTAAAGTTTGTATGGAATCAGAAAAGACCCCGAATAGCCAAAGCAATCCTGAAAAAGAAAAACAAAGCAGTAAGCATCACAATCCCAGACTTCAAGCTGTATTACAAAGCTGTCATCATCAAGACAGTATGGTACTGGCACAAAAACAGAGACTCAGATCAATGGAACAGAATAGAGAACCCAGAAACAGACCCCCAAACATACGGCCAACTCATCTTTGACAAAGCAGGAAAGAATATCCACTGGAATAAAGACAGTCTCTTCAGCAAGTGGTGCTGGGAAAACTGGACAGCGACATGCAGAAAAATGAACCTGGACCACTTTCTTACACCATACACAAAAATAAATTCAAAATGGATGAAAGACCTAAATGTAAGATAGGAAGCCATCAAAATCCTTGAGGAGAAAGCAAGCAAGAACCTCTCTGACCTTGGATTCAGCAACTTCTTACTCAACACATCTCCAGAGGCAAGGGATACAAAAGCAAAAATGAACTATTGGAACCTCATCAAAATTAAAAGCTTCTGCACAGCGAAGGAAACAATAAGCAAAACTAAAAGACAACTGTGGAATGGGAGAAGATATTTGCAAACGACATATCAGATAAAGCGTTAGTATCCAAAATCTATAAAGAACTTATCAAACTCAACACCCAAAAAACAAATAATCCAGTGAAGAAATGGGCCAAAGACAGGAACAGACACTTCTCCAAAGAAGACATCCAGATGGCCAACAGACACATGAAACAATGCTCAACGTCACTCATTATCAGCGAAAAATAAATCAAAACCACAGTGAGGTATCACCTCACACCAGTCAGAATGGCTAACATTAATAACTCAGGCAACAACAGATGCTGGTGAGGATGTGGAGAAAGAGGATCTCTTTTGCACTGCTGGTGGGAATGCAAACTGGTGCAGTCACTCTGGAAAACAGGATGGAGGTTCCTCAAAAAATTAAAAATAGAACTACCCTATGACCCAGCAATTGCACTATTAGGTACATATCCAAGAGATACAGGTATGCTGATATGAAGGGACACATGCACCCTAATGTTTATAGCAGCACTATCAACAATACCCAAGGTATGGAAAAAGCCCAAATGTCCATCGATGGATGATTGGGTAAAGAAGATGTGATACACACACACACACACACACACACACACAATGGAATATTACTCTGCAATCAAAAAGAATGAAATCTTGCCATTTGCAACTACATGGATGGAACTGGAAGGAATTATGCTAAGCAAAATTAGTCAGTCAGAGAAAGACAAATATCATATGACTTCACTCATATGAAGACTTTAAGATACAAAGCAGATGAACATAAGGGAAGGGAAGGAAGCAAAAATAATATAAAAACAGGGAGGGAGACAAAAACATAAATGACTTTTAAATACGGAGAACAAACAGAGGGCTACGGGAGGGTTTGTGGGAGGGGGGATGAGTTAAATGGGTAAGGGGCATTAAGGAATCTACTCTTGAAATCATTGCTGTATGCTAACTAACATCCATTTACAGTGGATGTAAAAAATTTTTTTTAATTAATAAAAAAAAAGAGAAAAGAAATGGCATCATACAGTACCAGATTAAACAGATCTAACTTAATAACTTCAGAGGAATCAATAGCTTTTTTTCTCCCAGGGCATCAACTGGACCAGGTTGGGTCACATGGCTGTATCTTGGGCCAAGCACAGCGGCCAAGAGGATAGAGTACTGGGAATGGCCAGGCTCGGGTCAAACTTAAAGCCAGTAACTAAAGGGAAGGGGCTTTACTCAAAAAAGTGAGATGGGAAAGCATAATGGGCAGGCAAATTTAGTAGCCACCATAGTCTACTTCAGAATATTAAAATATGTGCAAGTAGTTCTACACTATGGCAACTGATTCATGGGTCACGAAAACCCATCTTCAGCATGTTTTGGTGAATTTTTTTCTGGAGCAAAGAGGTCAGTAAATTATCAGATGAGACAATGTCAAGATGTGCCAAGAAAATGGTTATTTTAAAATATATCAAATACTTGCATACCTGCTTTCCAAACCTATAGGCAGGGAAAGCCTGGATCCAGCAGAAAGAATAACCATTGCTATTCTTTGCTAGTTTTCCAATGAGAAAGACAAAGCTGGTGTAGTTTTGATCAAAGCTACCATTCACTGAGTTCTTCCCAGGTGATGGATACTTTAATTGTGTTCTCTCAAGTATTACTTACAATAGCTCTAGGTGGTCATTTGATATTATTTTCATTTTTAAAATGAGAAGACTGAAGACTTTCTAAAAAGGATGAATATATTTGGCTAACGTCCACAACCAGTAAGAGATGGAGCCAGAATTCAAGCCCAAGCCTGCCTGGCTTCACAGCTCCTATTTTTTTATCTCCACAGTGCCATTCCAGGGTCTGGCCAAGATGCGCAAGAAAGCTAAGCTTCCAGATTTAGTGAGATACATACTTGCTGAGGAAGACAGGGAATTAGTTAGAGCTTTTCTGTTTGGCAAATGAACCTAGAAAGCCATGTAAACTCCCAGATTTCATGTACTAGGGAGTAGAAGTCCAAACATGATGAGTCCTCCTTATCAGAAATGCATTTCTCTTGCCTTATCGTTATCTTGACTATTTGTACTTTGAAATCATGCCCTTAGTTTGACATACAGCTAAACGTTGCTTCTATTCAGGGCTGGACTGAGACAAGAGGTCACCATGGACAGTTGACAATTTGGTGTTCTTTCAAAAGCCAAATTTCAAATAATATGTTTACACCTTTGGCCACGCATTCACAACATGAATTGAATGGGACATAATATTTCAATTTCACTGGAATTGCTTTTCATTTCACAGTTTCCTCCCCACCTCACTCCCACCTTTACTATTTGTGATTGGAGAGCGCTCGTTACTCATATTTGGTGAACTGTTGGTACTAAAACACCCATTGTTTTATTACAGAATTTCAGCTTCCAGGAACTATAATATCAGGTGGTATCAGCAAGCTGTTCTTGCAATTGGAGGCAAACCTGGGTTGTCTCGCTCAACTTGCAAATATCGTCTTCTAAGCTAGTAGGGCCTGTAAGGGGCTGTCCCTTTCTCACACCACGGTGTTGCCTGCTTTATTGGTAGCTGGGTCGGTTTACAGTGTGAAGCCTATGCAAGGAGTTTCACGCTGCGGCAATCAGCACCATATTTCTGATTTATAGCATTCTTTGTACATTGATCTTCCTGCCCCATGACTACCTGCTTCTACCCTTCATCTGGTTCTTTCTCCAGGGTAAACCCCACCAACCACACAAGCCGAGGTGATCTCTTCCATTTCTGGTGTCTTGGTTATTCATTGACTGTACTTAGCCGGAGTCTATCTTTTCTTGCCATGGGCAGTCACTAGCTTCTCACACCTTGATGTCTGTCACTGTAACTCGATTGCCAGCCTCATTCCTTACCCTTTTAATTCTATTTCTTATGGTGCCTAACTAACTGTAAATGTTTCTCAGTTTCATTTTTGCACATAATTAATTGTGGACATTGTTGGGAGCCATTTTGGGCTCACAGGTTGAGACCCCTCCCTGTGTGGAAAAGGTGGTTGAAGCAGTTATGAGCTGGCTAAATATTGGTGTGATTTGTATAAACAGTTAGGCTCCTATTATGTAAATTCACTCATTCACAAGCAAAGGACAAGCATTGGGAATTCGGTCCTTGCCAGACTGGTTGCACCTTCCTCATTGTAGTTGGAAGAATAGGCTGAATGACTCCTGGCCTGTTTATAGATAATTAACATAGGCAGGCCTAGGTAACTTCCTGTTCTCTCCCCCTGCCTTAAATTTAAATGCTAATTAAGTTGAAAACAACTTGCAAGATTGAGGAAATCCACGCTTTACTGATAAAACACATTATTGTTCAAACTATGCTTACTGATGGGATGTCACTCGTTGCTGTAATGTAACTCACTACTTTTAAATAAAGACACTGAGACTGGCAGGGCGGAGATGCCAGAATTGCCAGGGCTGCCTGCTTGGTCCTCAGACTACATCTCTCTCATCGCTCTCTCACTTCCTTTCGCCTGACCGTCCATCCTTCAGGGACCCCTAGATTCACCGGAACTGGACCCCGGCAGGCCATGTTATATATGAGGACCAGAATTTAAGTTTATGCCTATGGAGTATTTTGCAATATGCAAAATGTTTTTTGTAAGCACGACTGAAGAGAAACTGAGAATGCCCAGATCAGCCCAAAGCTAAAATCTAGCCATAAGGCATGAATTGGTACCAGGGGGGATATTTGCAATGGCCCTCTCTTTTCTGTTTCTGTTATTTTTTGAGGGAAATAAAATACCCACTTTTATTAAAATCAGATTAAGCTGTTTCATTCCTGTCAGCTGGTCAGTTTGGCCATACCTGCTTTGCTACTGGCTGTGAGCCAGTTCCGGCTATGGGTTTTATCACTGACCTGTTCATCCCCTCTTCTGGCCAGCTCTTCTCACTGGTGGACAGCTAGCTCAAATTCCCAAAATCTAGCCCAAAGTGGGGTCGTTGTGGCCTCCATAAATTGGATGATGGAGCCGATTTCCTGTACCTTTTCATCTTCAGTAGGAAAACAGATTCGGGGCTAACCATAGGCCCCAACCCACTCTGAATGTAGACTAACCCTGTCACCTAACTTTCCTGAAAATTAAAATAACCTGGGTTTGGGGGTAGGGATATTCAGAAACACCTGTTGCCCTTGGTGGTCATGGATGACATCTGTGGCTGGTATAGCACCTGATCTTTCCTCTCTTGGTTGTATCAAGACCTTGTAGCTTTCCCCGGAAACTTACCTTTACCCTGGACCTGCCACACCTTCTGTCTACCCATGGCTGATGTCCTATCCCCAACCTCAGCTGAAGTCTACTTTGTCTGTTGGCACAGAATGTGCTACCACAATCCTGCTTGGTCACAACTCAACAGCCCTCTAAATTCCTTGTAAAAAAAGACTCAGGAACTTCTGAGTCTCTCCCGAGCCACACGGGATGTGAGAGTGGCCTGTGAAAGATAAATGGAAGGACTTCTCTCTGCCTGACCAGGCTGAGAAGTCGGACTTACTTTCATAGAACAGCATTTAAAGTTGGTAAGGTGGTGTTGGGAAAGAAGGTTGTGGCTGGAAGAGAGTGAGCAGAGCCAAGAAGGGTTAGTCTATTCCAGAGTCCCCGCTGGAATCTGGACATCACTCCCATGTGCTTATGGCAACCCATATACCTCTGTGACACCTCTGCCCTCTCCAAGCTGCAGCCAAAGAGAGACCATCAAGTCCCGTGACACCTAATGGCTTTCCTTTTCCCCATATTTCAATCTTCTTTCATCCCTTCTCTAGCGGGAGAAAAGCTGGGATCCCCGCCCCCAGCCCCTGCCCTTTTCCCTTCCACCCAGATTCCCGAATCCATTACTAAACCCACTGCCATGGCATTCTCTGAATCAGCTCTCAATCTTTCATCCTGCTTAGGGGTCAAGAAGCCTCTATTCCCTGCCTTGAGGCGCTGCACCACAAGACACACTCCAGAGGGGAAAATGCTGCAAGGGAAACACATTTTCAAGGGGAGAATTAAAATCTAAGAGTATCTGCAAGAATACCATTACAGAGTAATTCCGGATCACTTAGCTGGTGGCCTGAGGCTGATGCTACCTTTTCTGTTTCATCCCAGAGTGGTTCAGGAACTAGTTAGAATGAAGCCTGTCCATGGGATGCCTCCAAGCTCTGCTCAAGTCAGGCTGGAGAAGGCCACCGATGCAAATGCATGGCGTGATTTAAAAAAAAAAAAAATCCAGTATTTCCTGACATTGTTTCAAAAGGCTCAGGGATAAGCATTTTTATATAATTACCTCAGTTCATACACATGATAACCCTGTGAAGTAGTTCCATTTATTAATTCAAATTTTAAAGAGAAGATTAAGTAAGCTGTCCAGGTCCCAGGGCGCTAAAGTGATAGCACATAACTCCGATGCCTGCTCATTTAACAGGTCCATTTTACTTCCTGCTGGGAATGCAGGAAGGCCTCATGACAAGAGATGGGAAAGGAGAGAAAACTCACATGCACTAAGACTCCATGTGCCAAGTCCTACTTATAAAATCATTTCTTATCATCCTTAAAATCTTAGGTGGTAAGTATCTCTAGTACTTACGTTTACAGATGAGGAAACCGAAGACCAATGAAACTAAGAAATTTCATCAATACCATATGACTCAGCAATCCCATTTCTGGGTATATATCCAAGGATATTGAAGTCAAGATCTCATTGGAATATCTGCACTCCCAGGTTCAGGGGAGCTTCACTCACAATAGCCAAGATATGGCAACAACCCGCTTAAGGTTCTCCCTCTAGTCCCACTCCCACAATCGTTAGCTCTCTCTAAAATAAAAATAGGGGCACCTGGCTGGCTCAGTTGGTTAAGCGGCCGACTTCGGCTCAGGTCACAATCTTATGGTCTGTGAATTCGAGCCCCACATCGGGCTCTGTGCTGATGGCTCAGAGCCTGGAGCCTGCCTTGGATTCTGTGTCTCCCTCTCTCCCTGCCCTTCTCCTGCTCATGCTCTGTCTCTCTGTCTCTCAAAAATAAATAAACGTTAAAAAAATTTAAATAAAAATAAATCAATATAAAAATTTTTTAAAAAGAGTGGTAGGAAAAAGAGGTGAGAGAATCAGAAAACAGTCAAAGCAATACTTCATATTTGAGTAATACAGACATTACCAAAAATGGAAGGAAAATAAAGTATTCTAACCCTTAAAATGATGGACAGAATGTGGAGGAGTATTGCAGTTTATGCAAACACAAAGAAATTTAGTACAACACCCAGGAGGTAGGGTGGGGAGAGACAAACAAAATAAAATACTGGAATGTGATTATTTCAAAGGAAAGATGAAAAATTAGCATGATATGATGCGAAAGAACACTGAAGATAGCGGGACTGAGTCTGAAATACTGACATCAAAATAATTTAGGAGAAAAGAAGCAAGTCCCTCCTGCCGTCCAACTTCCTGAGCCCATGACATCTCACTTGGCATGTCTCAGACCTACAACAATGCCAATTTTGTCAGTGCCGGAGCTCCAGGAGCTTTAATATTGGGAGCTGTGGTGGCCACATTCTACAAGGTGTGCTTAGAGTAACTGGATTATAAGGTGCTTCTCGGTCACCACCCCCCACCAGACCCACTCTGACACATCAGGATTGGGGTCAAGAGTAAATGTATCATGGATCTAAGTAGTAAATTATACCAAGCTGACAATGTAGTCTTAAAAAATATGTTCTAGCCCCTTACCGTGATGAACACACATTTATAATAATCTAGAAATTTAGGTTCCAAATTAAAATTTTTGGAGTTCTTGGAATTCTCTACTGGAACTCCAAAGTATGGAGAAGACTAGTCTTTAGTCCCCAAATCCTGCCTCATGACGCAACACCTGACGTCCCACACAGAATTTCATCCACACTACATCTGTGTGGACACCCCCATCTGCACATCTGGACTTTTCCACCTCTTATCCCCACAAATGGCCACCTCTTGGCTTACCTTGACCACTCCTGAGGTCAGATGTGCACTTACCAGTGGTGGAGTCTGTCCATACAGAGCCGGCGCTGGGGGAAGCCTGCACTGGTCTTGGAAGCAGGCTCAGGATATGCGGAACATGGTCTGGAAGTGAGGGCAAAGTTTCTGCTTCGGCTTGTCCCCATAATCCTGCAAACTTGTCACCTTGTGGGAGGTGTACACTCAGGGAGGATCAGAGAGAAGCATTCTAGAGCCTGATAACCAAGGCCTGTCTTGCCCAGGTTTGAGGGGAGCACCACCCCCATCGTTACTAACTGGCATTTCTGGTACACTAACCTGGGAAACCACCATGCTGGGCTGAAAACTATATAACTGTGTAAGGAGATACAGCTTGCATGGTAAACAGTTAGTATAGTTAAATGACTGTATAAAAAAGTAGGCAATTAACTTTCATACCTCACAAATTTCTATCTCTCTCAATAAATGGCACTACCACATTGACCCATGGCCACCAGAAACCTGGGAGTCACTCTAAATTTCTCCTAGACCCATGCCACCATATCATGCTTCAGCCATCCTGTTTCCCAATTGTTTCTTGGCCCAGATTGCTGAGTGCAATGCCACCAGCTGACATGTGGGTCATGGTTTATGGAATAATTGAGAGTTATGGAAGCTCAGAGGAAGGACTCAACCTGTCAGGTGCGTATGTGTGCATTGGATCAGGAGCTAACACCCAGGTTAAGCCCTTGTTAGGAAATTCTTACACATTATCTTTTGGAAGTGGTTGGCTCTTAAAGGAAAGATTTGTCTCGGATGAGAGAGGAGTGGTAAGGCCATCCTGAACCTGTAGGAGCTTGTCCAGGAGCCTATAAGTAGAAAAAAAGAAACAGGCCTTCATTTCTCTCATTTATTTTAAAGGTAGTTCATCACTAACTTTAACCAGAACCACAGTCTTCAAAGGAAACACACCAGTATGCTTGTGCAGGGGCACCCAGAAGCTACTTTGTGTTTCTGCCTCTGCACTTGTATTCTTTCCTATCACCCCCCTCCCCCCACCTCAAACCCTTAACTGGCTGGCCTGGTGGATTATCTTTAAGAATCTTTCACCTTCTGGGGACCTTTAAGAATCCCTTACACAGCAGTGCTCAGAGTTCAAGAGAGGCAGCTCTGCACAGCCTGGGGGAGCAGGTTTCTAGCCTGGTTGACGGAGGTGAGAGAACCCAAGTGTGAGGTCAACGTATCACAGGGACGCTTTTAAGTCAGCCCCAAATTGCTGCCCAGTGCTCAAAAGAAGCCTTGTGAGAAACATGGAAACCTCAGCTATTTTATAACCATCCTCCCAAACTTCAAAGCCCTTGGTCCAGACGAGCCAATGAAATCTGATATATATATTTTTATTTTTATTTTATGCTCCTCGTGTCCATGCAATTGGAATAAACTGTAAATTAGGTGTTATAGCACTGTAGTTTGGTTAGATGCGATGGTTTAGAAATGTAGCTTTAGTTTGTTATAAGATAATAGCCGCTTTGCTTTGTTGTGACAGTAGCAATAAAGTAAAGTTATTACAATGTAAAATGTGGTAACCAACCCCAACTACTGAAACAAAGCTACAAATCAGAGGCGGCCCAACTCTGAGAACTTTATGTGTAGAAGCAATGAGGGTTCCCGCTCTGAACGTGTAACATGGGGACCCCTGTCATAGCCATCAATACTAAATGACCCACACGTTTGCATTGGGTCAAATCATGTTCCCCAAAACCATATGGGGTAAGATTCTGTTGGAATATAGAAAAATTCCATGCCATTTACATCACAGAAAGGAGAGACTCCGCTGAGCCAAGCTGGTATTCAGATGTGCCTGTGAGTGTGTGAAGGACTGGTATGTTGGTCAGGGTCTCAGGGAACCAATTTCCTGAGAAAATTGGCTGGGAAAGTGCTCTTTTGTACAGATGCCGGACAGAAAGGCTTAGATGGAGAGGCAAGCGGAGTATTAATTTTATATTATTGGTCCTTATTCGAAACCTCCAAATGCATGCTTGCACCTCGTGGAGGGTGCCTAGACAAAGGTTGAAGTTTTGTTTTGTTTGTTTGTTTATTTGTTTTGAAGGGACCATGAGTGAAGAAGTACCACATAACTGTTTTAATGCCCTAGTAATAAAATATGCCATGGAGTAGGGGAGAGAGACATTTCCACTGTGGGACCCTCAAGTAGTGGGAAGAGTAAGAGGCATGACCCCAACTTGACTCCTCATGAGTTGGTAGTTTTGGGAGCGGCAGAAGGGAGACGGAGCCCCTGACATTGGCCTCAACTTTCCCATAGATCTTGGCTGCAGGTACCATGGCAAGTCATCATCATCAGAGACTTCAAGTTGAGCCAATATCAATAAGAAAAGTCAGAGACTCTCCACGGGCTCATGTGAAACTGTCCAGAATTCCAGTAAGTATTTGTGGGGGCTGGAGAGAGAGGGACATACGTGAGCGTCTCATAGAGTGCTTAGTTTCCAAGAGCTGAGCAGTTGGCTGCAAACAACAGCAAAATTTGAGCCATTCCTATAAATGTGAGCCTGTTTATACCGGGAATCTAGCAAGACCAAGACAACATGGGAAAGGCTTTAGTTTGATGCTAATGGCTAGTATTTACTGAGAATTTACTATGTTCTAGAGATTGTCTTACGAACTTGCCATGTAATCTTCACCCTAACCCTGTAAAATAACGCCCACTCTTAGCTTTATTTCTCTGATGACACATTTGTAGTGCATCTGTCTTACCCGTAATTGTAAATACTTAGTGGCCAGAGCTGGCAACTGAACTCGAAGTCTGACTCCAGCTGTGCTCATGGACGATTTTGTGATTCCCCCCTTATTCACACTATTCTGAGAGCCACTTTTGTACTTTTTGTATTCCCGGGCAATGTTTCTTTACCGGGGAATTTTTCTGGGCCCTTAGATACACACGATCACATCTGCATCATGACCTTTATACAGATGTATGAAACCATGCAAACTACGAAACAGCGTGCACCTCTTTAAAGACCTGTACATCATAGGAAAACAATTTCCTCAGCCTATTGCAGTGTTTTGTTAATTTTGTTAGTTTTGTTAATTTGGTGGAAAAGAACAAATGTTCTCAAAAACACTAACAAGGGCCCAGAGAACAAAATGTTAGTTTGTGTACAGTGACCTCTTGTAAAGCCATCAATTCTCTTAGAAGCCCGTTTGGGTCTTCCCGAATGGCCTTGGAAATAACTCCTGAATGTTCAGATACCTTACATGTGGAAGGTACATGCAACCATACACATAAAATTCATGAGGCTGGAGGAGAGGCCTCAACTTTGTTTATAGACTTTCTGATTCTTTTTTTTTTTTTTCCTCCTTTGGTTGGTTGGTTGGTTAAAAAGCTGACAGACTGTATTACAGCTAACATTCCCATATTGATTATACCATTTCTGAGGCTGGCCTCTGTGTGACAGGAGCGGCATAATTAGTTTTTTCCTTGTTAAATATTTGTAAATCATTCGTACTTTTATGGGGTACATAACCTGGCTGTTACCCTTCAAATAATCTTCTTGTAACTTGTTTAAACAAGAAATATCTCCTGGAGTGCAGTGTCACTTCTGTCCTTCAACGAGCCCACAGTGTAAGGGCTTCTCTTGCTTGCAAAATACGAAAGGACATCCATGCCAGGATTACATAAAACGGGTCTGTAAGAGGCTCTATCCAAACACGCTCGACCAGCTTCCACTGCTGCTCACTTGCTCTGCTTACACCCTTGGGAAGCAGCTGGACTGGGGGGGAAATGTTTGATTTGGGTTTTTTGCTTTTTATTTGTGGTCATCTACTTTAAGCCACTGGTATCTCTCATGGTTGACCTCCATCATGAAAAAAGCACTGATTTGGGGTTCACTGTGGAAGTATCGATATCAGTTATAATTAATCACAGGGTGACCTTAAAGCATGCATTTCAAGGTGCAAGTCTGAAATGTGACTTTCCTTTTTGTGTGGCCATGGAAAGTTTCTACCTAAAAAATAGGCAGTGTGGGAAGCTACCCAAATATTCCTACAATGCTACGATTACTCAAAAGCTTCTTGGAAATTGTCTTTGGATGGGAACTTTCTGGTCTAATAGCACAGGCTTTTGAA
This sequence comes from Paguma larvata, assembly GCA_030068075.1. Lineage (NCBI taxonomy): Eukaryota > Metazoa > Chordata > Mammalia > Carnivora > Viverridae > Paguma > Paguma larvata. Next base: position 61,114,612 of record CM057836.1, read on the forward strand.
TAGCTTTAACCATCAAAAATCTTTTTTTTTTTTTAAGTTGGAATGAATGTAATCCTTTTTTTTACAGTAACAATCCTGAAATTTTATTTTTATTGTCCCAAGTGTTTTTTTTTTAATTTACCATTTACTTAAATTCAAGATAGTTACCAGTGTAATATTGAGTTCAGAAGTGGAACCCAGTGATTCATCACTTACATGTGACACTCGGTGCTCATCCCAACCAGTGCCTTTGTACTGGCCATCATCCATTTAGCCCATTGCCCCCAACCCCCCCCCCCAGCAACCCTCAGTTTATTCTCTAAGAGCCTCTTATGGTTGGCCTCCCTCTCTGTTCTTATCTTATTTTTCCTTCCCTTCCCCCGTGTTCATCTGTTTTGCTTCTTAAATTCCACCTCCGAGTGAAATATGATATTTGCCTTTCTCCAACTGACTTATTTTGTTTAGCAGAATACACTCTAGTTCCATCCACGATTAATGAATTTAATTCTGATTAATGACCAAACATCACTTGAAATAAACTTGATAAATAAGTTTCATTAAAAAAACAACAACTCTGTATGTGGACATAACATATATAAATAGCAAGGAAAAAGTCTAAAGTGAGGAGAAGGATGGTGTCTAGTGATTCACAAACAAGCCACAGGTCTGTGGAAGCAAGAGCAGTGTCGCCGGAACACCCTGAGCCTGAGTCCCATGTTTAGAGGTGGCAGAAACCCGTTCAGACCGGTATAAGGAAAAACTATAAGAGTGCACAAGAGTTCACATCATCTTAGGGCAGGAAGTACAGTTGCCAGGCCACAGTCACAAATTAGGAAGTCCTAAGAAACCACTAGATCCCACCATTGCAGTTCCTGGTGCCCCTTCTTACATCTGTCCGTGCGGATGGGCTGGCTCTCTCCACAAGAGCCCAAATCCAAGAACTACTGTGGCTCACTGGACTGAGCACACCTAAATTAGCAAGAAAGAGAAGGAGGTGAGGACATCTGAGCATGCTGTGGGATGGGCGGCACAGGGTATGGGAGGCAGGCAGGCACACTGCGGGAGGGAGCTGAGGAGGCTACGTGTCCATACATGGCCCAAAGGGAGACTGAAGACGCATGTACACTGTTTGGTAACCTGTAAATACCCAGCATGGCCTGCCTTTGAACCAGAATCAGGTGCTTAAATGTCACTGAAGGAAGAAGTCTCTGTATCCTAATGATGGCTACAGAGAAGCCAGTTTATTAATTTGTCTGTCTATACAGAAGGACTTGCAGATAGGCAATGGATTCTTTGCTTGCTCTTCAATCCTTGACTCATACATATTTTTAAGTTTTATTTTATTTTATTTTTTTATTTTATTTTTGAGAGAGAGAGAGGGGGAAGCCGAGAGAGAGGAAGAAAGAGAATCCCAAGGAGGCTCTGCACCATCAGCACAGAGCTTGATGCTGGGCTCGAACTCATGAACCGTGAGATCATGACCTGAATGGAAATCAAGAGCCAGATGTTTAACTGACTGAACCACCCAGGTGACCCTGTAACTCATGTTTTTTAAAGTAAAGGCCAAATTTCAGACATTTCAATGGAAAAGAAATGAGCCAGCATAAAAGGTGGCTCATGCCATCCATCCTTTCAGTGCTCTGCACCCCAGACAAATCAATGTGTGGTTATCTGTGTCAGTTATTATCACAGCTGCACCTAATGGGTTTCCTTTGTGTGAACACACACACACACACACACACACACACACACACACACACATGCACACGCACATTGGGATAATAACGTAATTCTTTTGCATTTACATACATTTTATAGTGTTGCAAAATGTTCTTAAAAAATTATTTCATGTAGTAACTCTGTATGAGTGGTATTAGGTCGAATCATATAAAATTGTAAGTTTTGCTGGTCAGAACTGGCCAAATATTGGCAATTTTATATATTTTGAACTAATATTAGTGTAACTATCAACCAATTTATAGAGATGTTAAGCAAACTACCTGAGCTTTCCTGTTCCTAACTTCTAGAAATGGAACTAGAATCCATATCTTCTCATCCTTATATACAAGGAAAGAGCATACCCACATATAATATAAGCATCTTGTCTATGTTTGTTTTGTGATAAATTCACTATAGATAAAGATAATGAGAAAAAATTCAAGAAATCTGCTTTAAAATGCTCTTCATTAATTTTTTGCAACCTTCTGCATTTTTTTCCAAATTAGCAAAGTGCAAAGAATCAAGTCGTTTATGCTGGGAAAAGATTACATATTTAGTTTTTCAAATTAGTTGGCTATGAGTAAATTATTTTTTACCTCTGCTGTTTAGGGTTCAGAGAGCTAAAGAAAAGAAAAAAGAATTATGCCTGATTAAATTTAAAAAAGAATGATTATGTCATGAAAAATTATTTATTTCTCTACATCTCATTTTTCTTTCTTATAAAAAGGTGAGCCAGCGTCTTTCCATTTTCAGAATGACAGAAACACATCTTTTGTTTCTGAAACACTCTCCCTAAATAATATCCGAATTGGAATTCAAATCGATAACCCAATCCTTCTCCTGATTATACTAATGTTCCTTTAAAATACAGATGTGTTTCAAATGAGTAAATCATATATAACTTGTTAGCTTTTTTTTTTTTTGAATGCTACAGGGGATTCAAGCATATTATTATATATGCAATGTTTTCCCAAGATTTAGCAAATGACTATCAAACATGGAAATACAGTTTAACAACTTAAACGAAACGAAATGTACATCATTAATTTAAATTCAATTAGTTGGCTGCATCCCAGCAAACGGCACTAGTTAAGAGGCTGGAGTGTGCGGTGTGGGAATTCCACGGGTCCAGTGAGCCCCCGACTCCTGTGAGCAGCTCGACAGTTGTTTTACTGCTCTAGAAGATAGATCCTTTCTCCCCACGCTACACTCACAGCTTCTCAGGGCACAGGGAAGATGGCACCGATTTGTTTACCCATGAATGCTTTTTTGAGAGGCGAGAGGCCTCTGTGCTTCGATATTTTCCCCCTGGACAGAAACTGGGAGCGAGAGAAGCAGAGTACTGCTGTGTCATTTTGCTGTTTTTATCTTGCTAGCCATTCGAGAAGACTCTTCTTCTACCTTTTGAGCTTAAAACCTCACCACGAAAAGGCCCTCCTTAGTGTTATCACTCATTAATATTTCCAGACAAAAACAGGTTGTCAAAAAAATTCAGAGCATAAAGAAATCTCCAGAAATGTCACCCGATCGCATGTGGATTTTCTCTGATACCTTGTGGATTCAGTCAGAAGGAAGCCTCGGTGGGAGAGAAGAAGGAAAACATCTCTGCATATGTTCTTTTAGAGATCCCCCTCCCAACACGCACACTAATTTTATATTAGTGGTCTATGGCTACATGAGGTTGTCCAGGTTGAGTGAAAACAATACATCTACAACAATCCTTTGTTAACACATATATTATTGGCATAATACTCTACATTGATTATCATTTTCGGGTGTATAATCCAGTTTTCTCTTTCAGTAATGTCACTGCCTAGGCTTGATTTCACAGATAAGAGGCGAAATACAAAAAGGCCAAAAATCAGTAGCGGTGTCAGGGGCAATCGCTGTATCACAGCAAGAGCCCACGGCTTCCGGAACCCCAAAACACAGTGACTTCAAACATTAAACAGTTATTATTGCTCATGAGGCTAACGATCAGCTGGGTGTTCCTAGCCTCTGCTGGGCTTGCCCCTATCAGCCGTGAGTTGGGTAGTCAGCTCTGATAGTCATGGCTGGGATCTCTCACATGTGTAGGGATCCTCTGGGGCCTGTCAGGTCTAGGATGGCCTCTCTATTTTGTCTGATGGTTGGTTCATTCTTGACTAGGACAGCAGGAGTGACTCATCTATTATCTCAGCATCCAGTAAGCTAGTCCACACTTACTCATGTAATGTTGACGGCGGTCCAAGAGAGTGAGTGAAAGCTTCCGATCTGGTGCACTGGCACGTCTACCAAATTCCATTATTAGAAGCATCCCACAGCATTAGGCCAGATTCAAGGATAGAGAAGAGAGAGTCTGCTTTTTAAAGGGAGAAGCCGTAGAGTTACATTGCAAAGGGTGTGAATACAGGGAAAAGTGAATATTTGTGGCCACAAAAACAAATGAACAAAAACAAAACAAAACCAAAAAACATTGTATACAGTAGTTAACAGAATATTTCCAAAGCATGCTCCACAAAACACTGGCTCTATATAGTATTAACTAGTGGTTTGCAAAACAAAACGGGAGAAGGATGGGTTTCCATGACGAAAGACAACTGGAAAACTGCATTTATGAGACCCCTCTCTGTGATGTCCTGAAATGAGCTAGCAGGGCTCCAACTCCCTCAACAGGGACAACCACAACTCCCCAAAGATTCAGAAGCTCCTTCTTTTCTCAGCATCGGGGGTTGCAATGAGACTCAATTTCCCAAAGGCACCTTAAGACTCTAGATGTCAGGCAACTGCAATTTCCAGCCATCCCCCAGGTGGCTGGTATCCAAGTTCGGACTGCAAGATATTCGAGCCAAGTTCTCCCCACTGAAGACTGTCCTCATGCTTCCAGCACACAAAGGGAGAGCAATATGGTAGCAGATTCCTTTACAGGAACACACCCCCTTAGTATATCCAGCTGCAACCTGCCCCAGCACACCTCTCTCTCATCTCCACAAGACTCTGGGAGAATGAGAGGCCCATGCACCTGCTGAAACCTTGCACCAAATGGCATTTGCTGGTGTTTGCACACAGGCTGTTCCATGAAGAGTTCAAAGAAAAATTTTCAGGACTCTTTGACTCTTTTTATCATAGGACCTAGTGTCTTTGTCAACTGACTCTCCAGTAGAAAGAATATACAGTTTCCCAAGCTTTTTTGATTAAGACACCTTTTCTCAAGAAGCATCTTGCAGGACTGGTGTTACATAGAATGTGTGTTAGGGAATGATGTCTCATTTGAAGGATAAATTTCAGTAAAATAAATACATCAAAAATGCAAATTCATATAAAACACTCATTGTTTATTTTCTCACATATGCTTATTCTACTTTCAATCTCTTCTGAGGAATTTCTGACAGTCAAAATAAGCTACTAAACAGAAGCAACTAGAAAAAAACAAAAACAAAAACAAAAACAAAAAATAAGTTGACGTTAAAGAAGGATAAGGCCAAGAAGGAAAACAGTTAAAGCTGTCAGATAAAATAGCCCAGTGCCTGCTACATTTTAGGCACCCACAAAAAGTGTGTTGAAACAGAATCCGAACACAAAATTTACTTGCAATGAGTAAACAGAGAAAAGTAATAATTTATTATTCATTCAGAGAATCTTAGTTATGCCTCTACTATCTGTCAGTCACATTGGTTATTGGGGACACCTAATGAAGAAGATAGGAGTCCTTGTCCTCAAGAGGCTTACAGTCTAGAGCAGGAGCCATCAAACTAGGGCCCACAGCCAAATCCTTCACACCACTTGATTTGGTGAATGAAATTTTATTGGAATACAGCCATACTCATTTGTGTATGTATTGTCTGTGGCTGTTTCCCTGCGGCAACTACAACAGCAGAATTGTGTACTTGCTACAGAGACTGTATGGTCTGCAGAATCCAAAATATTTACTGTCTGGCCCTTTACAGAAAGAGTTTGCAGATTGCTGATAGACTCTAGGTCCATCTTTAACTGCTCCAGCTCCAAATTCTTTCTCTTAGCGAATGCGGTCTTTTTCTCCTCATGACACTGGAGGTATTTCTAGAATTTCTCTGCTTGTCCCATGACAGAAATTACCTGGTGTGCCTCCTCTATGTGTTATTCCTCTGTCTAGGTCAGAGTTGACCTGCAGATTAGAAAGAATCAAGAAACGTGACCATTCAGATTTGAGGTACACATGGAATACTTCAGGATTGCTCTACTAATATCTCACTTTACTTTAGAAGCTTTCAAATTGCCTTATCATAATTACCTTCTTTTCTCTAATATACAATGGATATGAAAAAATCATCGATATTATCACTGTCCAGTTGTGAAAGGAGACACAGAGAGTTAAATAATTCACTTAAAAGGGCCAAATTCCCTGACAGCGAAAGTTACTTGTAAGTTTTAGCAACAGGGCGGCTCCTGTGTTCTAGCCCATGAAAGAGCTAGCCTTCCACTCAGCTGACCTGCCAAGAATTTCCTCCTCCAGGTGCTCATTTCAGATTACCTGCTCTCTGTTCCCAGACGGTGCACGGCATTTCCCGTGCTCGGCAAGCACTCTTACTATCAGGTGAAGGAACGACGGTGCAAGCGTCACTATTATTTCTGTCCAGGAGAATTCCCCATGTTGTTGTCTCTTCCCGTGGGCTTCTATGAACCCCTCTTCCCTTCCTCATTCCCATTGCTGACGTCTCTCTGCAAAAGTGGCAACAGGAAATGCAATCAGCTCCGGGTGATGGAAAAGTCTAGAAGTCTGCACTTCTTCTTCTTCAACAAAAGCACTTTCTAAAGGAAAAGGTCACTTCCCCTCCTAGTTCTAAAAAGCAAATTTCCAGGAATGGAGCGACTTCAGAAGTCTAAGACATTTTTGTAGGGAAAAAAACAAAAAACAAAAATAGATGCAGGACTATGTTTTCTCCTAGGACTGCTGGAGCTCGGCTGCTATTTAGCTCTGAGACTCCACTCACTCACTCTGTCCTCTATGTATTGTATTTCAATAAAAACTTAATAAACAGAATATTAAAGATTTGAAGAATTATACAAAGTATTCCATTTCTAACCCTGCCATTTATTTTATTTTTATGAGATATCAGGACCAGTTTAATAAGTATAATAAACATAAACCCTGGCATTTATAACACCATTCACCTGATTAATACCAGATAATATTTTCAAGAAGTGCCATTTTAATAGGAATAAATGGATAAACAGATATGTCTTAGACTTACTCTTCCAAGATTGCAGAAGCTCAATTTTTGAAAGCAAATTAACAACTCAAATCAATATTTTCCCCATTAATTCCATACTCACTGAAAGAGTTTTACTAGTGGAAGAAAGCAAACGGTAGGCTGGTATTGGGCCAGCCAATGCTGCCTTCGATGCGTATTACAAAGAAAGCCCTTCTTACTGTTTTAGTCTTACGGCAGCTCTGGGCTTGCTGCTACAGGTACTTTTACAAAAGCACATGGGGACAGTACATGCACATGAGCACAGATGATGGTTAATATTATCAGATCCATCTGGGACAGGGGGCAGTGTGGTGGTTTTTATTATTAATATCTCTAATTTATTATCTCCCACTGCCCTGTTTCTCCCTATCTCCAGGCTAAGACTTTCCAAAACGCTGACGACTTCAAAGGAGACTCAAGGACATAAAAAAGAGTATCAACAGAAATGGGTCCTTCTTAGACCTCAAAGAAAGAATAAGGAAGTGAGTATTCAGGAAATCAAACATTAGACAAAGACTACCTGTTGTCACAGTGCTGAGAGTGAGAAGTTCAATACCTTGTAAGTTACTCAGAATCCAAACGAAACAAAACAAAACATTATCAATGAATGATCCCCAAAGCATAGTAAGATATCACAGTCACACATAAAATCGCAACAGTATTAACAACGGGGACCAATGTCAAATATTTGGTGAGGGTATGTGGAAACAGATGCTCCTTTACAATGCCAGTGGGAGTAAAATTGTTACAGAAATTTAGGGGATCACTTCTACAGCATTTATCACAATTTATTTATTTTTTAAGTGTATTTCTTTATTTTGAGAGAGAGAGAGAGAGTATAAGCCAGGGAGGGCCAGAGAGAGAGAGGAAGAGGGAGAGAATCCCAAGCAGGCTTTGCTCTGAAAGCGCAGAGCCCACTGTAGGGCTTGAGGTAACAAACCGTGAGATTGTGACTCTAAACCAAGAGTCAGATGGTTTAACCGACTGAGCCACCCAGGTACCCCAACATTGATCACAACTTAAAACATATATCTGCTGGGGTGCTTTGGAGGCTCAGTTGGTTAAACATCCGACTTCTTGATTTCAGCTCAGGTCATGATCTCATGGTAATGAGATGAAGCCCTGTTTTGGGCTCTGTGCTGGGCGTAGAACCTGCTTGGGATTCTCTCTCTCCCTCTCCTTCTGCCGCTCTCCTGCTCACACTTGCTCTCTCTAAATAAATAAGTAAATAAATAAGAACATACCTATGCTATAGCACAGCAAATCCACTTTTCTCAATCTAACTTAGAGAACCTTTCATCCATGATTACAAAGAGTCCTATGCACGAATGTTTATTATGCCATTGTTGTGAAGCTAACGTTTGAATCAGCCTAAAGGCCTAGAAAAAGCCTTTGATGCAATAGGGTAAAACACCTGTAGACTATGATGTGTTCCGTAGGCTTTAATATGGAAATATCTAGAAGATTGGCTCTTCTGTGAAAAAGTAAGCATGACATACATTTAGTGGGATGCCACTTATGTAAAAACATGTGTGTGAACGCACACACACACATACACTCAAAACCTCACACACATGCACACACCAAGCCATACTCTTTGTTTGATACAGATATTTATGCATATATGTAAATAATGGCAAACTGTTTGATACCATTTCAACAAACTGATAATGGAGTTTTTCTTCCTCTTACAAGAGGAGAAAGAACTAAGACTCTTCACAAGGAGGAGGTGTTTTTGTGATATTCCTTGTTTAAAAAAATTAAAAATAAAAAATACTCTGAAATACTGATATGTGGATAAATGTCCAATAGGAGTGTGGTGATGAGAAAGTCCATATTTATTAAGCACCTGTTAGGTGGGTGGTATTCTGTAAATTAAGACATCCTGTTGTGATGGGCAGAATTATAAGATGATCCCCAGGACTCCCACCCCTTGGTGAACACACACAGACACTAATCTAGGTACTGCTGAGAAGGGATTTTTCAGATGTAATTAAAGCCCCAAATCAATTAACCTTAAAATAGGGAGATTATCTGGGTGGCTCGGAACTAATCACATGAACCCTTTAAAAGCAGAAAGTTTCCTCTGACCAGCCACAGAAGAGGAAACCAGAGATTCAAAGCATGTGAAGGACATGGTGTTTTGTTGCTGGCTCGAAGGTGGAAGGGACCACGTGGTAAGGAAGGCAGGAGCTGAGAGCAGCCAAATGAGACCTCAGTCTTAGGAGCTTGGGGAAATGAATTCCCTCAACAACCAGTAAGGTTGGAAGACTCTAATGACAGATGAGAACCTGCCTTCTCATGGAAACTTCGATTCCAGCTCCATGAGACCCTAAGCAGAGGGTCTGGTCCCTCTAAAGTCGGACTTCTGAGCAACAGAAACTGAAAAACAAATGTGTGTTGTGTTCAACTGCTGTGTTTGTGGTCATTTGTTCTGCAGTATTGTGAAATGAATACAGCCATGGCATGCTGTAGTAATAAGCAGCCTCCTCTAGACCTCAGCAGGTTAGCAGAACACACGGTTACCTCTTTCTCCAGTTCTCTGTCTCATGTGAATATCTGGGGGTGGGCTGGTGGATATGCCCCCTGGAATTATTCAGAAATAGAGGATTAACTGAACCCTATAGAACATATGATCCCTCAGATTCTCAGGGGCTGAGGTAAATGAAGTGTTGCACCCAAGCTCTTGGGTGCCTTGGTCCAGAGTGGCACGTATAACCTTTGGGTCAGAGCTAGTCACGTGGTACCACCTAATTTCAAGGAGCAGATAGAATATTTGGTGAGCCTTCTCCATTTGCCACAGGAAACTGATGAGATTCTCACCTTGACTTTTTGAGGAACATATTATCAATACCTTTGAACAGATGGGCTCAGCGAAGCTCAGGAGGACATGGCAACTTGCTCGGCATCACAAGGCAACAAAGTCTGGATATGAACTCAGTTCTGTGTGACCTTGAAGCATGCGTTCTTTTCGCTTTACTGTACTGCCTCTTCCCTCACTGAAGGGTCTTTTAGAGACCACTGAAGAGGCTTGGTCTGGAGAGGAAAATATACAACTGAGCCAGAAATTGAATGTTACCCTAAACCTGGATCTTTGACTCACCTGAACAAAGCACATAGTGTCTCAGTCTCCCCACCTACATCATGGGACAGAACCCATATTCCATCAAATCTAAAGGGCCATGGTTATAGAATTTGCCATTATTTCATATACCACTAAGATGAAAGATTGTTCGCTGTTAAACGATGACATAGCAGTGATTATAAGACACAATAGTGAAAGAATGTGCCTGTCAGAACTGCTGATTTACCCTCTTCTTACCTGAAGGTTCTGTAGGTAAAAAGACACACATAGTATTGTCATTACAATTTCGTCTTAGGGCTCTGTAAGGAACAGGGCTGGACTGAGATTAATAAACAATAGCATTCATTTGAGAAACCTTAGTCCCTCCCAGTAACTCATGGAAGACTTGCCCCCCTACCTACTTCTGAAAGGATTTGGAGCAATGAAGTCAATAAACATGAGATGTTAGGCATTTAAGAAGGATAATAGCAACTTAGATTTTACTATCTTATAGTAAAATACTGTTCTAAATGTCCTAAGTATTATAATAAACCCCCTATGAGTTAGATACTTGTATCTCCATTGTAAATATGAAAAAACTTGATTTACAGAGAGATCAAAGACATACATGTAGGAAAAAAGCAAAGTGAGGATTCAAACCCAAGAATCTGGTTTTAGAACCCAAGGTTCAAAATCAATGCTACAATCTACATACCAAGCTTCTCTCTTTTTACAGCCTCCATCCAGACCTTCTATTCACTAGGAATTTCTCTCGACCTTACTCCTGCCTTCAAATCCATACCCATTTTCAGTGCACCTAGGTGGCTGAGTCAGTTGAGCAACTGACTTTGGCTCAGGTCATGCTCTCACAGTTCATGAGTTTGAGCCCTGCACGGGGCTCACTGCTGTCCGTGCAAAGCCCACTTTGGATCCTCTGTCCCCATCTCTCTCTGCATCTCCCCCACTCACACTCTCTCTCTCTCAAAAAAAAAAAAAAAACCATTAAAAAACATACCTATTTGCATAATTTGTAGTTCCCTTTCTTTAACAACCTCTGTTATTCTCAAGTGGGAGTGAGTTTTACTTTGTCCAAACCCCTGCAAAAGATAGTACTGCAATTAGGATGTAAATGGGATTTGGTATTGCACAGTATCAATATTCAGTAAGCATTCATTCGGATTCAGGTACAAAACCCCTTCCCCCTAGAAATCCACATCCTATTCCCTGGATCCTATTAGTTAGCTTACATATCAAAAAGGGTCTTAACAGATATGATTAAGTTAATGGTCCGAATGAGACAGGGAGATTACCCTGGATTATCCAGGTGGGCCCTAAACGCAATCAAATGTATCTTTGTAAGAGGGACCCAGAGGGAAGTCACACACAGACGTATGGAAAATGAGAAGGCAATGTGAACATGGAGGCAGACACGTGGGAGAGGCCGCCACAAGCCAAGGAGGGCTGGTGATCACAGGAAGCCGGAAATGGCAAGCAACAGGGTTATCCCTAGAGCCTCCACAGAAATCGCGGCCCTGATGACATCTTGATTTAGATATATATTTTGGACGTCTGATTTCCAGAACTATGAGAGAATAAATCTCGGTTGCTTTAAAGCACACAGGTTTTTGTGCTAATTTGTTACAGCAGCCACGGGAAACTAACACAGAATTATTCAACACAAATCAATATTTCGAAAATAATTTATTCAGATCAATTAGACAATTTTTTCACTTTTAAACTGGATCTCTGTGCATAGAATTCTCATATTGAAGCTGCATTATAAAGATGTAACTCTAGAGGCTCTTGGGTGGCTCAGTCGGTTAACCATCGGACTCAATTTTGGCACAAGTCATAATCTCACGGTCATGAAATCGAGCGCCGCATGGAGCTCTGTGCTGGGGTGCAGGGCCTGCTTGAGATTCTCTCTCCCTTTCTCTCCCTTTGCCCCTCTCCTGCTCACATTCTCTCTTTCACTCTCAAAATAAATAAGCATTAAAAAATATGTAACTCGAAATGTGCATTGGGCTAATTATAGCAGAAAGTTGTGATTTAATGTTAGGACATTATTAAAGGGAAAAAAACCATTGAGTGCGTGTAATGTCAATCCAGCTTTCTGCTTGAAGTTAAAGGGATATGATATGATACGTTGATGTGATGTCTATTACTAAAAGTAGAAGTTTACCACAATAAAAATGGTATCTTTCATTTTACTGCTTCCAATAAATGGGTACATGAACTTGCTTGAAGGTTAAGTGATATTTCATTTCTCACCCAAAACATTTCCATTGTTCATTTCTTCTGGTAGAAAAAGAAAATGAACAATTTTAGAAACATGAAAGGTATCCACTTAAAAGCATTACATGAAAAGGGCTAGCACTTTCACAGAAAGGATGGTGCTCTTTACTCTCAAGTACTAAGATTTACTACTGAGGACTTCTACTATTTCTTAAATCCTTCATCACTGAAATATCTTCAACTGTTCTTTAAATTAAATGCAAGATCTTTATAACAAAAAATGGAGAAAGTCATTTCATGAGCCTTTGATCAATACAAAATTAATATTGCAGCTACAATGAAACTCTGGAGCAGGTTCACAATAAAAAACTTCAATATACCCTGTAAGTGCTGCCAAAATAAGCAGGAAGTTACTTTTCATTTGAGCAGTCAGATTTTTCTTCTGTCTGCAAACAGAGCAAAATCCAGGACATTTCACTACTGGAGAATCTCTAATGAGTGGGTAGTAAAATACCCACCTTTCTGACTGCCACTGGATATCAAAAAATTACTCACTTCTGACTCAGTAATTACCCACCAAAAATTTAGATCAAGTGGTCGTCACGTCACCCAAATTAGTACCTGACAAGGAATGCTTCTGGCAAGGTTGGCAGCTGAGAAACAGGAAGTGAGTTGCAAAACATTATTAAAACTTGAAAATAACAGCCTTAAAGGTGTGTGATCTACCATTCAAATACTCAAAAACTACTACAGAAAGAAAATTCACGCCTGGGCAGAAGGGATGCTCAGGGAGCCAGGGGAGGAGAGGAAGCACAGGAAATGTCGCTCAATCTTCACTCACCCAAAGGGCCACAGCCAGCTTCTTGCTGGGCCACTGTTACTCTTACCATCATCTTTTCAGATGTGACAAAGTCTTGTAACAGTAGTATTTGGAAGGAGCTAGAAGTTCCAGGTGTTTGTTTACACTTGACTCTAAGGGCTACAACTGTGCTCTGAAAAACTCTAAACAGCCCGTTGAGTTAGGGCAGATGCAGTCCAGAGTTCGGATCCCTTCATTACCTGACAGGGACTGTAGGAGGCTCACCTGAGAATCTGACCACGGTACCTTGTGTGACTCAAGTTTCATGTCTGAGGAAACCCGGTATGGGTCAAAGATCTCAGCTTGTCTTTGTCTTCATGCCGAGTGTCATCTGGAAGTGGAAATAGATGTCGCAGGAGAATTGAGTGGTTTCTTGATATTTTGACTTGAAATTAGTCTAACTGGGTCACTGAAATTCAATTTTTTTGTTTGAACATGATTTTTGGTAGGATCATTGCCGTATTCACTCACCATTGAATCCATATTCCCATAATCCCACTTGAGCATGACAAACATAGGCTTTGACAGTGTGGTGACTTCCAAGTTCTACTGTCATTTGTTTTTTGGTGATCTATACATTGTGTGTGCGATCAAGAAAAACGCTAATAATCCTATTCATTAAGGACTGCTCTTGTCACTCAGAAAACTTCAGTCAAAAAAAATAGCAAAATGTTGAACCAGATCAGAAGTTGCCAAATTATGGACCGTGGGCTAAATCCAGCCCGGCCCATTTGCTTACATATTGTCTGTGGCTGCTCTCCTCACTACAGTGGCTCTAGCATTGAGTAGCTGCAACAGGGACCACAAAAGAGAAAATATTTACTATCTCACTGTTTGCAGATACAAAAATTGCCAACTGGATAACTTGCACTAAATAATAGCATGGCTATTATGTGGATTAAAGTCTTCACTGCAGGAACGTTCTCTGGTTTCTATGTCATTATTTGAGACTCTCTTGACTGTATTCAAGACCCTCCATGCTCAGTTCTCCCATCCGGTTACTCTCCCACTCATTGCCCCGTCTCATCCAGGATGGTGTTCCCCAAATGCACTGTGCTCTTTCACACTTACCTGTTGTTGCCAGGCACCAGGAACACAAAGCCCATTAAGATCTGGTTCCTGGCTGTAAAGCACTTGCTCTCTAGCAGGAGCTTCCTAGAAATCGCAGTGCCTGCAACAGAGTATGTGTCACCTCCATGTGTAACTCACAGGTAGTTGAAATGAACAGAGCCAAATTAAAATGTATTCAAGGGAACTGTTGCTCCCATCCTGGCATCACCTCCAAATCAGACTGAAAGGTTTTTGTTTATGCTACAAACTTACAGAAGAAATTCCCCGATAAATCCTTGAAAAAGTTTATTTGACAGCATTTTCTAAGTTTAAGGCACACAGCGAAACTACTCTACATTAATGGAAATGTTTTACTAAGTCTATATAGGTGTCAAAGTGTTCTATCTTTGAGAGAGACAGAGAGAGACAGAGAGAGAGAGAGAGAGAGAGAGAGAGGGAAAGGGAAATACAGGACTGATACTCTGAATATCAAAGACTGCTTTGTTTGGGTTATGGATAATTATTTGTGCCATGTCATAGATTCCATTATGATATTTCCTGATAAAAGTAACATTATTGGTACTGCATTTTTCTCCTGAGGTGATACTTGGAGGTCCACTTATGAAATTGTGTTTAAATGAAGACTCATTAACTGTAAAAGGACCTCTTGGCAAAGATTGCTCAAATTAAATAATAATTACCAAATATCCTCTTCACGTTGTGCTATGTAGACTCAGCCTTTAAGTTCTACCAAGCTCTTAACAAGTCAGTCGTGGCTAGTAATTACTCAATAATCTCTTCCTTCAGTGGTGTAAACCCCTCAGGTTTTTTACAGCTTCTTGAAAGACAGAAAAGGAAGGAAGGAAGGAAGGAAGGAAGGAAGGAAGGAAGGAAGGAAGGAAAGAAGAAGGAAGGAAGGAAAGAAGGAAGGAAAAAAGAAAGAGAAGGAGAAAGGAGGGAGGGAGAGATAGAAACAAGAAAAGAAAAGAATTTCACCTTTTAGTTCCACCTAGGTATGTATCGCCCAAGGACTGAAGGCATTTTTAGTTCAACCACTTATCTGAAATACTCCAACACTAACTGGGTGAAGAAAATCCTTGGTGTTGCCTTCAGGTGTCCAACAGATGTTGTCACAGATTTGGTTTCAGACTGGAATCCTAAACCTTTCTGGCACTGAGATCTGAATACGCCTACCCATCGTGACTATTAGAGAATGTTAAAAAAGTGAGAGTATCTGTTAAGCACTAGGTAGGAAGGAGGAGTGGTGACTTAGTGTAAAAATGTACATGTTAGTTTGGATCTGTTCTAAAAGCAAAGCACTTTTTATCGGGACAAGTGTAATAACCAAGTCTGACCACATCTAACTGGTCTTGGGTGCAAAGTAGTGCACTTGCCTTCGTGGCAAATTTGCGTGGTGTCTGTCTCACTTGTGTCAGCGTGAGGAGCATACACAATTTGGTGAGTTACAGCAGGATGATTTCCTATGCTTAGAAAAAATGGAACCAACTCTAAGAATTCATTACTGTATCCTTAACTTGGAGCTTAAATAGAAGTTTGTGAGCAAAGGAGGGGCAGGAGTGGGGGTGGTGTCAGCCATACTCTGGTGCCACAGACTAAACTGTGCTTCCAAAATTCACATGTTAAAGGCTCCATCCCCTGCTGTGATGGGATTTGGAGATGGAGCCTTCTGAAATAATTAGATTTAGATAAGATCATGAGGGTAGAGTTTTTATAAGAGGAGACATCAGAGCTCTCTCTCTTTCTCTCTCTTTTTCTCTCTCCCTCCCTGCCAAGTGAGGCCGTGGCAGGAAGGTGACCAGCCTCCAGAACTGTGAGAAAAATTTTTGTCGTTTAAGCCACCCGGTCTGTGATGTTTTGTTTCGGCAGCCCTGGCTAAGACACCTCGTATCCAGAAGAGTTTCCTATTTTCTAGTAAAGGATGTATCTAGAGGGGCCACGTGAGTCTGATGCCTTGATTAATACATAAACAGACTCCGAGTGGCTCTTCTACTTATCGCCAAGATACAATCTGGCACAACAGTTTTGTTTGATAGACAGCGTTGGCCCGCGCTTGTCAACTAGCCAGGGTGAAATAACATTATTACTGTATAATGTCGCGGTGGGCCGCATAATATTTCCATTGGATGACACATGCGATGAAGAGATTTCAGAGTTCTCACCTGTTTGCATAATTAGCATTACATACTTGCAAAATTCAGTTACCGCTATCGCCGTTATTACGAAGTTTCCTCCCTTGCAGGGTGCCGCATGGGCCTGTTCACTTTGGAGAGTGATCAGAGAAAGCGCCTCCATCTCCAAAGGCTCTCTGTGTCCCCGCGGCCCCCATACAAGGCACACGAAGCCCTCACTTCATCTCGTGGCCTTGCCCAAAATAAAATACCGAGGGCCGGCTTGAGGAACGAGACAAGAGAATAAGAGCCACTGGCCTGAAAGGCCTGGCTCCGAGTGTAGTTTCTCACTCTACTGCTGGTTTGAAAGGATTCTGTAGCCATAGGCTATCTCCAGATAGAAAGATGGTTCAGTGACATCCCTTTGGTAAATAAGTAGCTATTCCTCCTCCTTCTAAACGTCACATTGAAGTAGGCTGTGTTTTCTGATTAATTCAGTCTGAATACCGCGGACTGTCTGTCACTGTAGTCATATGTCACTGGTGGCAGCTCAGAGAGTCTAACCCTCTCTAACATCAGTGCACACAATTCATTTTAAAATGTGGTCTAATAGTTACCGAATACCTGCAAGGTAAAGGAAGATGGGATGCATTTTCCCTCCAAATAGCCTGCAACCAAATTTATGAAAGCAAACTCTGTAGGCACCGTAGTGTTCTTTGCAATGCAAAGGCTGTAAGTCACTTGGAAATTTCCTCGAAGAATTGTCTTCATCTTTTACCAGAGCCTGACCAAGCTCGTGGTACTCAGCATGGGAGGAGATATGGCACCTCCTTAGGTTTTCTTTGGCGTATAATTAGAGAGGGACAAAATACCACGGCGCCCATCCTTGCGCGCTCTGATGGCGTAACCCTACGTTTTCATACCAAGGAGCAGATCTGGGGGAGCCCTGTGCCCCACAACGCACCTCGCTTTCTCAGTTCTGGAGAGAGAACGGTGTGGCAGAGACCCTGGGTTTTGGAGTCAGAAAGCGGTTCAGATGGTAACTCATGCTGTTAATGAGCTTCCTAACGTGGGCTACTAGGCTTTCCCGGCCCTCGGTTCCTCATTCGCAAAATGGGAATGGTATCACCTCATTACCCAGAACGGGAAGGTCTAGCCCCTGCCCCTTGTTCTTTGAACGCGCGTTAGAAAACACCGCTACTAAAATATGTGCATAGCTTTTATGCATGCCCATGTGCAAAAGTGACAAGGCTTTGACCTAATCTTGCCCCGGGCTTTGGCCTCTACCTCCAACAATAAATATACACTCCTCTGTTTACAACTCCATAAACAGGGACATGTATTTCTGTTAACAATGCATGCTCTGGGCTGTCTCTGTGATCAATTACTTTATATCATTTTCAAATTGCCACATGTTTACATCTTTCCAAATAGCTGTCCCCTGAACCAAAAGGGCCTGCCTGACTATGGCGTGGTCAGAAGGGTTCCCTTCAACTTATCACATCTAGAAATGCCACAGACAGAAATGCTTCCGGGCTATTTGCTAAGAAAACTAGCATAAGCTGCTTATCAGAAAATATTACATTTTCCCTGAAAGGTGAGCTGTTGTGTCAGTTGCTTGGGCTGTGTGAAATTCCTTTTTTGTCATGATAGGTCACTGCACAGAAGCTATCCGGAGACTGCCATCTCCCTGGTGGATGCCAGGGCCCTGGGCAAAATCCTGCAAAGCTAGCCTTTGTTTTCAGGACAAGTGCGCTGTGGTTGGAATCCAAGCCCTATATAAATGTAAGAGGCATTAGTGTTGTGCTAATTGTGCAATTTTTAAAGACATATTAATCAACTTACCTCGTGGATCCAGACCGTATACAAAGCTTGGTGTTCTCTAGTTCCTCACGCTGCCGAATAACGTGGGAGAAAATACGTCATTCTTTTTTTCTATGCTCCTCAGCTTAAGGTTCAAGATCCAAAATGTCGGTACCTGAAAGAGTACCGCTAGGAGCCAAGGCTTTGAGTTTCAGGTCCTGTTCTGTTAGTTATTGGTGGCATTGGGCAGGTCTCTCCAAATCTCTGCCACTCAGTTTCCACATCTGTAAAATGTCAAAGAATGTACTGTTTCGCTCTCGGAGTAATTACGGGACTGGTGGGAAAACACCGAAGTAAAAATTCTTGCTCACTGCACAGGCCAGGACAAATGTAAGCATGGAAATGACCATGATTATAGTCGAACGTGTTATCAAATTCCACACAATCACGGCGAGAAGCTAATCACTGCCACTCTCAGCGTTGAGTTTTATGCTCAGTGTGTTGGGCTCAGCCAATCAGTGTACTGTTTTAAGGCTGGGTCGATTAACAACCTAGGAGGATTGGATTCTGCCTGGTTTATGGTCTGGACTATACGAATTTGCATTTTGACCAGAGACCTGGAAGAATTTACTGTGCTTCATGAGGTTTTACAACGGAGTCTATTAAGTATAATAATATTAATAATAACAATAATAATAATAATAATTGAACACTCAAAAGGGTAAATGGCTTTCTCAAAGACATAATAGCTAGTAAAGATCAAGATTTAATTTACACCTGACTCTGTCTGTGTCCAAATAGCATCATCCAGAGACAAACAGCTTTTAGACTCTGTGCCTGAGCAATCTTCTAAGAAAGGCGATGACCAGAAGCCATGGAATCTTAAGCTCTTTCCTTAATTCTCAAGAGCAAATAGAAATGGTTTACATGTGATTCTTGTAGATTTAAAGACAGAGCATCCAGTCTCACATTTGGAGCAGAAGTGTGAAAAAATATCTTAGATCGAATTTACCTCCCTCTCACTTTCATTTAGAAGACTCAAATTCTCTCTTTTTCTCTCTCTCTTCCTTCTTTCCCTCCCTCTTCACTTCCCAGCTTTTTTTCTTTCTCTCTCTCTCTCCCCTCTTCCCATGTCTCCTTCTCCCTTTACTCTCTCCCTCTCTCATGGAGAAACATTGGCCCAGGAATAAGAACACAAGACTTTAGGCATCAGAACCATATTTGGACACCAGCTCTACTACCTCTAGTTCTGAGCGTAGGTATTGACTTAACTGCTCAGATCTTGGTGTCCTCGCATCTGACACAAACCCGCACTCCTTTCCTCTATGTAAGGCCATGGGGGAACCACGGAAAACAGCATAAACAAGGTTCCTAGCAGGGAGCTCCCCATTAAGGAATGGAAATTTCTTCTCTAACCTATGCACAATAACTGAACAAATGGTATGAGAGGAGCAAACTCAGATCACTCAGATTTGATCACTTTCTAAACATAAAGATCGTCAGCTTGATGTGTTTTTACTGAATGGAGTGACTATTTTCACATCGTGCAGAGGGAAGTAGCATTTTTCAGGATTGTGTGTCATTTGGCTACCGGTTCGTGGATGCACCTTGCATGGTCTCTATGGCTCTTTTGCATGGTTGGCCAACGGTCAGGCTCAAGGCCTGTCCTATGTGCTCAGCGATCAGTATATTCCAGCCTCGTGCCTTCTCCATCTCTCCATCTGCTCCCCCTGGTCATTTTGACCTGCTTTGCAGCCAGTACAAGGGCTGAATTCCCGAGGAGAGGGTTCTAAGAGGGCTCTGGGAGTAGGTTAGGTTTGCATCATTTGCAGTAACTGGTTGTAGGCGTTTTTAGCTTCTAATCTCATGTCCTTTTCTGAGCTTATTACAAATCACCTCTAATTACCAGCTTCAGAGTCTGGTAACAGGCAAAGGTTAAAGTAAATGGTACCAAAAGACACTACTACTTGACGCCAAAAGTAGCCCCCCCTTTGAGGGACAGGAAACAGCCCCTGAGACCTCAGGCATCCCTCCCCACGGACATTCCCTGAATTCCCTCCAACTGTTACTTCCTTTTCTTAAATGCAGAGAATGTTTTCTGACTACGCAGAATCACAAGCCATGTGCCTACAAGCACACCTGTGAAACGGTAGGTGTTTCTGTTCTGAAAATGAGTGCACCAGAACCGTACTGACTGCATGGGAAAGCAAACTGATGGAAGAATTCGCTGGAACCTTTTATTTATTTGTTTATTTATTTGGAAAAATGGTGGATGAATCACTTAACCCACTGTGGAGAAGTAAGGTAAAGAGAGAATGTTTTTCTGACAATTACCCGTGACTCAAGTAATCGGAAGGCCACGATAGAACCCTCTGAGCTGTGCTGCTGTGGGTTCGCTCTGAATAGATAAATATAATCTAAAACACTTAGATCCTATGTGTTCCAAAATTGTCTGCCTCCTGGATTTGCCATTATTCTTATTATTCCAAAGCGTACACATATTTCTGTTTCAAACAATGGTAATAACACACATTTTTGAATTGAAGGAAGGCCCTATAATCTAGCGTGTCTTTTTGTGGTGCGTTCATCTGTAAATGTACTTTAAAAACCATAAAGCACTATACAACAGAAGGTATTTACTGCAGGTGCTATGTGTATTTTTTATTTTTATACGTAATCACAATAACAATAAAAGGATTTCTGACCCGCCTGCACGCTAGTGATACGGTTTCACCAAACTCACACCTCAGCCAGCTCCTCTGCTTCCTCGTGAATTTGCAGACCAGACCTGGTGAACCCTTTCCAATCTGACAAACGTCACCACCCATCCACCCGAGTCACCATATGTGGCTCCAGCTAAGAGTATCACCACACAATCATACATTTTTACAATGGGTCTATAAAACAACCATTATAATAAATGTCTGCTTAATTAATACATTAGGACATAAAGCAATTTATTATGCTCTTATTTGCTATCATTCTCCCTGCTCAAATTTAATAATGCAAAAAGGTTTCTCAGACGCCAACCCCTGGAAATAATAAAAATACATTCATCATGGATATTGAATGCAGACACGCCTGGCAGTACTGCTGGCAAAGAGGAGGCAGTCAGACGTGGAGAGAGAAGTCGGGGCTGTGCGCACAAGCTTGGCTGGCGGGAATCGGGTCTCTCCGATGGAGGAAGGAGCCTAGTGCAATGCTTGGCATGGCAGAAAGGAAGGTGCCCGGAATAACTATTATTACAATATGCAACAAAAGGGGGAGGGAGAAAGAGAGCAGGGGTGAAAAGCTTTCAAGTCAGTTAAATTCATGAGGGCTATGGAGGCTCAAATTGAAATTATCTCACTCTGTGCTGATAAATAAAGGAGCTCTGGTACCTAAATCATGACACTAACTATACGTTTCGATTTTTTTAAGTAGTGATTAGGTGGATACTCTGGGGAACCTACCAGCCTTCACAGAGATAACAGACTCAACTTAATATCAACTTAAAAAGAGACTTGAATTCTAACCAATCTCATGTAATGAATTGAAATTCTATAGCTTTCAGAGGGGGGGAAAGATAAAAAAGCGACACGGCTCCATCCTCTAACTTGCTGTCAGGAAATATAATTTGTGCTCTCGGTGATTCACCTAGCTCATATGCAGCATGCAAATTTATTTCCCTAATAATCAGACCTGGAGATTGCCCAAGAGGATTAATAGCATCATTCCTTATGACCGCCAGGATATTATGCACCTCTGACATGGAAAAATTGTGTTAGTTCTACAGAGAAAACGCAAGGATATTTGTCCTGCTAGACAATATAATAGGCTGGTGCATCATCAGATTACAATGTCATTTCAAAAACCTTGAATACAAATAATGGACAGTGGGGGAAATGTTGGAACAACCTCCCTTAATTCAGTAGCCTTGAATTCACATGTATTTCTGTGTGTGCTGGGCGGTGTATGCATATTTCTTTTATTAGAGCGTTCCACCATTGCATGCAAAAAGGCGAGGGTATTTTATATTCCATGAGATCTTGTCATTGTTTCTTGGAAAACGGATGAAAAAGACATGAGAAAAAGGGTTGTCTCTGTGGTCTTGCTTTATTTGTAACCCACCCATACCCAGCCGAAGATGGCGTTCAGAAGCAGAACTTGCTTTGGTATCCACTGATTACCTGGAGTTTACATGTGGGGTGTGCTCCTTCGTATGTATACAAACACGGGTAACTACGACTGTAGCTTCCGCTCCTGTCTTTATTCAAGCAGGAAGTCGTCCTTATCTTTAATCGCTTCATATTTGATACTCAAGGTAAAAGCAGTCTATTTCACCATCGTTGTTTGGGACTATATTTTATTTTATTTCTTTATCTTTGACAAGGAATCGGTCAGAAATTTTCCAGAACAGTAATGTCTCCAGCTGTACTTTAGACCAAAGAACGCTGCCTTGAGACAAGACCAAATTTCATTATTATGCGCATGGGAGCAATAAGATTAGCTCCTACTGCTGCCCCTAAGGTGGAGCAGCAGGATGAACCAATGAGATGATGCTAATGTGCATGTTAATAGTATTCTGCTAGAAGAAGTTGGGATAATTAAACATGTACCGTCTCTTTAAGACAGAGCTGCACACATTTTCTTCGGATGGGTGTTTACAAGAATTCCAATTTCAGGTCATAGCCATTTCTGAGATTGCTTAAGAAAGAGATGGGAATAACTTATCTTATTCATGTATTCAAGGAACCTTATAAAATGTGCAAAACATAACAGTTTTAAGGGGCAAAACATGCATCTTATCTTGACAGAGCTGCTTTATTATGTGTACTGTTGTATACTGACCTAATATATGGAGCATTTTTAGCTAATATACCTTGCAGGAAACCAGCCTTTAATGTGATGGATTTTATGGTATCTCATTAGGGTGTGTTTATATAACCTGATACTAAACACGTTTTCAGATTCATGTTCCTTATTAAAATTGTGAGCCACATTGATTTTTAGTTGGAACAGCCACAGAGTCATTTTTACCATTAAGAACGGTAGCTCTGAACTTATTCCCCGAGCACAACTCTTTTCTGTACAAACTTGGGGACTTTCCCTTTTCCAGCCTCAATCAGTATGGTCTTCGTGGGATGGCACGCTGTCCTCTGATGGCTCAGAGGTGTCTGTTAGGTTATTATCCATAATGCAGAATTGTTCATTTCATAGGAAGTTTTTCTCACTCCCCCCCTTTTTTTTTTCCTGGAAGAAAAAGAAATCTGTTAATTCTCCTGTTGTTTTCAGATCAGTATCTTTGATTTTATGAATTAGACCCCAAATAATACTGATATGTTGGCCCTGAAGAGTACATCTCTTCATATCTGAGCTGCTGGGGTTTTCATAACTGACACTATCAGTCATGACAGTGTTTGTGTGAAAGTGGCAAATTAAGAGAAGAGGGAGAGGGGAGTGGAATCCCTTAACATTGCAAGTTGTGTTAAACAAAATAATGACTTTCACATGGCGAAGTCTCGTTTTGTAAACCGATCCTGTGGGGTAACTCAGAAAGTCAGCCGTAAATAGTGTCCCAGGGTATTTCAGTGGAGCCAGGGGAAATAATGACCTGGAGGTACTGTAAATAGTTTAAATTATTGGAAGGTCTTTCTAAGACATGTAACGTGAGAAGGGGGAGAAGTGCTTTTTCCTCTATTGTGAAGCGAGTACCCTTTGGAGGTGATCCAAATTCAGAATGCAAATATTTAGAGAAAAGGACTATCTTTTGAGAAAAGCAAAAACTTTACTTTTCTTACTTGTTAACAGTGAAGCTAGTGAACACAGTACAACCAGGACGGAAAAAAAAATGCACACCCAGACAGAAGCACGACTCTGTTTATTTCACTTTTGCATCTCAAAATAAGTCACAAGCCTTTAACAGGGAGAGGGGGGACTAGATTTTTCACAGTGACATACAGAAAACCTATGGAATGAATATCATTACCCCTGATAGATCGAATATTGTTAATCGTGTGATTTCATTCTAACCATATTTATAACTTTAATTATAATCCTGGAATTGTAGTTCACAAACCTTGAGCGATCGCTATCTATATTTGCCCTGAGAAATTTTAAGTCAGAACTTGTTCGGAGAAAAGAAGACAGTTTCCCTTTATTTTGCCCCTGGCACGCTATTCATTATTAAACATTAAAGTTGTGTCAATTACTTTCATATTTGATGATTATCCCAGTTTTTCCACCAGCTAATCAAGTCTTCTTTAAGGACGTGTCTGGCAGTGACTACGAACCGGTTTGTGCTTTTTGTCTCCTAGTTAACCAAAGCAATTGGTTATTTTAATTCACCCCACCACCCTACTACCCATCACCATCAACCCCAACGAAGATAACAGGATGACTTACCCATTTATTTTAATCAAGGAGAGATTGAACTTTGAAAGTTACTCTTCTGCTAAATATAAGAGCCAGGTTCACGTACTTGTTTTCAATGGGGATGAACCGAGCTATCCTGAGAACAACTCTGTTGTTAGTATTAACAGCCTCACAGTTATTCGGCTTGAGGTGTAATTATTTTACCATTATTACATGCAAAGCTTTTAACAAAACAGTCGTTCCCTCCATTTAAGCAGAGAGTTTTATAATTTATTACATCTCTTTGGTCATCAACACACTATACAAACAGTTGGCCACCGGTGACCAATTACATTAAGGTTAAGCAACATAACTTTAAATTAGAAATAAGCTAATGTATCTTCATCAAGGGCCTGCTGTGTTTTCACTGCTGTTTATGAGATGATACTAAATGTGGATATAGAGCACGCTCACTGGGACCAATTCCTTTCGGCCTGAAAATGGGAAAGTCTCGAGTGTACCCGGGTCCAGAGCTAATTAATGGGATAACATCTGCTTTAAGCATTCAGCTGGAGTAATTTCTATCAACTTCCCAGCGAAGGTGCAGGGGAAACTGTCAGAGAACTAAGTATCTATCATGAGCCATATTAATCTGTGACAGGACTGCAAAAGGCACATTTTGGTCTTGGTTTTATATTGATTTGGGGTGCTACTATTATCAGCATGGGGTTCCCTCCCATGCTCCCTCTCTTCGATGCATGAATAATTGTGGGATCTATACGCAAATAGCCTATTTATATACACACAGGCCAGGGAGCTGGTCATGTTTTCAAAAATTCAGTGTAGGGGAGATAAAAGACAGGAATAAAACAGCCATGTTCTTTCTGAAACAATCAGTTTTAGCCACAAAGACATTTATGTTGTTTTATCGTATTACTTAAAAACGCAGCAGGATTTGCTAAGAGAAATACCAGTACTGTAAAACAAGCTTCAGAAGGGATAAGCCCACTTATTTCGTGTTATTTCACGTTATCAGCTCTTGTACAACATGATTCCAGCTTTAGTAGCAACTAAATAGAGGCACCTGTCCTGTGCAGTCATTTACATAAATCCAACCTGAATGGAGGAAAAAAACTACTTCTCTGACTCCTTACGACACGTGACGTGTGGGGAAGTAGCGAGAGCAGCCATTCCCTCGGCAGAAGCTCCCGCCAAGCTAAATCTTTATCTTGCACCGATCCCATATTCCGTACTTAATGTTTTGTTCGTTTCTTTGTTTTGCAGCGAAGCGGGAGAAAGAGTTCATTTTAATTAAGGGTTCAGGGAGATGCGGTTCCGTGTGTCCGTGCTTTTGGATTAAGTCCTGTACGCCTCCTTGGCAGTCACACAAGCCAACAGCATTGAGCTCTACGATCCCAATGGCCAACAGAAAGACAGAGGAAAGATATACACTGTTTTTAGCTGTTGAGCTGAATCATGCTGATGTTACTTTTTAATAATCATGGACCCAATAACTGGCATACATAAAATATGATCCTGAGGAAGAAATTACAATAATGACCATTCACCTTCGCCTGAAAGCTGATGGGGTCAAAGGCCAAATGTCAGCTCACAATGAGTATGGGAGAATTCACTATCTCAAATCCCACGATCTCCCAAAAAGGGTCCTGCTCAGGGTTTTTTATGGAAATGAAAATGGGAGAAGAATCAAGATATTTTTTTAAAGAACCTTAACGCTTATGCCACAGAGGGGAAAAAAAATCACATTTTTCTTTAGATATTTAATAATCCAACGAAATTTTTATTATGGCCAAATTGAAATTGCGTTTGTCCCCAATTCACATATTTATGCAATTATCTTGTAGGAAACTAATAAGTTGCGGTGGTTAATTGCCAAGCTATTTTGCATACAGTTAAGTTGTGCATACGAAAATACGCATGATGAAACATGTAGTATTTTATAACCCAAAGCAACTAACATGCTCATACCTAATGCATGCACACACACTGTAACCCAGGACAAATTGCTCGTGTTAGTTACTACCACAGGCTGGCAGGCCAGAAAATACATTTGGTGCCTAATATGCATAAGCACAGAAATATGGTCAGGCTCATTACTGTAATAAAGCTGTGATTTGCCAGCAGGATCAGTAGAAACACACTTGAAGCAGTCTGTCCCTTCCACTAGTTCATGTGCCATAAAGCAATAAGGTTGTAACAAGGGTGAATCCTCAATTCAGTTGGGCTACCTTGTCTGGGTTATTTGAACCCTTATTTGCCTTAAGGGGCCCATTTGCTTGTCCTAATGTGTACACAGTGATAATGTAGCCATTTACGCAATAAGGAAGGTCTGCAAAACAGTAGTCTGCTCTGCAAAAACGCGAGGTAGCAAGAGTGTGGGGAACCGGCGACCGTTGGTCCAATTACATAATTCCACGGAGACGTCTTCAAACCAGAGAGGTGGCTTTTGAATGTGCTTCAGAGCAAGTGGAGTACTGGACAAGAAAAAAGCCAAGTAGATTTCTTTTTAGTGCTCTGATAAAATTAGAATCACATTGATGAAAGAAAATGCCCTGGGTCCTCTGCTTGAAGTTTCCATATTAAACAAAAAGACTCTTGAAAAATTGTAGAATTTACGTTGAGTAGAATTCATATCGCTTCCATGAAGGTGGAAGTTTCCTATTTGGAAAGAAGGCATTAAGGTGCCATTTCCCACGGGACGGAAAGGGACATTCAGTCATTACTCAAGGACAGTCTGACCGCAAAGATGAAGGTAAGGTGGCCCCAAATGTGTGACGATGCCCCTCAATGACCTCAAGCATTGTGGGGCCCCGTCTTCGTTGTCGCAGCCATCGAATGGGCTTGTGAAGGACATTCTTTGATCGTAGAGAGCTAGAAAATTGAAATCCAAGTTTGAGGTCTGCTGGCAGGAGCTCTGAAGATCCTATGGTACATATTTCACTTTTATTTTTTTTCTAGCTTTAAATCAAAGCTAGTTTTGTATTTTTTGCATACCCATGTAAACAGGCTGAAAAGCTGGTAGTGGGATATAATTAGGAAGAAAATAACAAAATTAAATATCTATAAAGTACAAGTCTTTCCCAAGGTTTGGAAGAGATTCCACTCATCGACTAGAAGAAAATAATCCGGAAACATGCAGATTCTACTTCCAGTGCTATTTACCATACTTTCTTTCCTATGATAAATATCAAGAGTGCCAAAGAAGCATTGTTGCTCTGGCCACCCTCAAGTAACTGCTTCTTGGAACACTGGGCTGAGAAAGATTCTGAAGTCACAGGAGGTCTCAACACGCACAAAGAAGGGAATGGTGGTGCGTATTCCAGCTCTCTCAACCCTCGGGTGCCAATGACCAGTTCCAGATGTCATTCACAGCACTGCCATCCTCTCTGGCCCCTCTGCATTCCTCATTCTTCAAGATGCAACTTCACAGAACACTTCCAGACCTCCTTCACCTTGGTGTGCTCAGAACCTTGGGATGGTGTATATAAATGAATGCACATCATTCGCATTGGTTCTGTTTATGTTATATGGGTTATTAATATGAACCAGGTTTTATCCACACACCTTCACATGTGAAACAGAATATGTAAAAACAATTTTATGTTTACGTTGATTCTTTGGGAAATGGACATACCATGGTGTAAGCAAAATGGACATACCCATAGTTAACAGAGAGCAGCACATCTAGGTTGGCCTAATGGAAAAATGGAGAAGACAGCTCTCTGGGTAGTAGAGTTTTGCTGGGATTCAGAATATTTGCATCCCGCCAATATTCTCCCCCACTGGCCTCTGGTGCCAGCAGATTTGCTACACGAGTTGACATATCATCTCCAGGATGCCTCCAAGTTGAAGGCAAGCAAACTACTAGGCAGGGGTCACGCACTACATCAAGAACCTTATTCCCTATTATCAAATCAGCTAATAACTTCCTAAGAGAGGGTAAGAGTTCAGGGAACTGCAGGATCTTTTCTGTTCTTTATTTTAAAGAGATGTAACATAGATGGGGTAGGAGCATTAGCAGCACAGGTCTATGCTGGGAAAGGCCTCTCCAGACAAAGCTGACCGTGAAGGGTCTGGGTTCCTGAGAGTAAAGGATGTCAAATCAAATCAACAAACATTTTTAACATACCTCCAACATGCTCTGGGATCCACTACATAACACACAGGTATGGCATGAGCAGATGTTTGAGGGTCACAGATAAAATGGCTTAGTAGGAGAGATCTCACTGCTCTTGAAGAGACCACTTATCTTTGTTTTTACTTATTATGATGATTTAAAAAAAACCAAAAACAACAACTGTGATTTTTGTACTCGGCCTCAGAAGGTATAGAACTACAGCTAGCATTTTTCCGTTTATACCGCTTTGAGAGCTTTGTCCCATTTCTGAGAAGTCAACATTTTCCCCCACGTGGGCACTTTCGCTATCGCGTTTCATCTCTGTGAAATCCCCACCCCACCCCACCCCGCCCCCCAGTGCTCTGCTTAGACGGGCATAGTCTCTGCCCTTGAAGTGCTTACGGTTTCGAGGAAGAGGGCAGGTGAGGCAAATGGAAAGACTATCCTACCAATACTGAACATGACAAACGGCTCTGGAGAGCAGTAAATAAATAGTGCACCGCGGGCGAAGGCGCCGTTACAGGCCCGGGCCCCCGATGGGACAGGCAAAGCCCACCTCTGTCGAGCGCCATCGGGAAGAGGCCCAGCACGTGTTTCCTGAAGTTACTGAGGGCTGCTCCCCAGCTTACCTTCAGAGCGAAGGCGGGATCTCATCCCAGGAAGAAAGTCTCCTTCAGTGGGAACACAGGCATCAGTCTGGGACCATCATATGTGGCCACTTTGATCATCAGCACACTCTTTTCCAGGCTGGCCCTTTTCAGCGGGAGGTTCCCTGGGGGAAATGCTGGTTCGGGGAAACAAAAACAGCTATTGATGTTTAGTTTAAAGGCATTTCTGTACTTTGGCTTTCCTTGTCTTCCTTTCTCCCCATGTTCCCTTTTCTTCCCACCCCTGCTTGCAGCCTCCCTAAAGTCTCTCTGGATTTGATCTACTGACCTGGGTGCTGAGGCTGGATTTGAAATCTTCTGAAAGGTCCTTAACATGCCAGAGTTAACGGGCCTGCCTGGGCCAGCTGCTGTCTCCGAACTGCCACAAACTCCAAGGATTGTTCGGCAATAAAAATCAGCTATAAAAGTGTGCAAAATACCAGAGACCCAAATGAGAGAGGGAGGCGGGGGTGGGGGGGGGGCATGGCTCTTACACCCTTTTAGTGGACATCTGATTTATTTTTTAAGTGGAAAAGCTACTTTTATAGCTACCGTAGTTCAATTATCTCTAATTTTACACATTTTATGCAAATTCTTCCATCTTAATTGCAAATGAGAAGGGAACTTATTTTTTAAAGCAGAAAAACAAGGTATAGTTTTGTATTTCCTTTTCAATTTTTAATTCCTATTCGTGGTTCAGCACCATTAAACTTTTAAAACTCTTTTTACACAGTTGTTTAAAATTATGTGTAATTTAAAGCACACTTGCATGTTCACAAACACCCATAGCCTTAAACAAGTAGCTAATTTTATTCCTAGACCTCACTCACCCTCTCCAAGAAGATACTTTGATGTTCTCCTAAGTGTAATTTCAAAAGACTGCAAAAGGATATACTTAAAAGGTTTTACAAAGAAACTTACTGTCTTACAAATCAGGCACATTGGAACATATCCTAAACATCAAGAAACCTGGATGCGAGTTTTTTGCCAAGTGCCCAGATTTCTAACCAGTGGTACAATGATAAACAGTTGATGACCAACTCCCTTGGGAGGTGACTAACCAACTCTCTCTGATTTGTGGTGTTCGACAATTTCCATGGTGTAAACAGTGCTGTCGCGGCCAATTTCAAGCTACTGACATGACATCACTGAACCTGGAGGTGGGAAGGGATGGTGTCCCCTGGCCCACTGGGGCAGAGGCATCCAGCCCACCACTGCCTCCAGCAGCCTGGACATGCCCTGGGGTTTCCAATGGGCTTTACACTGATCTGGAATCTCATAAGATAAAAAGCCAGTAAAAAACACATTTTCCACATTTGGATAGATGTTTCAAAGTGTTAGGGACTGGTGGGAAACTTAGCATAATAATTACAAATCTAGAGGTATGAGCTTTAGTCAAGAATCCGGCAATTACAATTAGGTGGCCGCCTAACCTGTGTCAAGTCTTTCCTATGGAATCTGTTTCTTCGTGTCTACAATGAGAATAAAGTTTGCTCTGCTGTGGCTTATCTTCTAATAGCAAAGGAACTAATAGTTGTAGAATCACTGGCAAACTGAAAGAGAAACGCAAATAAAAGCTAAATATCAGTGTTTATTTGTATTTTTTAAAACTTTTTTAATGTTTATTCATTTTTGAGAGACAGAATGCAAGCGGGAGAGGAACAGAGAGAGAGGGAGGCACAGAATCTGAAGAAGGCTGTGGGCTCTGAGCTGTCAGCACAGAGCCTGATGCGGGGCTCGAACCCATGAACCATGAGATCACGACCTGAGCTGAAGTCGGACGCTTAACCGACTGAGCCACCCAGGCGCCCCTTATCAGCATTTATTTAACAATTTACTCATCAGCAGTGTCTTGATGTCACCATTGGAAACACAAAGATGCACATAACAGTACACAGAGTGACCCTTCGATAGACTGTGATTTAGTGTTTTCATGAAAAAATTGCATCCCAGCCATTTGTGGGAAACTTAAATATTTTTCTGAGCCCTGAATCTGGAGAAAAATCAGTCAAGGAATCAGGAAAAGAGGGAAAAAACAGTAGTATTACTCTCTGAGAGGATTAAAGCTTAATTTTGATCTGCACTCACCTTCTCCATTGGGAAGGACAAAGGGAGCGCCGACAGGGCTGGGGCTGACAGTCCTTGGCAGGAATGAGCGGTGCCCACACAAGGCTTCAGAGTTGGTGGCGGGGCTAAGCGCGCTCCGAGCCCCCATGGCCTCCTCCCCTCTGTACACAGTTGTGTAACACTGGAAGCTTCCTCAGGTGCCCACACAAATAATTTGTGGCCAAGACACTTTCCGGGCCGGGTCTTCTCTCTCCTTAGCAATCGTATTTCATCCTAGCATATCGAGCAGAGGGAAGACGATCATTTGCCTCCAACAAAATTCCAGGCTCCTCTGAAACCAGAAGCGAATGAGAACAGAGAGGAAGGCCGTGTGCGGAGCACGTTTCATTAGGCCCTCTTGCCTAACAGTAATTAGGCTTGCTCTGGCTAATGTCGGACTCCGGGCAGCTGGTCCGACACTTATTTCTGTAAAGGAAAATGAAGAGTACATAGGAGTCCCTGACTTTAACTTCTTCTCTTTTCTCCCTTCCCTTTGTGACTTCATGCTGGTTTGCAATTTGTGTTTTCACCACTGTAGTTAATTCTAAGACACAGTCGATCAACTCATAGCCTCCTTAGTAATGGAAGTGCCTCTAAATAAAATTGCGTAAAGCTCAACACTTCAGTGGAGAGAATCCCTACCAGCCCCTTCATCTTGTATTTCACTGGCTACCCTTCACTGAAGTTACATTTATAGCATAATTAATGAAATAAGCTTTTCTTCTGACTTGCCTAAATAGCTATGCCAGGTGACTTGGAAATTCTCCTTTTATTAGGAAGCACTACTACCTAAATGGTCTGAGACCTTCCTACATAACCCTTAGCAGCCAAAGTATTCCACCTGGAGCACGTGACTGAGACCTGACGGACTGAAAAATACACATGCCTCATAATGCATGTCAACAATTTTACTATCTGGTACAAATGGAAACTTGCTGAATTTATTCCCTAAAATGCTTTTTATGCTTTTCTTGGTTCTGGCTTAGTGGTAATGTATTTAAATGTCTGGGAGAAATATTCAAAAGAATGAAACACATAACTTCAGTTGAGATGTCTACATTTCAAACCAAATACTGGCAGATCAGTGAGTATCTAGGTTAATACTAGCCTTATTTGATTAGGATAATTCACAGAGACACTGGCTCATTCCTTCAGATCCTGCCTTTTAACCAATCAATATTTTTAGGGTTATGGTTTTCAGAAGGCAGGTGATAATTTTGGAGATAGCATCTCAAGGTGCTGCTGACATTGAGACGCATATTTAATATGTTCTTAGAGTGACAGAACACATCAATGTTCGAATCTCCCCCCAGAAATATACACCCATGGTGGCACTAACTTTTAAATTTTTGAAGTTCTAAAATAGATTTAGCGAATGGGCTCTTATTAATGTCCATGAAAATTTGGAAATTTAAGGGGTAGGCAGTGACTACCTTCTCCTCAGATGGCCTGTCTTTTCGGTATACAGGAATCCCTGGGAAGGAGAGAGAACAGGTCTCCATGCAAAGATCAATAGTGAGGACAGAAAGGAGCCATGAGGACAGCTATTGCCGTGGGCTGGTAGTTCACCTAAATTAGCACATGTCACTACCTTGCACAAGTAGGGGATTACATGAGAACTGGGTGAGGTAGGGGAAAACAAAGGGAAAAAAAACCAGACTTGGATTTTTTTTAGAATGTCATTAAAAAATATCTATTTTAATTTCACGTGACTAAAATTATCTGTTTGCTTTGTATTAATTTTGCCTTGACTGAAATTAGTTGTCAGGCTTCTGTTTATAGCCTAATTACCTTTTCCCTGAAAAAAAAGGAGGTAGAAGAAATAACAATAAATTCGTAATGCAAAAGCTACAAGTTTGTGGTATTAGTACAGATTAGGGATGGTTCTAGGAACAGGGTTCGAAAATAAATAAATGTGGAGAAGGCTTGTATTTCTTAGGAGATCGTTTTGCCAGGTTTCTCCTCATTGCCTAGTGCCATGGTTATGACTCATGGCCACAAACACTTGAGAGTGAGTAGCACTCTGGGTGGCTAATTTAGTGTCATCTATTTTATTTGGCTCTCTTATCAAGCCAGCCAGATAATCGAGTGTTCACACTCAAGACCACAGTTGGCAAAATATTCCGTTAAGGGCCAAACTGCAAATATTTTAGTCTTTATGGGCCATATAGTCTCCATCCTAACTACTCAGTACTGCCGTTGCAGTGCAAAAACAGTCATAGACAATATGCAAACAAATGAGTGTGACTGTCTTTCAATAAAATATTATTTATAAAAAGCAGGCAGTAGGCCAGGTCTGACTTGCAGGCCATAGTTTGTCAAGCCCTGCTTAGGACAATTCAACCAATGGAACACAAGAAGAAGCTAATGTACACACGGCACGGCAGAGAACAAGTGTTCAACAAACATATTTTAAACAAACATGAGTATCAACTAAATGAAAAAAATTTACTCAACTGCAGAAATGTGGACCTCTATCCAAGTCGGAACTCATGGGTTAAAAAAAAAACCACGGCTTTGGTGATTTCTTGTAATCAACAAAAATAAGTAGCCGTTGAATATGATGAGGACACAGAGAAAAGGTAACCCAAAGCCCTTGCTTACCAAAGCTTCGGGAAAGGCAAACTATAGTGTGTGATTAGCCACAGAGAATGCCACCATATTACACGCCACGTTTGGCCAAAGTTTACAACACACCTTTCTGCCACTGAAATGCGGCAGCACTGCAGAAAGTGTGGGCTAAGTCAGGGCAATGTGAAATGTATTTCTTAAAAACATGCATCAAAATGATGCATCAAAAGTCATCTCTCTTGAAAGGGTGAGCTTCAGTCACCTCATAAGTAAGTGCCAGATTTGGAAAGACGAGTTATGGGTCTCACTTTCATGCTGCTTCTCGCCTTGTGGCCAGTTTCCTCATCTGTATTAGGAGCACTGGACCGAATGATCCGTGGTTCTCAAACTCTGACTCTAAACTATGATTCCAATGCTACTTCAACTATTTGCCTTTTAGTTAGAGGATCCCTGACTTACTGTCTTATGGTTTTTACCTACAGATGAAATGTTGAACGGACTTCATTTTCTCCTCTACCAAGCAAGTTCCTCTTCCCTCCCTCACCCCTTCCCAAACCCCTCACAGTGGAGAGTCTCATCTGTAATGTGAAGACGGCCCACCTCCCCACAGACAGCCAGGGACAGAGAGCAGTCAGGACAGCAGCCCAAGGCCCTCTCTGGGCCGAGCCTACAGAGTCATCTTGGTCTTCCTGAGAATCCCTCAGCTGGAGGGGCTTTCCCCCCCTCCCGCCCCCCGCTCAGCGCCTGGACCATTGCCAAGAAGATCTGTCCAGCTGTAAGCCTGATTTTATATAGTTATTTTCACTTATTTTTTATTTCGCAAGATGTAAACGAATCTGTTTAACTAGGAAATCACGTCCCTTGAAAGTGATTATAACCTAATTTGACATGCAGTATTTGTACACTTATTCTAGTGTTATGATGCATTCACCATGTTTACATAAATAGAGATTTCTGTATAATTACTACAAGATAATGTAAAGAGTTAATCACATGAAATCCCCCAAAATCTCATTTGGGTAAATTTTTTTTTTTTAATTTGAAAGTAAAATTTCCTTCGGAAACAAAGTGGGCCCATTTCCAAAATGTTCTATAAATCTTCTTTGAGAGCCTGACGAAAACATCTACTTTCTTCATCCATTCTTGTTTGCTTATTAATTGATACAGTCAGACAATTTGCTGGGTACCTAATATGTTCCAGATAACAGCAAAGATAAAATAGACATGTTTCTTGCCTTCAAGAGCATTACATCGAAAGAAGTTTGGAAGCACTTCATGGAGAAAGGTGAAGCTCTGCCTTTATCTGTTCTGCTTACTGTTGATATTCCACTTTTCTACCATGTTTTCTTCAAGAAAAATACATTGGAGGAAATAGACAAGAATGATTTGCATGGAAAGAAATAAAAAGAGGAGGGAGAGAGGCAAAATTAGCCTGAAATTCTAGAGGAAGAGCTGCAAATAGTTAAAGTTGTTCTCTCTCTCTTTCTCTCTTTTTAATTTTAGAGAGGGAAAGAGCGTGCAAGTAGGGGAGGGTGGCAGAGGGGGAGAGAGAGAAAGAGAGAGAGAGGAGAGAGAGAATCTTAAGCAGGCTCTATGCTCACGATGGAGCCTGATGGGGGGCTCAATTCCACGAGGCTGGGATCATGACCTGAGCCAAAATCAAGAATCAGACACTCACACAACAGAGCCATCCAGGCGCCCCAAGTTGTTCTCTTTTTATAACTTATTGGAGAGGAAAGGTATTTCCCCAAACTGAAATATTTTACTAAAATTAAGAGGGAACAATCACATAAAAAATGATCCAATAGTTTTATACCAATTTAAGGAAGACCTATTTAATGTCTGTCTTCTGAGGTTAAATGTTTCTCTTTGAACTTATTTCCTGCCATTCATTGTGTTCGTGCCATGCGCTCAGCTCCATCTCAGCATCTTTGAGGGTTGAGAATTAGGTAAAAGGCCTGCCAAGGTACATCATGATGTGTGGATAGTAAAAAAAGGGCTGGAAAAACATCTAAAATGGCATCAGTGTTAGAGAGGTGGAGATGTCACCGATGGGTGCACTTCACAAATACCACCCTTTCTTGTCACCTTCAATGGACATTCAAGTGCACATTCGGGTGATCCAGGGATGAGAAAGTCCCTTCATTTCCCCCAAGATGTATTCCTCCATCATCAGGTTCCAAAGCTTCTCTCAAATCCTTGGATTCTTCTCTTTACTGTATTTTCTAGAAGAGAAATGACATTTAGACATAGTTATAAGTAACATCTTCAGGGAAATAGGACTTTTTTAAAGGATGAATTCCATACAATTCCTATCCAAAAATGGTCACAATGAGAGATGGAGATTTAAAAGTGGAATGTCGCAGTACTTCAATGAGATGGTATTCAAATCAATGAACATGCGTTAAAGTACCTAGTGTGGCCAATTGTTTATGAGGTCAATTAGTTTATTTCAAAAAGGAAGAATAAAAAGGACACATGATTTGGCAATGAGGTCCTACAGAACTAAAACATATTATGTATTATAGTAAACATGGTATTATGCCAATATTTGTTCAGTCATATAGTCCAAACTATTTCTAGAATTGAATTATTCCTAAACCATCAATTAGGCAACCCTTAAAACATAATACTCCACAGGTAAGCTAATTAACCATGTACAGCCTGTTTGCTATATAGGTTTTCCATTCAGGCCTGAGTTCCATTTTGCTTTCCCATTACAGTTGCAGTACAGGGTCGCCTTTGTAAAGAACCATAACCACGTACTTTGGATTCCAGTTCTGCTGTTAGCACCATGGTCCTAAGAGCAAGGTACTCAACCTCTCTGTGCTTTAGTTCCACTTTCTGTAAACTGGAGATAGCAATTCCCATTGTCATGGGGATTTACATAACTTCCCACAGGAGGGTACTTAGAGCCTTGCCTGGCACATTATGAAGAGATAGTAAATGTCTGCTAATTGTAATGGAAGCTGCAATAATCATACTGACCTTGGATGGCATTCACATACACTCACTATACACTGCATTTACCTGTTCATTTCTATCCAACCTATTCCCTAAATTCTAAGCCCTTATGAGACATTATCAACGCCAACAGGAGCCTAAAGTAATGAAAAATTATCTGTGTTAAGTGTATGTATTCTCTCTACTTCTCAAAATCCCCAAGAATTTTTGTCTTCCATCAGTGTGGCTAATTGTGAAGTGACTGTGCTCATGAGCGCTTTTTTATTTGCATATTTGATGTTTCCAGTGGAAACACTAGATGTTAACAATGACACTATCAATAATACAGGAAATTTCCTGATAAAAATTTCCTTTTTATTGTCTGGTTCTCATTCTGGCCTACTTTCCTTTCTAAGTGACCCTACTCACCCAAGCCAGGCTACAGAAGATGAACACGTAGGAAGTACGAAATTTCCAAGTTTCACCTTCCCTCTCCTTCCAACCAGACAGTGCTCATTAAACTCCTCAGATTAAGTTTACTTATTTTTGACATGAGTTCTTTGTTTGCAATAATCATCTTAGGAAAAGAAATTATTTCTCCTGCTGCATCTGTAGCATTTTCATAGTGTCACATCCAAGCTAACTCGATACAGTCTCGAGGGAATGACAGGAAGTTTCTGAGGAGAGTCTTCTCTGTAAGGGCACCACATGCCCCAATTTGGAGGCGAATGCCCCAGTTTTAACATGCTGTCTCCCCTGTGTTCCCAAGAGCAGATCTAATGTTCTCTTCCTCCAGGTCTCTGTTGATTGCCTGAACTGCGATAGTGCTGCTTGAAATGGCGAGGGAATGGGGTAGAACTGGAGTTATCCAAATCAAAAACATGTCGGATGAGACTCACAATCCAATAATAGACACTCTATGAGGCCTCCCTGAGGGTCGTCAGGTTTTTAGCAGAATATTAGCTGGCTACTTAACACACTCTATTGTCTTCACTTGAAGGTTTTAAATCCAGAAGCTTTGCTTAATTTTACTAAATAAGATACCTAGAAAATAGAATCCCTTTTACTCTCAATTGGTATGTTGAGGGGAAAGCATTCCACAGTATCACTGCTCTTTCCACACTGAAAGAAAACGCACTACCATGAATATTTGTGTCTGGTCTGCTTTTTACAGTGTTCATAGAATCATTTATTGCAGATACTCTTTCTGTCATGTTTTCCAATGGAGGGACATGAGGAATAGGTTTTGGTTTTGCTTTGGTTTTAATTTTCTTTAGGGTCTAAAATGCAACATTTTGGATTTGAGAAACCCAAATAAAAGATAAGAAAATATACATCAGCAGTGTCTTGCTAAATGTTCTGTTGGTTTCTGAATAAGCTTAGGGAAGAGCTTTTGTCGAAAACAGGATTAAAATTTCTCTGGCTCACCTTCTGCAAGCATAACTTGCTTCTGCTGTGGCACACCCAAAGGGGAAAAATGTTAGATGTGAAATTTATAAAAAGTGACACAGACAGAAAAAAAAAAGCAGCGTTTCTAATAAATAATACATTATTATAAGAGAAACAAAGTGATTGAGTAATGTCACTCTAATGACTTTTCTCCAACGGCTAGAACACCTGCTCCGGCATTGTTTATGTTCAGGTTTGTTTTATTTGCTCGGTAGAACTACATCCTGTAAGAATAACCTACATAAAGTCATTTACCAAGATGACTACACTACCTTTTGTTAGGATATCAAACTGGCCCAAATTGGATGACCAAAGAAGAATCCGGATGTTGGAGTGAGCACATACTGTGAAATACTGATGGTTATTCTCATCCTAACTGTACGTACCGCTAACGTGGACCTCAGACTGCCTTTGAGAAATCTCACCAAAGCCCAGGGACCATTTTACACAGTGCCTTCCTAAATTTTACAGTGAAAACAACCCAAACTGGAATGAATCAACCTGTGTAGAGGACTGTTAGGCAGCTCTTGTCTCTCCCTAGATCTTAAGGATTGTTACAAAGGTGAAGGTTCTAGTCATTCCCCCAGCTCCAAATTGTTATTTGATCTGTGGCAAATGTCATCAGTTATTAGGGCCCTATTTATTTCTATTGCATGGGGGGAAAATCCACCTTATTTATCAGAGGGATTAAATATAGGCAACAGACATTGGTGTGGTTGAAAATTTACAAACTGTGTCCTGTGATCGATATTAATAACAATTTTTGGTATTATTTGGAATAAAAGACCATTATTAATAAGTACCTTGGATGTTGTAAACACACTTCTTATACAAGATTCCTGATTTATTCACTTGTTATCTAATCTATATGCCACAAAATATATAGTGTTCTTGATGCCATACATCCTCGAAGCACTGATACCTGCTATTCTAGAAACAGCCATTTCACATAGTTTTTCTATTACAATAGTTGAATTTGCTTCTTTTATTTTTAACTTTTTTTTATTTTTGGGAGACATAGAGACAGAGAATGAGCAGGGGAAGGGCAGGGAGAGAGGGAGACAGAGAATTCGAAGCAGGCTCCAGGCTCTGAGCCGCCAGCACAGAACCCGGCGCGGGGCCGGAACTCACAGACTGTGAGATCATTACCTGAACTGAAGTTGGCCACCTAACCGACTGAGCCACCCAGGTGCCCCTGAACTTGCTTCTTAATGGGATTCAGTAGGATTTCTAGAGAAGAGGGAAAATAACAGCCATTTTCATCTTATGCCTTCAAAGCTAATGTTTAGCAATGATTTTGCATCCTTCCTAAAAGAACAGGCTCCGAATTGTGGGCCATGG
Source organism: Paguma larvata (assembly GCA_030068075.1). Taxonomy (NCBI): domain Eukaryota; kingdom Metazoa; phylum Chordata; class Mammalia; order Carnivora; family Viverridae; genus Paguma; species Paguma larvata. The sequence goes on from CM057836.1 coordinate 61,154,188, forward strand.
GAATCAGTTGTAAGAACCGTGCAATGATATTCTTGATTCTTAATATTTTATGAAGACTATTTAGCATGGTTTAGCCTATATTTACTAGAAAAACTAAACACTTCCCTGAGAAAAAGGAGAAAGTAGAGCACAGGTATTGACATCTGTGGGGCAGGATTGCCTGGGGCCATTCCAATCTTCCAGGCTTTCCTACCATGAGTGCCACTGCTGTGGGGTCATAGGACATGGAGTTTATATATCATCTGAGCTGTGACAATATCTTCTAAACCTTCATTTCTGATACATCTTGATAGGTAAGTCAAATGTCCATTTGGAGGTAAGAGCTGAATTGTGTATTTGTTTGTATCCTAGAATTTAAGTTATGTGAAAGGTCAAAACAAGCCCAATGCCATTTGCCAATGAATTGGCTGGTTTGCGGATGCTTTACCTTGTCTGGAATATCTACCCACCTTATTCTGAATCTGAGAACTGTATTTGACGTGTCTGCGAATGTCGTATCACCATCTGATATGTTATACAAAGATTCATGTCTTACATTTGATCCGGTCAAGTAGGATATTGCCCATAATAAGCTATAGGTTTGTGTGGTTTAATTGGATAACCTAACCCTTGTAAAGAACTTAGATGAGAATCTGGTGCATAGTAAGATCTCAATTAAGGTCGACTGTGAGTAAGTACCATAAAACCATACATGACCTTAAAAGTCATCACGTCCAGCCTCTTGCGTCTGCATAACAAATGGAGTATATTAAATTACTGTCTCCAACTCTTCATTCTCTTGTATGTTTACATCAATGCCGTGGCCTCATGATGTTCCGACTATATTTCCCCGTCTACTGACATTGAGCTTGGTCATATGACTTGCTTTTGTCAGTGGGATATTACAGGATGTTTGAGAGCAGAGTTTAAATATGCTTGTGTGCTTGGACTTATCTTGCACTTCGTTCGTTGCCATGAGAAGAACATTCCTTGGACGGTCATCATCCCTCCCAACTTAAGGCTCAGAATGAGTTGAGCTTTCTCAGTCATCCCACAGCCTACACCAGAATCATCCAGCTAACCCACTGAAGCATGGATCAAAATAATTTGTATGTTACTGAGTTAGAGCATGATTTTATGTACACCATCAGGGTAACAATGGCAAAGGATGAATTATTACTTCCCATTAATGTGTGAAATGTCCCAAACCCGAGAGCGTAAGTGCATTTGTTTGCTAGAGATACCATAACAAAGTAGCATAGATTGGGAGTCTTAAAAAACAGAAATTTACTTTCTCACAATTCCATAGGCTAGAAGTCCCATATCATACTGTTGTAAAGGTTAGTTTCTACTGATCCATGAGGAAAAGGTCTGTTCCAGGCCTCTCTCTTTGGCTTATAGATGGCCAGCTTCTCACAGTGTCTTCAAAAGATCTTCCTTCTGTGAGTGTGTCTGTGTCCTAATCTCCTCTTCTTTTAAGGACACAAGTCATATTGGATTAGGGTCACCTAGTGATCTCATTTTAACTTTACTTGTTTAAAGGCCCTATCCCCAAATACAATTACATTCTGAGGTACTGGGGTTAGGACTCCAACATATGAATTTTGGGAGGATACAATTCAGCCCACAACAGAAAGTGATATATAAGTCATGGGGCAAATACATGGGAACAAATCCCATTTTGTCTACTTCTCTTAATTCTAGTCTTGGGTTAGTGATATACTATACACACACACACACACACACACACACACATGGTATGCTATATATATACACGCACACATATATAGTCATATAGCATGGCTATGGCTTTATTAGTCACACTTTTTCACAAATTAACTTTGATGTGCTTTAACTATCTAATACCACATGTCTGGAAACTCAGAACTTATGCATGAGTGTGGAGGAGCATATATCAGTGAGAAGAGTGTGGATATTACACTCTTATGATGTCATTCACTTTTTTATGGACTAGAGAGCATTGAGCTCTCACTCCCAAGGATCATTCTGGATCTACAACTTTTTAAAGTAGTAAAACAGCAACAAACATGACATTAGAGTAAGTTGTCTAAATTACAAACAAATTAATTTTGCAATTGTTCCACATATAATTAGACAAATGCATATAAGAATGTTCATCAAACCTAACTGTATGCTGGGAACCTCCCAGCAGGAAGCAAAAATGTTCAGATGTGTATTGCGAAATGCCTTCAGATAAGTCCGTGGTGTATTGTGCCTGACTCGCACTAAAGACCTAGGAAAAGTTGCCACATATGCAGTTCATTTTAGGCAAACCACTACTTAGCAAGTTGGTCAGGGGTCCTGGGCTTTTCAATAAATGGTACTTCATTTCAGGGCTGTAGATGACATCAATGAAGGGTCCTAATTCCATGCAAATCACTTGGGAAAAAATATCCAAAAACGTTGGGTGTCTGTTTTGTGCTGTGTGGGCTATCTGAGGTGCCGTGGTGGTGGCTGGTGGAGCCAGTCAGACACCTACCTGAGTGATTCTGAGACAATGTGCTGCTTGATAGAGGCACAGAAGGAAGAGCATTAGGGGCACAATGGCAGGACCACAACGTGGGGAGACCGAGGAAGGCTTAAATGACTAAGTAACATTTGACCAGGCTTTAAAATAATGAGATCACAGGTAGAAAAGTGGAGCAAGTGATGGACTTTTTGGTGTTGTTTACTTATTTATTTAGAGAGAGCATGTAGGTACACAAGCAGGGGATGGGCGAACAGAGAGGAAGAGAAAGAATCCCAAGCAAGATCCACGCTCAGCACAGAGCCCAGTGCGGGCACTGATCTCAAGACTGAGAGATCAGGACCTAAGCTGGAATCAAGAGTTGGACGCTTAACTGAGGGAGCCATCCAGGTGCCCCAAGGGATGAACGTGTGAAAGTGGATGGCACGTTCAGCGACCAGCAAGTGGTGATGTGGCTTACGGCAGGGGCTGTGTGAAGGAGTAAGAGAGACGGAAGTGAAGGTGTGAGAGTAGGACAGGGACTCATGGTCAAGAGCCTTGTATACATGCTGAAGTGTCCAGATACTGTCTTTTGGACCAGGAGGACCAGCATTTATTATTTTTTAAATGTATTTTTGCTAGCTTTATTGAGATATAAATGAGACATAACATTGTCTGAGTTGAAGTTTTACAATGTGTTCATTTGATATATTTACAAATTGTAAAATAATCACCACCATAGTATTATCCACTCCCCCCATTGTGTCACATAAGTACTGTTTTCTTTTCCTCTTCTTTTTTTTTTTTTTTTTTGCCCTGTGGTGAGAGCATTTAAGATCAATCTCTTTTTAAGATTCAAGTATATGATACAGTATTATTGTCTATAATCATGCTGTACATTAGATTCCCGACCTTATTAACTTTATAGCTTATTAACCTTATAACCAGAAGTGTATAACCTATGATAAATATCGCCCCATTTTCCCCAGCCCCTGGTAACTACCACTCTATTCTGTCTTTCTAAGTTTGGCTCTTTTATATTCCATATGCAAGTGACATCATACAGTGTTTATCTTTCTCTGACTTATTTCACTTAGCATAATGCCCCCTGAGGTCCATCCATGTTGGTGCCAACAGTGGAATTCTCCCTCTTTCTCATGGATGAATAATATTCTACTGCATCTCTATCCACGCTTCTAGAATCCCTGAATCCAGTTGCATCATTTTAAAGTACATACCTCCAGCAGCAATGTGGCAGGAAACCCAGAGGGAGACACTGGAACTATTTTGAGCTCAGCAAACTGTGATGAAGAGCTTGACTAGAGCAACGTCAGCAGAGAGCGAGCACAGAAGACTAAGTTGAGAGAATTATAGGATACAGAATGAACAACAGGTGGTGAGGAGTTAGATGCTGGTTCTGAAAGAGAGAGAGGTTTACCTTCCTCACCCTGAATTCATGTAGCTTTACTGGTGTCTCAGCACAGGATTTTGTCGAGACTGTTAAGTGTTTTACCCCATATCAAAAAAAAAAAAAAAAGCAAACAAAACCATGGCTATAAAGATTGCCTATAGATAATATAGAAACAAACCACTCACTCTTGCTATTCAAAAAACAAACGAAAACCACACCTGTTTATTCCATCTCTGATTCAATAACCTGTTTACATTGACAAGTTAGACAAAAGTGAAACTGTCAAGATGACTGTTAGAGCTACACTCCATCGATGGCATTAGCAACTTCTTTGTTGAATAAGATTACAGTTTTGAATGTTTCCTTAACTTTGAATGCTATTTACAACGTAACAGCTACAAACCCAAGGTACTGTTAATCTGTATTACTGACATTTTCCTCACCGTTTTCAGAAGTTTAAATAATCGACACAACGATTCTTCAGCCCCTGATTTGCAGCATGTGTTGACCCTCGAGGTACAAGTACCCACACCGTGGCTGAGTGTGGGCTCCCAACACAATGCCACTGAACACGGAGTGGGAAAGAGATGCCCAGGATCGCACCATCCTGTGCTATTTACCACAGGAACACAATTGACTGAAACACCTCAAGAGTATAGATGAATGGGATAAAAAAATTGGGAAGGGATGTGTTGAATATATATTACCTTTGTTTGTAACATAATTTTTCTAAGTTTTCCCGATTTAATTTTTAAAAGTGGTTGTACCTAATAAGCAGCTTGGAAAATTCCTGAAGAGTTCACAATCGATTCTCACGATCTCAGCATACCCCCACTCACATGCAGCATACACCGAGGGTGAGCAGAGGGCTCTGAGGCAGTCACTCAGGAGCCCAGGCTCCAAAGGCCCCATCATCTTTCAGGAGTGCCATCTAGAAAAGCCTGCCTCTAAAGCTGCTACAGAAAGAGGTGGGATGGTCACATGAGTTGGACAGAAAATGACATTATTTCCCTCAAAATCCATTTTCTCGAAGTTAGTTAAAAGACTGAAGGGGCGCCTGGGTGTTTCAGTTGGTTGAGCATCTGACTTCGGCTCAGGTCACGATCTCACAGCCCATGGGTTCGAGCCCCGCGTCGGGCTCTGTGCTGACAGCTCAGAGCCTGCTTTGAATCTGTGTCTCCCTCTCTCTCTACCCCTCCCCACCTGCGCGCTCGTGCGCTCTCTCTCTCTCTCTCTCTCTCTCTCTCAGAAACAAATAAACATAAAAAGAAAAAAAAAAGATTGCAATTGACGATAGTGATACTAGTAGATGTTTCTTTCTCATGCTCAGGAATTGGAAACACTGAGTTAGTTTCCGCCATTGTTTCTGCTGTGGTCACAACACCACAAGAAGAAACATCTCACAGGAAACCAAACCTCTTCTCATCCAAATCTATTCTTTTCCTAGTCTTCCTCATCAGTAAATAGAACCACATACAACTAGTCATTCATGTCTGAAACTGGGGATGTCGGTCCCCCTAACACTTCAGATCCAATAATCTGTCAACTCTTCCTCCGGTGACGTGACCTGATTCTTCCATTTCTTTCCATCTGCACCTGGAGGACCCTGCTCCGAAGCCACATCATCTCTCCCTAGGACTACCTGAAGAGACCCCAACTCCCACTACTCTCTTCTTTTCCATCCGTCCTCACTTCAATTCATTTTCCACAGAGCAGCCAGAAGAAAATTTTAAATGTTAATCAGATTATGTCATTCCACCTCTTAAAGTTGATTTTCAATTAAGCTTAAAATAAAATCCAAATTTCTGACTTGCCTAATATAGCCCTGTAGACTTTGATCCTGTCGCTTCCTTCAACCACATCTCGTTCCATTTTCCCTTTTTGAAGTACCTCTGCCACACGAGTGTTTTTGAGCTCTGTGAACATATCAAGTCTTTGCCTATGCCATTCTTTCTATCTGGAATGCTCTCATCCCTGTCTTTGAGTTCTGAGCTCAAATGTGTCTTCCTTAGAAAGATCTTCCTTGATTGCCTAATCTAAATTAAGTTCTCCCTTGTGAAAATAAAAACAACTTATTTTTTTATGCTTTGTTTAAATTCCAGTTAGTTCATACACACTATAATATTAGTTTCAGGTGTACAATGCAGTGATTCAACTCTCCCATACAACAGCCTGTGCTCTCCACAAGTGTACTTCTTAATCCCCATTGCCCATTCAACCCAGCCCCCACCCACTTTCCCTCTGGTAACCATCAGTTTGTTCTCAAAAATATATGGAATGCCTCACGAATTTTTCTGTCATCCTTGCACGGGAGCCATGCTAATCTCCGCATTGTTCCAATTTATTATATGTGCTGCCAGAGAGCAGAGTACCGACCACAATTTACATTATGAGTCTGTGTAGGCACGTGCACAATGTCCATCTCTCCCACTAGAATCGCAATTCATGAAAGCAGTGTGTTTCATTTGTTTGGTAGAGTATACCCAGGACCTATATACTACCTGGCACGTAATAAGTCTTTCTGGGGACAGGGAGGAAAAAACAGAAAGAAAGTAACAGAGAGAAGAACAGAGAGAAAAGGAAAGAAGGGAGGGTGGAAGGAAAAGAAAAAGGAGGTCAAGCTAGCATATTTTCACTTTTATTCATTTTTTTCACTGACAAGATGTGTGACCTTGAGTAAGTCACATAACCCTCTCTGTCATTTTCCTTGCCTATAAAATGTTTCAACCTCATCATAAATGGAGCGTGCTCAATAATAGAGACAATTGCCTACATTTGTAGGGCGGGAGGAAAGTTGGAGAGGAAACAGGCTGGTCCTACTGCAGGGGTGGGTCTCTGGGGGTGGGGGGAAGGCGGGGGGGGGGGGACAAAAGCTCAGATACCTTTGTTTTCTGAAAGAAAGGAAAAGCCATTCGGGGATAGAGCAACTCTGTTGAGAAGACGGCACTGTGTGGTCCTCCCAGGCCGATGGGCTTGTGAACGCCTCCCCACCACCCCCAGCATGGCACAGGCACCATGACTGTGCAGTGGGAGAGAAGAGCGTGGAAGGGGCCCCGGGAGGCCCCGAACGCCTGATAGGCAGGAACGCAGCTTGCCTCAGGGGTGATCTGTATGGACTGGAGACTGGCAGGACTGACACAGGCCCAGAGGACAGATGGCAACCAGGGGCAGATGCCCCACCCCTCCAGCCACCTCTATCTCCTCGGTACCACTGAAGGCCCTGGAAATGAGAGACAACCTCAGGGATTTGATGGGAGGAACACACAGAGATTGAATTGACATGACTGTCTCCTGCAAGACAGAGCCTTGAAAGGGAATAAATTTACCAAAAAAAAAATGGTTATATTTACTTGCACACCTGAATGTGTGAGTTGAACTCCAACCTGCCACATAATAATTTTGATTAATTTCATTTGTCTTCCACCTCATTGACCATGTGCTCTTTGTTCCTCTCATCCTCACTCTTGTCTGATTCTCTGTCTCCACCTACCTCCTCCCCATTTTTTCCTTTTATTCTTCTCTTTCTCCAGTGTCTTCTTCCAGACATTTCCTTTTGCACCCCACACTACCTTCTAGCCCACAGTATCCAGAGCAAGAGAAACCAAACCCTGAAATGGAGGCTCCATGTGCTCTCTGTTTTTGCCACGGACCCTCCAAGTTGTGCTGCCGCAGTCGTGTTTTCTGAGGTTTTAAAATCTCTCTCTTGTCTCGCTTGCTCCCCCAGTGGTTTTCTGCAGTCTCCCTTTTTCTCTCTGTGTTGGTCCTTAGGACTCTTCTGTGATTTCACTAATAAAAACATTTCCATTGACTAAAACACCGTATAAAGAAAAAGAAAACAACCAACCAAACAAACAAAAAAACCTCTCTGCCCGTGAGATAATAACCAAAAATCTTCACTTGACTTTCCTTACCTCTCCAAAATGCAAGACTATACTCACTGCTTCCATAATCTCTTATGGAAACCCTTTTCTCCAGATGGACCTGGATCTATGCTAAACTTATACACCTCTTAATCTTCTCCAATTCACTGCTTTTTGCACATACTGTTCCCCTACCTAAGTGACCTCTCTCATCCTCTCCACCTGTGCTAATATTATCACATGTCAAGGAATAACCAGACACATGCTAGAACCCTTCCGGTCCATACTAGCCACATAACCAGTCCCCCATGCTCCCAACCCTTATAGCCTCTATCCTTCTCTTGGACACTAAGCACTCACTGTCATGTAAAGCTATTTATCTTTTTATCATATACCTGTTCCCTCCTGAATGAGAGTATTAGCTCCTCAGTCAGGGACTCACCATATTATTATTATTATTAATATTAACAATGAAAACATTGTTGTAGACGTAACAGGTTCTTACTTAAAGATGCACTGAATAACATTTATTGAATGAATCAACGGCATTCACTTAATGTTTATGAGTTGAATAATGAGATAGGGTAGGAACAAAGTGAGTATGTACTGAATAAGTGAATGCCTGAAATGAAGCCAACAGACTGCCCAGATGTACTCACCCGTGGGGAGAGCTCCACAGTTCCAAGTCACAGTTGGATGATATTTACAAGGCTTAATACCATCTTTACTGACTTATCTCGAGTTTTCACTGATATCAGAAATAAATGTTTTTGTCATGCAGCCTAATTTAAAATTCCTGGCATACAGGAGCATTTTATTCATAATGTGACTATTTATAATCATTTGTTTTGTTTTAATACAATTTAACTCAGAGTTACTATGTAAAGACCATTATATATATTTTTTTGATGGCCCAGTAAAGCCAAATATATTTTAGAGGCAAATCTAGGCCAGAGGCATTATTTTACAGATGAGGACATGGGGGGACAGAGAAGTGAAATAGTATGTCCTAAGACACACAGCTAACCAGTGAAAAATCTGGTCCAGAACACAGGTCCCCTGAGCGCTCACGCATATTGTTTTCTATGTCTTGCTGCGTTTATCCATGAAAGAATGAAAGGGTAGTCTGCAATACGGATACTCCCATCCCCTCACCACTCAAGTTTTAAACACTATAAAAGATGATAGCATAACCTATACGGTGCTGTGAGCAGGAGAAGCATAATTTCTAGCACCCTCAGCAAGTCCCTGAGGGCGTTCCACTCAACTCAGGCTGCACTGAAATGGGCAGGTACGTGTGAGCAAGGACCAGGAACATGAACAACACCCAAATTGTGCTGAAGCCAGTGCAGAAACTTTAATCATGAAGTGCAGGAGCGGCCAAGTAGAAGAGAACCACCTCCACCCCACACGTGTTTGGCATTTAAGGTCGTCAAGGGCTTCTGCTTACTCCAGACAATTCACCTTATCTCAGTTCTGTCTTAAGAGGAGGCCCAATGTATTGGTCCTCCAACATCCCATGCATACTTATTAACAGTGGCCTCCTGGTGACAAAGATGTAACCCACTAACACAGGTGAGGAATACAGAAAAAAATTTGGCTGGTTAACCAAGAGATTGAATTCCAGGAATAATTCCACTGCTGTCTAACTTGTGTGGATTTGAAGTAGGCATTCAGTCTACACATTTGTATCAAAAGGGGGCTGGAGTAGAAAAACGTCTTTCATATAATGTTCATATAGTTTCATATAGGAACAGTAGGGCCTCCTAGAAGGGCCTCTGTGGCTTTATCAGCTGAGTTATCAAATTGGGCATCCTTGGGTCCCAACCTGACTTCAGCCAGAGCTGTCCTATCTTAATCTGCATCGGTATCCTGCATAATGCTTAATTGGAAAAATCAAATGCTGCTTTCAAAACAACGGTAAAAACAAACAAACAAACAAACAAAATCGCTTTGGAAATCCATCAGAGGAGCTACCCTCTAAGGTGCCTACTAGGACCTTTAAGCCATGAACCATTTGGAGGCAGGCTGAGCCTATGGTGCTGTATTTTTTAAAGGCGCTCACCACAGAGATTCCTTGAGGAGCACCCCTTCCCCTTGAGGTTCCTCCAGGCTATGGGCAATCCGGGATTCTAGTTCAAATCAGGTCATGGATGAAGTAAATTCCTTGCAGATTTCAGACCCACTGCGAAGAAGCTCTGATCTGATTTAACATATTTAATTCATTTCATTGAAGATCAATTATATGTTATGCATTAGCTTGCTACTGTTATGCTTTGCGGCTGATATTTGTCGTTTTGTTTTTGTTGTTTATTTTTGATATTGTTTGTTTGTTTTTCCATACTTAACACAGAAACTGTAACTCCTAGATCTTCACAGAGTAAGAAAATTTAGGGACCGGTGTCTTCTTCTCCCTTATATATTTGCATTGAATTCTTCCAACCTCTGCTCAATACCAACTAAATGTCCATTAGCAAACAAGGTGCAGGGATATATAGAAGAAAAGTTCAAAGAACACTCCACCTATCTTCTAGGATTTAGAGTGTCTCTGAGAGAAAGCACTCCCACACACGACAGAAGCAGGTAACAAAGGAAGAGTGCTAAACCAGCAACGATCACCTACAAAAGGTAAACACTAAATTCAATTTGCTTGGCAGAAAGGAAACGGTGAGATTGGGCAAGCTCGAGTTTTCAGAGGTTTGACCTGTTTGTTGAAGGCCTAAAAGCGTTTGGACACAGAGAATGACCCTCATAGGAAAGGGGAGCAAGTGGAAGACAAAGCCCATGGAGTGCTAAGGAGGCCGGCTGCTCTGGAGCAAAAGCCGGCTGAGTGGAGAGCCTGGACACGTCTCTGCCCCTGTCTCAGTGGAGGTGGCCCTGCCAAGTGACCTACCTGTGCAGGATCTTCACTCATCATCTTCTGCATGGAGATGAGCTCCTGGGCTTCTATTTGTCTTGAAGATGCATCTCCATTTGAATGTTTTTAATGCTTGCCATGTGCTCAGAGCTCACTACCTGTGAGAGAAGCACCCCTTATTATTACCATAATCATCCTTTAACAACTGCCTGCCCCACTTGAACCCATTACTCATGCCGTCCCTCGCCCAGGAGGGGCCTTTTCACCATTTCCCAGGGTCCTGTACATACTTGCTGTTTGGGAGATGCACTTACGAAATATGCATCTTCTTTAAATTTTAAAGTGGCTACTTCCAAATGCTTGGGGGAACTTGAAAGGGAAAATGGTGTTCAATTTGGATTCCTCAATACATATTGCTTATTTTTTGCAGGAGTTGAGGGCGGGTCAGTGCCTCTCAAAGGCAGTAAGAGAAAACAGACTACTGAGAGACATAGGGAAGATAAGAGCCAAAATATCTTCCAAGGTAGGGGTCTTCCCACACGTACACAGTCTTCCACATCTCCCTCTTTCTCCCGTGATCTCGTTCTCCTAAGCCAGCAATGATAATCTGGCTTAATAAACACGCATTTTCTAGGGGAGAAATATTGCCAAGCCTGTTAATCTCATGCAGATGCGATGTTACTTTTACTATGTTGTAATATGGCTTCTTAAAAAACAAGTTCGAAGGGGGTGGGGGGGAGGCCACACAAAAAAAAAAACCACAACAAATATTCGCCAACCCATATGGTCAGTAATTGCTGTTTAATAGTCCTCCTATTACAAACCTGAGAGGCAGCAGTCTGAATTACCAGTAGAGTATTAATAAACAGGAATGAGTTAATAGTGCATAAAGACCTTCTAGTGGAACAGTGGGGGAGTTGAATATTCTTTTCTTCAGTCAGCTGTAAGTAATTACTGCATGGTGTGCTTCTGACTATTACCATAACAGAGCAATTGGACGTGAAGAATGGATAATAGTACGGACATGGAGGTATTTTTAGAATATCAGCAGTGAAGCAGGTAACTGGCCTACTCCAGTAGAAACCTTTAAATAAGTTTAGAAGACTTTCCCTCTCCCTCTCTCTCTCTCTCTCTCTTGCTCTCCTTATGACATTTAGCCAGGGTAGAATTTTAAAAAGATCAATCTAATAAATTATTTAAAATAACTTTACAAAGAGGATGCCTGTGATATGTAAATAAGAAGGCAAGAAGGGAGGAAGGAAAAGTCTAAAAAGCCCAGGCGGACAGGAGGCATGGAGCCGACGTTACTGTAACTACATAATCACGGGTTCCTTCCTGCTCCTTTGAGAGTACAGCCTGGATGCGAATCTGCTTGACTGGCTCCCACTGGCTGCTCAGGTGAAAGTGAAAATATTCAAATCAGAGCTGTAACTATGATTGCTGGAGTTGTGGGTTTTCTAAAATTGAGTTAGTCATCCTCGGTGATTTAATGATGCATATCATTTATTTTAAAATATTATTACAGGGGCATTGACTGAGCCGCAGCGCCTTCTTCGCGGGACTGTCCATTATGCAATGCGGCGGGGTATGTCATGGGCGGCGGCAGCTGAGATATTGTCTAACGGCACAACATATGTTCTCAGATGAAAACAGCTTGAGACTTTGATTCAGAAAGCAGTAATTTTGCAAATGCGTACAAATATCATTTAAGGAATATTTTGAATTTTTTTTTTCAGGGTATAGGTCCTTCTCCTGCTTCCTGGCTGCACAGGCCGATGCTGATTTTTCAATTTGCAGGTTTGTTAAGCATCATGGAATGTTTTGGTTCTCAATCAAGAATATTCTTCCCAAGTGGTTCCAAAGTCCTACGCTTGAAAATAAACGTGTGTCCTCTTTGTCTCCTAGCAGCATGTGTTCCCACGTACAATAGCGGCACAGGACAGAGGAAGGCAATGCCTTTGATTGAACCATCCTATAGGCTTTTAACCTGCCACTCTCCTGGGCTGGGAGCTTTCTTCAGGCCAGGCGGCACGCTCTCTTCTTTGGGCGGTGCTGGCAGCTGGAGTCCAGCGGGGATGGTTAGGAGCCAGGACCCACGTCCTCCTCCTGGCGGGATTCCTATCCTACCTTGTGGCCCAGGAGCTGAACAGAGGATGAGCTGCCTCAGTGCTAATGACCTCAGAGACCCACCTGAAAATGAGGCGCAGCCTATGGGACAGGTGGCGATGCTTAACTGATCTCTGTCCGGTGCTTTGAAGTCTGACAAACAAATGCGTGTGAAATAAACACTGCCACATTTATTTCTCCTGCAAAACTGCCTTATTGGGTCTGAGCTCTGCCAGCCGGGCATATTTGGATTCATCTAGCCACAGCCCCTTTCTTGGTAAAAGATGATGCAGTGAAAATTCACAGCTGTGTTTTTCACCTGTTTAGCTGATCGTTCTTAATAGAAATCAAGGGCACACCTGTAGAGGTGTCATTATAACCCAGGGACAGTGGTAGGTTCTCCCTGTCGCTGGTTTTGATTTACTTTTTTTCATGTATTTGAAAAGGGAATAGTTCTCTTTCCTTTAAGTCTAGAGAAAGATGAGGACAGAAGAAAATCCGGTAAATTGAATACCAATTTTGAACAACATTTTTCACATAGGACAAAGATCAATGGTCTTTTCTACGAAGTGCTCAAGACCTCATGATTTGGGGCATTTGTATTTGCGTGTTTAGAATCTTTGTGTTTCTGGTTTAGTGAAATTTGGAGGTACCTATAATTTGGAGGTCACCTTGCATGTGACCATCCTCTCTGTAGTGGTGGGTGTGCCCCAGTTAAAGTCATCCTTCACTGATTAGTCATGAACTTCCCGCAGGCGTGGGCTGTACCTCTAGAGTTTATACCCCAGGTCGCCGCCCTCTCCAGAGCGCCAGCACATAACTTCCTCAGGAAGAGATATCACCAGCAATCAGAGCTGTTGCTATTTCAGATCTAGAAAACCCCCTCGGGGAGCAAAGGAATAAGAAGTTTTTCCCAAGAGGGAGAGTAAGGGGAGAAAGGAGGCTCTAACACCTTTATATCTTCATTTAGCTCTAAGAAGCCCAGGGGGAAATAAATGCCTGGAGTTGTTAAGGAGCCAAACGGTTTCAGAGGCCACCATTTTCTCTCTTGAGTATTTGAGCGGGTACCTCTCTAGTCAAGAATTCTTAGTATTTTCAGTTCCCATTGAAACAACTTAGTAGGCCAACACTCCGATAAGAACCGATAAAGAGGTAAATTATTTAGAATTGATTATACAATTCGATGTGTATAAAACCTTCCAGACCGATTGAATTCAGCTACCTTATTCATGGGTTATCATGACAGCCAGTAAAACTCACAATTTATTTTCAGCATTTTGGTAAACAGTCCTCTGAAATGTCCAGTATGATACTGCATACAGCAGTAATTGTCACAGAAGTCTAAATAACCTGGCCTCTCCCTGCTTCATTGATCTCATCTCCTACCATCCTCCCCGAGGCCTTATTTCAGTTCCTTCATCGCCCTGAGCTCATCCCTGCGTCCAGGTCTTTACACTCTGTCTGAAGACATTCAGCTTCAGTTCAAACGTCATCTCCAAGAAACTATTCTTAACACTTTTCTGGGTATTCTCCAAACACTACTCTGCTTTGTTTTCTTAACAGCATTTATACTAGTTGATATTTTCTTGTTTGCATGTGTGCTAGATCGAACTGTTCTCAATTCTTGATTCACTCCCTGCTGTAATATGCATGCTGTGTAACTATGGGTAGAAAAGGACTTCCACCCAATTGATGTTTTTTTTTTTTTTTTAAGTTTAGTTATTTTGAGGGCGGTGAGAGAAAGAGAGAGCATGAGTGGGGCAGGGGGGTGGGAGGCAGAGAGAGAGGGAGAGGATCTCAAGCAGGCTCTGCACTATCAGCACAGACCTTGACATGGTCCACAAACTGCAAGATCATGACTAGAGCTAAAATCAAGAGTCCAATGCTTAACCAACAGAGCCTCCCATATGCCCCCCACCCAATTGATGTTAGGCTTAGTCATGTGAGTAACTTGCATTGGTTAATTAAATGTTGGCGGACTTGATGAGAACAGAGACTTTAAATGTGCTGTGTGTCTTACTTGTGTCCTGTACCTCTTGCCATTCTATATAAAAAATATGTCATAGGGGCGCCTGGGTGGCTCAGTCCGTTGGGCGGCCCACTTCGGCTCAGGTCATGATCTCACAGTCTGTGGGTTCGAGCCCCACATCAGGCTCTGTGCTGATGGCTCATCAGAGCCAGGAGCCTGCTTCCGATTCTGTGTCTCCCTCTCTCTCTGCCCTTCCCCTGCTCACGCTCTGTCTCTATGTCTCTCAAAAATAAATAAAACGTTAAAAAATTGAAAAAAAATGTCATAAGTTGTCACTTTTCAAAGAATGAAGACATTGTTGGAACAAAATTGAACCTAATCAGAGGCCCAGAACCAATCCCCACCATGACCTGAAGTAGTGCTGTTTCAGCCAACCCCTGGGACCATTAATATGAAAATAAACAGTTGTTGTTTGAGCCTCTGATGTTTGGGTTTGAATGTGAGGCTTAATCATTAATGTGGCAATTGTTTATTAATATAGAAATTATACCAGAAATGGCCTTCTGCTGTCAAAATCCTTTAAAAATGCATCATTTGACTTGGGATCATGTAGTAAGTAGAGAGGAAACTATAAAGAACAGTAATAAGAAGCTGGAAAAATGACAGCCTATATTGTATAGAAACAAAACATTTGATAAAACCACTGCAATAACTTAGAAGGCAAAAGAATGTGCCAAGTGCACTGACAGCATGGGCTGGGGAATTTTTGAGGCAGAATACTTGTGGCATGAGTTGGCTGCTATTATCCACATTTGGTAAATAACTATAAGAAAAATGAGCTTGGAAAAAAATTGACTAGCTTTCAAGCAGGATTGAGGGAAATTGAAAGAACATAGAAATTCTGAGGATTGTTAAGTTTGAAAACTTAAACCACTACTCTCTAAAGGTGTGGCATTAGAACACTGCCATACAGCAAAGACAAAATAAAAAAAGTGGCTGTCACACCCTTTGTCAAGACCCTGAAAAGATTAAGGAGATCAGATGTGCAAGTCATAAATGACCAATGTACCTACACTTACATCTAGAAAGAATTATGTCTTTAAAAGAATTGTGGGTGAGGCATTTGGCACATGTAATTGACTAGAATCTACATGGAAAACCCAGAAAGTTTTGAGAGAGTTGTTATGTTGTATTGGAAAAATTGCCACTTGCCTACGTTTAAAAAGACAATCTCCGTTTGAGATATATAAAGATCTCTGGGAGCCCCAATTTCACAGGCAGGAAGCAGGCTGAGAAATCTTCTCAGCAACAAAGAAGGGCACACTCTCCTGTACTCTTCAGAAAAGCCAAGATGAAAAAGGAAGAAGTTCCAAGGGCAGAGCAAAGACCCATGTACAACAGTAGACTGGCGATCAACTCTCAGGTGTAGAACCAGGGCCTAACCAAGATATAAACCAACCTCACTGTAGGGGAACCTGGAAAAATTTGCCTAGCAGAATTTCAATATTGCTAAAGAGCAGTGACTTCTATCTTCCTGTCAGTATTCTCCATGTTGAATGCAAGTGTTTCTTTACCCTGCCCCTATTCCAACATTGTGTATTAGATATGTGGAGACAGATAACTATCTTTTCAATTCATAGATGTCTAGATCAAGAGTAGTTCCACCTGGACCTGACATGGATCATGAGATCATGGACTTTGAACGTGATACTATAACTGGGTGCGCCTTTGTGGGTTTCTTAGGATGGCACTGAGTCTGTCCCAAATGCAGAGGGACAGACTCTGCACAATTCTAAAAGGCTTGTGACCAAGAGGGCAGACACTGGCAAGAGATTGAATTATTATTTTTAATTCTTCATTCATTTCTTATTATAAAATTATACATTCACATTTTTTTCCATATGATTGACAGGTCTTCCCACTATGAATGAAAAATACTTCCTGATCCATTCATATTGGGCTTGGCATGTGAATTGTCTTGGTTAATAAAATCTTAATAAATGTAACAGAAACAGAGTTTTAGACTTGCTGGCATGATCTGACTTGTTCTCTTGCACTCCTGCCATTCCTCATGAGAAGCACATGCCCAGGTAGCTTCTGGTCCATGGATTTGGTTTCTCTGGACCAGTGGGTCAGTTCCCACTGGTTTCAAGCCAAGATAAGTTGAACCCTGCTAAGATCAGTCATCTTCCAGCTGACCCACAGAGTTGCTAATGAGATAAGTGAATGTTTGGTGTTTTAATTCAGAGATTTTAGAGCTTTTTGTTTCACAGCATTATTGCAGAAAAAATGCTGGCTGATACCATTTACATGTTTATTGTCTGCCCCACATGTGCATAAAAGGTCTACTATATTGTTCATATATATATATTCCTGTGGACAGAAACATTCTAGGCATATGGTCGTTGCACAATAAATATTTTAAATGAATACATGAAAAATGTAACATACGGCAAGAAACTACCAATTTAACACTATTAGAACCCTATATGGCTATCTCTTTTACTGAAAACCTAAGGTTGAATTCACAGTGGACAGAGAAGAATGGCATACCTATAGGAAAAGAAGCCATTTGGAGTTCTTCACAAGGAAGTATTAAAGATCTCCTCAAGTGGTGTTATGAATGTCTGATATAGAGACAGCTGTAGTGATAAGCATAGCTAATTTGGTTGAGAAAAGAGAATTATTATGAGACAATGTCCCAGTTGTCTTTATATCTGTAGTTGCAGCACAAAGTGGGCTCTCAATACATGTATGTGCAAAGGGATCGACTTTCAGAGCTCATAGAAGCTTTTTATACCCTACTTGGCTTGTAGTTTTAGTTATGGAAGATAGTAAGATGACATCAGCAGCTAATGCAGACCTGTGCTTAATACTCCACTCTGCCTGAAATTCTCTAACTTGGGAGGAGCTAGATTATGCCTGTAGGTCAACCAAAGTACTCTTCTCTCTTTCCACAGATGTAAAGGGAGGAGACTCTGAAGATATTAAGAGAACTGGTTTTTAGGTTTTTATATTCTCCAAATCAACTCATGTTACTTTCTTATTCTTCCTTAGCAAGCCTTTCCCTTAACCCAAATAACCCGTCCTTCATTTAATGCTGTAATTCCAATGAACGGCTTATTTTCCATCTATTATCACCCAGCCCCTACTATGGACTACATACCGTGCTAAACCCTGGGAATATAAGTGAGACATCAAGGTGTCTATTGGAGAAGGAAGACAAATAATCAGATCAAGTTGCTTTAAAGTAAATGATACAATTGAACAATACATAATAAGAACACACAAGTAGGGCATCTAAATGATACTGAAGGACCAACAAAGAGCGGGATTTGAAGTAGAAGAGGAGATACAGAAATGTGAAAGAAATGTTCTCAAACATGTTTTTGCTTATGCTTATAGGAAGGTGGCCCTGTATAAGAAAATAAATACCAGCATATCCCTGAAGGAAAATTACGTGGATGACCAGATATACACTTTAGTACTAATGGAAAAGGAAAGAAGAAGAGTTTGCAGAGTCCTAGAAGACTGTCTCCTGGCATACAGTATACATACTTCACCACAATTTCAAGGAACATGATGAAATGGAAAGGAAGCAAAAAACAGCAATCATTCCAGGAAAGACAAAAGCAAAAATCTGATGGAAGCCGTTTGTCCACTTGTTGAAAGAGCCTTTTTTTTCTTAGAAAGGCACTTGGAGTCAGAAAAGAGAAAAAGTCAGTGAAGAAAGTCTCGAATGTGAAAAGAAGACCAAATATTATAATAAAGGAGAAACCAGGATGGAATTTGGTCTGCCAAGGCAAGGGTGTGAAGGCACCAAGGATCATCAGAGTCTGGAGCGTGTGGTAGAAACTCAAAAACGATTCTTGTGGGTTGATTAATTAGACAAGATAAGGTGTCCTGAGGCCAAGGGGTCAAGAGTTTACGCAGTCAATTTAAAAGATTTCTGACTTAATGGAGGGCTTTTTGAAGATAGTTGGAAAGTGTTTAGTTAATCGAATTGGTGAAGTAAATGTATATCCCCAAAAGTGTTTGTTTTATGTCTGTTTTCTAGTTTTTAATCTTTCATTTTTGTCAGAACAAAATTGTGCCAATGACATGGAAAAGTTGGTCTTTTAATGATATTTATCTTTCTTTCTCTCTTTATCACTCTGCTCCAACTTCTTCTCCTACCAGCCTGGAGGGCTATACAGATGCGGTGTTCTCCTAGCAAATCTTACTCTAAAATTTCCTCAAAAGAAATTGTTTCTCATGTATGTGCAGGTCTTTTTTGAGGAAGATCATTTTAGTAGGAGAGCATATCTCTCAGAGAACATATAATCATCCAGACAACTTTTCTTTCAAGGGATAACATTATGAGGAGTTTGGCCACATTTCTTTATTAACTGAGATACAAATCATGGAAAATCAGAGAAAATTCCCTCCCAACCACATATTCTAATACACAAACTATAAATAATTTTATGATTCTTCTGACAGAAACTGAAGGCAAATTTAAAATATGGTGCAAATAGGCAAATGCCATGATTATAATCTTTTTTCTTTTTAATTTTTTATAATCATCGACCCATTGTCATCAAGACATGTCTATTGTCTTTCTGTATATATTTTTGTCAACAGTGCAAATATGCATAACACAACCGAACATAGGCAGGGAAAAAAAACCTTGAAAAGAATTTGCCTAGTTGAAAATAGCCTATATATATATATATATACCTATACACATACATCTGTGTATATATATATTTCTATATATGTATACACACACACATACACATACATATGTGTATACACACACACATACATATATACACATGTGTATATATACATATATACACATACATCTGTGTATATATATTTTTATATATTTATACACACACACATACACACACACAGTAGTATTTGATCTTCATAACAAATTTGGTAGGGTGGGGGAGGGAAGAAAGATAGCACATCAACGTAGGTAAGAGGATGGTCTTTTAGTCATTAATCCCTGGATAGAATCCCACTCATTAGCTGTAGGACTTGGGCAGGTTAGCTAACATCTCTGAGGCTCAATTGTAAAGCAGGTATAATAAAATCCACCTCGTAGGTTTGTTGTGAATATTAAATGAGCAAAAATAAAGGCCTTGTTACATAGGATTAAATAAATAAGATTCATTTATAAAATAAATAAATAAATAAATATAAATACCATCTAGGATTAATTAGTATGGCAAAGTTGTTACTACTTTTTTTCCCACCCAACATATCGACACAGGCGTCCAGAAGTGTGCCTAACTACGCTGGTGACCACAGGGAAGGAAAACTGTCACGTTTTAGCTTTTAATATTCAGAGGTGACCTATCTATGTTTAACGCTTCTAACAATAAAAAATGAAAACTTATTAGGAAAATACGTACTGATGTCATTTTAACTAAGTTACCAAATATCTTTCTAACAAACGTGTCCATGTAGTCACAACCTTTCAAAAATGCAGTGAGTTACAGTGGGAGCATTGGCACAGCCCTGAAAGAGCAGGCTCAGTTTACAGGGCGGTCTGTGGCTGTCTCTTCCCCTGTTGCTAGCCAACTCTCACGTTAATGACATAATTAAATGGCTATAAAGTTCCATAATTCTTGCTCCTTTAATTAACCAGAGGGAAATCTCTTCTCAATGTTGAAGAGATTCTTCTGCTGTTTCATTCTGTATAAGTTTCAAAAGGCCGATGTTCAAATTCCATAACAATCGCAAGGAGCACTAAGTATTTTAAAAAATTAAGAAGTGAGAATTTGAGTGGAAATGCAAACTTTCAATCAACTTTATAAATAATCAGCTAAAATGGGTTCTGTATATCATGCTGTGAGTTTTCACCAAGAGTTGTTCTAGATAACAAACATAAACTTAGCAGAAGCCAAAATCATTGAAGCAAATGATTCCCTTGAAGATTCTTCTGGACTCCAGAGATGTAGCACTAAAACACTTCCACAGAGTTTCAAGCTCTTTATGAGGAAAAAGCGTGAACTTGGGACAAGACACAGAATACATGCTGTGAATTTTACAAAAGTTTCTTAAAACCTCTCCCATTATTCCTTTGACCTACCATTAATTCAACAATTCTAAATCAGGTAGAAGCTGAAATGATTTCAATTAGGTTCACCATGTGGATGGCCGCACAAAAGGAACCCAGTGGTATTGCCTAGGTTGAAAGACGAAAGTGGAGAATTTATATTATATAAGCTGTTCCCACTTCCCATGTGGCATGGGCAAGACCCGGAAGTTTATTAATGTTCCCCAAAGAGAGTACTCAGAGAGGCCTATCTGAGCATAGTGGGCTTAGTATGGGGCTCTCTGTGATGGCATGGTGTCTTCCCAACAGACACTCCAAGAGGACTTTACCAGACAGAGGCTGGTTACGCTATATACAGACTCAAAAAAGCATCAGCAAATCCTGAGATAAGTCAGAGACACCCTGGGATTATCTGAGAGTACGACCAAACAACAGAAGAGTAGGTCCCAATTCAAACTTTCTGTAGACACCTGTGGGCGAAAGAGCAGCCAGGCTACAGAGAGTGGCAGGGCCAGGCATAGGACAAGGACTCAAGCACCCCTTTTCTCTGTTCCCATATAGACCAATCAAGCCCCTTGGCAAGTATGTACCGTAGGGTTGGGAAAGTTGTGCACCAAAAGGTGCTATAAGGTATTGCCCTTGCTTGGAAACCCATGTGCTCTAGTCTGGAGTAAGGGAGCTTTTTTGACATCAGTCATCTCAGAACTAGGGAGGGAGGAGAAAAAGAGAGAGAGAGAGAGAGAGAGAGAGAGAGAAAGAGGGGGGTGGGGAATCCCAGGGAGGATCCATGCTATCAGTGCATTAGCTCGATGTGGGCGGGCTCAAACTCACGAACCATGAGATTGTGACCTGAGCTGAGATTAAGAGTTGGATGTCCAACCAATTGTGCCACCCAGGTGCCCCTATGTTAACAGTTTTTAAACATTATACATTAAAACGAGAGCATTATTTCTAGAGGGCCTTCACCATACCCTAGAAAAGTACTTTTATATGATTCCTGGCTTTTATGGAGTTTAGCCCGCTCTTTAGCAGTCTTAGGTAAATTAACATTCAATGAAAATTTTAATGAACACATGAAAATTTTCTAGATGGTATTAAAAACTGATCAGTTGGCCTAATACTACACCTCACATGCCTGCCCAGAGTGTTAGTCCATCTCATCAAAATACACTTGGCAAAAATATTGAAGTTAGTCCTAAGCCACCCCTGCTCCATTTTAATGCATTCATCAGACAAATAGTTCTGGGTATTATTCCCTGTCGGTTCTCTTCTATCCCTGGATCTCCCATTCCCTTCTTTTTCTCCCACGATGTCAGATTATTAAATATATATACTTTAATAGGTCCAAAGAAAACAGAACCACATCAGATTTGTTTTGGGCAGGAGGTTCAGCCTGAATTTCCAGAGTATGGCTCAATCCTCTACCACACATTTCCTCCCACTCCGGGGATTTCATTTCATCTTCTATCCATCCAGCTAAGGAGAACAGAGGCTAATTTAGGAGCCTCTTTATGCCCGTACATATTCAGCCAAAGGGGTCACTGTTGATTGATGCAAGACACTCTGTCCTCCAAGAGCTCGCCAAGTCCCTGCTGGTCCAGAGAGTAGCAACCAACAGTAACTCACCCTTTAGTGCCTGTGCATTTCTGTGCCTCCAGCTAGAAACCGTCAATAAAAACCAGAGGCAACTTACGTTGCCTTAGATCACTAATAAATGCCTCACACCACCACCTCAGAGCCCTTTTACAAAAATGTATTTCTCTACAGATAGATGCCAAGCCCCAGCAGCCAATTACTACAGAAATGCCTCAAAGGCTTGAAGGAGGAGGCAGGGAGAGACAAGGGGCTCTTTTCAAACATAAGAGTTATAAGCTTCCTCCTAATACAAGTTGCTCCTTTTTGTTGAAAGCTTCCTCTAAGCCAGACACTGGGATAAGGTTTAACCTACATTATATCATTCATTTCCTACAGTTCTGGGACTCAAAAAGCTCTAGCCCATTTTACAGATGAGGACACAAAGGCTCACAGGGCTTAAGCAGCTTCTACTTTCTGCTTCTCCCCACCCTGCAACACCCCGCCTTGTCCCTACAAAGGCTTGTGAGTGTGTGTTGCAAAAGCAGCTGGGAAATGCCCAGATACCAGCCACTTCAGGTTGATGTCTGGGCTTCAGAGCATGGCCACTCCTTCCCTTACAACGCAAAGATGCTCAATGGTTCAGTTAGTTCACAGACTGCCAGAAACAGACTCCATTGTGTTCTGTCCCATCATCTAGATGTTGTCAACACTCCCAGGGCCTTTCCCTTTATTGACGAGCATTGAAGATTCTGGCAAATTTCTTTTGTTACCATAAAGCACTGGGTACCTACCCTGTATATGGTACTGTGATGAGTTCTGCGTAGTTTAAGGGAGTGAAGTGTTAAAAACAAAACAAAACAACAATAACAACAACAAAACGATGGCACAGTCACAGTCTTCTACAATTATTTTCAATCATGCAACATTCAACAAAACCAGCCCCTGGGTTAAAAGCTAGGGATAAAGGGAACAGACACTTCTAGGTCGTAGATTTTATCATTTCTTTTTATCCTTCCTTTGTTTGCCGCTGTTTCCTACGGAGTCTCATTATCTTTCCTCATACACACAGGTCTTAGGCAGATTATGTGGCAGGTTGAAGCCCCTGCATTGACCAAAAATCCCCTTGGCTACTAACTGCAGAAGAGCTAACATATCTACGTCCTGAAAAGATCATCTTGCTGGACACTGGTTACAGACTGATAGGTTAGGGCTGCCAGTTCCCCACTTCGTCATGCTTCACTCCTGCAAGAACGGAACCACAGACTACCATGAACTTTTGACTCTTTCTCAACCCTCTCTGAAAACTCACAACACATGAACATTGAATACCCAAGATAATTGCTTATCTGTAATATCTGTGGCATGAAGGACCCGGGGGAAGCTGCCTTACATCTCCTCTAGCTGAGCTGTTCTGCAACGTTTCTGTGAAGTGAAGAAGCTGACGTAAGGGTTTCATCTTTGCGAGAGAGCAGAAGAGCCTGTGGATATGGTAGATCCAGGCTTGAATTTGGGGATGCGCATCACCACCCTCTTCTGCGATGGAGAAAAATGACCTACTAGTTTGAAGATAACAGTATTAATGGCAGTAATATCTTACACTTCTGCACTGCTTCCCTATCTCTCAAGCACATCCACATCGTGGTTCCATTGGCTCCGCCCACCAGAACGTACATGGGTATAAACATTTTGATATTTTACTCAGCTGTAACACATCTCTGTATTTCATTTGACTGCCACAATGAGAAAGAGAAATATTGCTGTCCCGGCTTACCAAAGAAGAAGCTGAGGGTCAGAGGAGGTCATTTTTGCAGGTCATAAAGCTAGAATTTAAGCCCATGTGATTCTTTGCAATGGCCAGTGTTTATTGCTTTTCAATAATCTTCACTTGGTGGACGTGGAATCTGGGGTTCTTCCTTAGGGAATCATGGAAGGGCGAGATCACATGTACCTAATGAGCCACGTGTCCCATCTCACGGACAGGAGTCACGGCATTAGGTATGTGGCCATGGCCAACGAAACCCTGCCCAGAGCCTTTGTGTGGAAAGCAAATCCAGTCCACTCCAAAAACGAGGCTCTAAGAGAGGGGTTTCTGTTGACACTTTCTCTGTATGTTTTGTTGTGCTTGTTTTTGTTGGCCTAGAGAACCAGCAGCCAGGGACAGCAGGATGACTTTGAGCCAAGGGGCGGTCTGTTCACACCCTAGGGACAGGAGTGTTTCACCAAGTTGCTGCCGCTTGAAAGGACAGCCGCCACGCAGTCTTGCTCTCTCCCGGTTTTGTTATCCCTGAGATAATAAATAAAGGCTCATTCTGTTGTGTCCAAAAGACCCTTTTCAGGAGACCTGCTCTTGCTGGAAGTCTCCAGAGCCTCCTCACCTGATTACAGTCAGATGCTGGGCATTTCAAATTAAATTAGAACAAATAACAAAAATGAAAGGAGAGTGGGAAGGAGGAGGAACAAACCAGCAAAAATGGTATTCATTTAAAGTAGCCAATGAGAAAAATGGAGCCGGAGAAACTCAGCTGATAACGGCAGAGATTGACGTTTGCTGTCCATCTTAGTCTAAAAAGAGCCACAAGTGAGAATCTGTCAGGATGACAACAATTTTGTGTAGAATATTCTGATGCATATATGGCCAGGATAATCAGGTTTTAAATCTTAACCTGAATTTTTATGGCCCTCGGACTATGATATGATCCCTATTTGCCTACATGATGGTGTATGCAACACACAAGATACAATTCTTGGAAGGTGGTAAGAATATTTGTCTCACTGTGCCATTTTTTTCTCTAGCAAGTCCTGCCAAGGACGAAGTGTCATCTGAGCTCAAAATTCTGCTCAAGGTGTGCCTAGAGAGACCCATTGGAGTGTGGACGGATGGGAAGGCAGAGGATTCTTGTAATACCTGGTCCCAATATGCTTCCATGTCGGTAAGATGGTTTAAAATCAAATGGAAGGATTCGTGGGCCAAGATTACAGTGTGTCCATTACCAAAGCGATTTAAGACAGAATCCTTATAGCTTCAATAAAAACAACTTGGAGTCAAGCAGTCTAACGAAGCCTCAGAATCACTTCGGCCTCCTTGGTACCACTTTACTCCGGTTCCAGCCCTCTCACGTTTGCCTGGAACATTGCTAGCATCTATTTCAGCTGCCCTAAATATTGCCAGATCCCAGAGCAGCAAGATATCTGATAAGACAATCTAACTTCACCATCCAGATGCTGAAAGGACATTTACATTTAATGTGCTTTTTCAATCCTATTAGCCAAAGTAATATATTGTACAGTAAAATATATTGTCTTATTACAGTGCTTTCATCATGAAGAAACAATGAGCACACAGAAACATAACTCATATTATATAGTCTGTCACTAAAGGAGGGCTCTTCAACAAACTCAAACCCAATTTGGATCAAATAAGCTATTTGATGCTAGAGAGTTCACTAATCTTGTGCCAGAACTAGTTGCATCCACGTATTAAAAGCCATTATTAACTAGGCAAAGAGAATCAGGAGAACACAATAGATGATTCCCTTCCGAGAGACATTCTTGCACATAGCATTAAAAACACCGTTTGGTCATGCATCTGTCCCCTAACATCACTCTTCATTTTGATTTCCACTGGCCAGGCATAAGTCTCTGACTTACTTTCAAGTCTCTGAAGGAGCCGGTGCTACCGGGTATTACCTCAAAAATGTGACAATCCCTTTATTAAAAAAACAATAAGCATTCGAGAGTGATCAGTGAAAAAATGTCTCTTAAGGCCATTTATTTTTAGCTGAGCGTTGTTGTGACTGTTTCCATGGCTAAACCATGAACGTGTTTGCCGCACAAGCCCGGTCAGCTAGTGGCCTTAATTAACTTTCAAATGGAGAATGCTGCGGTTTACCACTTATTAAATATCCACCACACCAAGATACAGCTTTACCCTTCCACACCTCACTTAGTCAAGACGCCTCGAAAAACCCAGGATGCTGAATAACTGGTGATTTAAAAATAGGGACCACGTGTAATTATCCGACTGAACACACAGGCTGTGAGGAAAGTTTACTGAATTCTGGGCAGCTTTCATTTCCAGATTGAATGATATAATTTGTAAATTGAGGCAACAGGATAAGTCACTCAGAAAGAATAGAACAAGCTGTTCTTACTCATTCAAAGGACTTCAACACATATTTGTTAAGGGCTTGCTTGGCGTTCCAGATACTGAGTATTCTTCCAGATTCCTCATGTCTAGGAATAGCAGGAGCTGGTAAACGGAGTTCAGGACACGGTGAAGAGGGAAGAGGACACTCTCAGCATTCAGGATTTTAAAACAGTATGCTCTCTGGAGAAGGAAGAGTACGAAATCCCTCATCAAGCTAATCGACTCTTAATACAACATACAAGTAGACTCACCAAACTCATTTCACCAAGCATTTTATCCACGAGGGATATGATGTGGTTTGAGATTCAATCGAGATAGAATTAGTTTTTGCGATTAGCTAGGTGGGTGGCTAAGGAATAGTAATAATGATATCATTATTCCTTCTCTCCTCTCTCTCATCCAAATACTCTGAGACACACACTCACGTACACGTACACACACGCACACCCTCGCGCACGTCTGTTTGGATTTGGCTTGTGAATCTTCAACTACTGTTGTCTGTGTTTCAAGTTGTGTATTCTTAAGGAAAAAAAAAAGAAGTGAATTCACCTCTCATTGAAATTCCACTGTGTATAAAATGGTCTTGGAATTTGAAGGAAGAAAAAAAAAATCCTTCTACAAAGAGAACATGTGAAAAGGCCAAGGGAGAGCATAACTGAAAAAATATATAAAAATGCAAATTTTCCTAAACTCCAGCTTTGGATGGACTGAAGCATAAGTGAGAACTTCAACAAAGCAATAGAAAAAGATGACAGCTCAGAGTTTCAGAAATTTAAGACAGCAGCAGGATTAGACACTTTGGGTTGTCTTCGCACACATTTCTTATGGGAGTTAATTCCATTTGACATGCAAGACCAAAGCAAGATTACAGAGGCATAGCCCCATGGCGAGGTGTATGCTGTAGCTAAAAGCTGGGATTTGAATAATTGTGCAGGCTTACTCCAAGAATCAGGCGAGAACAGAATGAATGGATTATTACAAGGAACTTTGTACATTTTTAACTGCTGGACTTAATAAAATACCCTCTATGTGAGAGTAATGTTATGGTCGTCTGCACTCACTCTAGCTAAAGTTTGTGGTAGGATCCTTCAAAAATGAGGAAAAACAGAAGCTGATTTTAAAAAATAAAGAAAGAAAAGAAATGAATTTCACAAGAATGACTGGGCTGGGTTGTGGCCGTATGATTTACAGAGGAACGACAAATTTGGAAAACTTGAGATCAACACACTTAAGCTCCGCACCCCACCCCCCAAAGGTAGAGGGAATTCATTTCCTGTGCAAAGAAGTTTGAGGAAAAGTGGAGAATAGAATTCAAGTAAAGTGGGCCACAAACGGTGGATTTTTACTTCACTATTTCAGCTTGTTAGGGAGGTCATTGGTTACTGAGAAAAATTACTAACCCACACATCATTTTATATATATGTATAAATGTGACCTCTTTTGTTGGAATCTGAGGAAGCACTTGTCTGTAAAAGGCAGAAAGAGTAACAGTTCTAAAGACTCCTCACTGCTTAATTAACTGTCCAGTGAGAATTATTAAAATCCTCTATATAATTCTTATTTAGCTCTCATTAAAGTGAAAGATACAAATGCCGGACAATGCAAGGTTCAGAGAAGCTTTAAGAAAGGAAAGTTAGTCTTGTAATAGCTGAGAATTATGAAAAGCTGCCCATTAACAGTAGCCAAGTAGACCTTTCATTTTAAAAGTCACTGATTCGGATCGGAAATGATTTGATTTGATTTTCTCCCTTACAGTAGTCTTCATCTCCTCTCCTCCTGAAAGCCCACTTGTGATCCTCCAGGAGCCCTAACCAGCCCAGTGGGGAGAGAGAAGTCAACCCCAGGAGAGGAGGAAACTGCTCTGGGGCCGCGGCACTGGGGAAGCGCGCCCTCTGCTGGGAAGCCAGTCTGCAGTCAGGCCTGGGAAAATCCCCCAAAGAGCCTGCCCCCACAAAGCAAGAGAGATGCACATCTCCAGGAGGGACCCCTTTGAAGACAGGTGGCGTCTCTTTCTCATCACTGCAAGATGAGATTAGAGAGGGGATAGGAGAGGGGGCGAGTGCTTGCTTTAACCAGAACTCAGATGCAGCTCTCTTCACAATACGTATCTGCCAACTTCAGCCTGCCATGCGAAATGGCAACAGGAATGATGAACACATTACAAATTTGTAGACCCTAAAATTAAACTCCACCTCATTTATTTCATGTTTCAGCATGCTGGGGATGGCTGACATTACAGGCACACATCTTTCCTGATAAGCCCTGTGGTTTCCTTCTTGGCAAAGGGATTTGTGCTCTGTATGGATGCACTCAGTCTTCTTGAAGCCCCAATTCTATGTGGTAGAGCTAGGAAAGAGGAGGCACGCTGCAGTGATCTGCAGAAGAAAGTCGGCGAGAATCGTAGCCCTGGGAGGAAAGCAAATGGATAAGTTACCAAAGGAAGATAAAGAGCTAGTCTTTCCCCCTCTGTCTCTGTGCATCATTTAGATCCTTGCTGCTAAGAGTCGTTCACAGACCAGCAGCTTCAGCATCACCTGGGAGCCTGTTAGAAAGGCAGGAGCCCAGGTCCCACCTAGACGTACTGACTCAGAGTCTGCATTTTAACAAGATTCTCGGTGATTCAGAAGTACGCTAAACTTTGAGACGCACCACTGTAGACACTGGAAGAGCTAAAGTGCAAGGAAAACTAGAGCACTGAACTTTACAGGTGGAAGGAAGCCTAGATACCACCTGCCTCCTTGGATAAGGAAACCAAGGCCCGGAAAAGAACACAGATCCTTAAACATCTATGAAGGGAACTTTACATAGGCCTGAATTCGGTCTGCTGGGAAAGCTGGAAAACAAAAGCTGTCACAGGCTTTTGTGGTTAGCCTCATCACATACTACAAGAGCAAGAGCGATGGCACTACATAGGGGGATCACTGTCATGTGGGAGGGACCTTGTCTTCTTCTAATCAGCTGTGTACTACTGAAATGACTCGTCTAAATTCTTCAAGAATTGACATAGAAATGAGATTCTGATATTCCTTCTATTCACATAATGATTGATGAAACACATGGGAAAATAAATTGAATTATGTTATAATCTCCCAGGGAAACATAATTAAGTTGTAAAGCATTCCCATGAAATCCTAAAAGCCTTATATCATGTAGACAGTGACTTCTACTACATGATCAATAATTATATTAATTAAAGATAATTATTTTGATAAGATGGTGTGACTTTGGGGCTCCACTTATTCTTGATCTGATGTATTGATCAAATAGCGAAGACTCGGTTGGAACCAGAGCTATATATAAATAATTCTTTGGGGGGTTCCAGAAAGCTTTATGATATTTATGCTAACTTGTACTAACTTGTAATTCCTGACCAGTAATTTGATGCTCATTCACACAATCCAATGGGTAATACACATACAAAACCAATAGAACATTCCATTCGCTATTCTTAATTCTCTACAAACTAGAAGCAAGCGATCATCAGCTGGTAATTGATAATAAATGAAACATAAAATCCAATATTCTTCAAACTTTCAAAACTCCAGAACATCCAATATATTCTTTGTGTGTGTGTAGGACTCTAAAGCACATTCATGGCAACTCTGCGGCAAAAGAACTTGACCTGAAGTTAACAATACTCAGAAAGCTGCTATGAGCACGGACCCTTAAACATTCGCTAACTTTCTCTGTAAACATCTGATTGTGAAGATCAGCCCTGGAACGCACGTCTGGTCGTGCACAACTGAGACTTCTAGTCGATTCTTTCTCTGAGCTTTCCAGAGACACCCTTGATGAGTATTAGGCACCTCTTCACCTCCATAAAGGTGAATCAGTATCATCAACAGAAAGTAGAGTAAGACAGAAATGTAAATTCTAAGCAATAGTGAAAGAATCATAACACAAACACCAGATTTGGAAATTTTTTTAAGGCAACTACCATTATCACCATTATATGTTATTAACTTTCAGAATTCTTTACATTATTCAGGATAGAGTGTTGAGTTGTTTTATTATTACCGGATAATGTAGTTGAAAAGAATCACAAGTATTGGGAATGAAGTCATTACCATTACACATGATTTCATCAGATTTTCCTTAAATTATTTGTGAAAGATCTTGCTGATATGATGGTCACTATGTGAAAGGTTGTAGGTTTCCCTCTCAGTGAGGTAGAAAGTAAAGTATTTAAGAGTCAAGATCAAGTAACCAATGCCACCTGTTTGAATCGTGGGTCTGCTATGTACCACCCATGGCTTGAACAAGTAAAACCTCTCTCTATGCCTCAGTTTCTACATCTGGAAGATAGGGATAATAGTAATACACACCTAAAGGAGTTTAAAAATTTGGCAAATTAATAAGCTTGAGGCAACTGGAACATCCATGAGATATACTAAGCACCCACTTCATAGTGGTTATTAACAGTATTGCCCTTATAATTTATGTGGATTGACTTATTCATGGTCATATTGCAATTTATTAAAGAACAGTCTTCATTAAATCCACCTTTCACACTACCTGAAAACCAGGTTTTAGTCTCTGGCTCAAAATCTACTTTCTTAATAATTATAAAAAAGAAGAAGATGTTCATGGGGACCTGAAAACACAAACTTATTTATATTACATTTGATGACCACACACACACACACACACACACACACACACACACACGGCACAGAACAATAATACCTCCTAGCCCAATGCCAGAAGTTACCCTACAGGGGATTTGCTATAAAGGAAGCTAAATGTGACCCAATATTCTAGTGAGAGATCTTACCATTCAGAGCAGAATAACCTGAGAACAAAATAATGCAGAAAGCAGCCCCGAGGTTCCTTTGTCTTTCCTCGGGTAAAATCAATTCTGTTATTATCCACAGTTGGGTACAGAATGGCATACGAACAGCGTGACTTCAGTCAGCAATACCTCTCAGAGAGTGGGTTGCATGGGTAATATTCCACACCCTGATTTACTCAGCATTGTCAAGAGAGAAAGGAGGAGATCCATCTTAGGTAGGAAGATTTATTCTAAGGAAGTATTAAGATACTAGAAAAGACAAGGGAGAAGAAAAACCCGAGAAAATTCATATAGAATCAAATATGCCCATCCTCAGACATAGAGTCCAATGGGCAATATTGCCAGGCCTAATATCTTCCTCTCTGCTCTTTCACAGGAAGACTGTTTAGCCATATTTCCTATTCGTGGGAGGGAAATGGACCATGTACATGATGCTGCACGTCAGAGTGAAACAGAAAAAAGCTTTCCAAAGAAAGTAAGCAGACATGTGAATGTGGCATTGTGGAACCCGTAACAGAGACCAGCAATGACTGAAAGCAAGAAAATGACTTGGTCTCTCGTAAAACCACAACAATTAGGCAATCGAGCTAACTAAGAGGATCTGAGAAGATGTAAATAAGTTTTTTTATTAACAAAGCGAGTGAGAAGACAAATTTCAGCCTGAATGAAAGACGGTAAATGATTCCTCCCCAAAGGCAGAGCCAAGATTTCTCAAATGTGCTGCCTCTTTAAAGAAATAGAAGTAAAATATATGAAGCAAGATGACATAATGTGCTGTTGCTTAAATGTAGGCAATGATGGTATCCTATTCTACAGACCAAGTTGTGAGTAATTGAATGCAAGATAAAGCAAAAGTATGGAAAAGGCCACTCAGTGACAGAAGCATAAAAATGCAGTGTGTGTAACAGTCCTGAGAAAGGCACAGTTGTGTAGGACTGATTAATAAGGAGAGCAGTGAACAGAACAGAGTGGATCTGCAGAGATTAGGATGTAGCAAGCTTTGTCCAGAAGATTGTACAAAGTTCTCGTTGGTCTTGAATCTGAAATAAGGTAAAGAACTTACCTCCCGTCACAAAAGTCCTGCTGTGAGCTTTTGGTATACCTCAGTCAAGCAACTTATCTTTTCCCAGAAGCCATTTAAAATATATAATTTACAATAATATTTGTATTCTCCTAGGCAAATCATTCTAGGAGAGATTTAGCATCTCTCCTTTTGGGTGGAGGGAGAGGGAGGAAGCATATAAGACAGTAGTTTTTTAAGTATTTATTTAGTCTGAAAGAGAGAGAGAGCAAGCAGGGGAGGGGCAGAGAGAAAGAGGGAGAGAGAATCCCAAGCAGGCTCTGCGCTGACACGGGGCTCAATCCCACGAACATGAGATCATGACCTGAACCTAAATCAAGAGTTGGAAGTTCACCCGACTGAGCCACCCAGGAGCCCTGGTACTGTATTTTTGATGTTGCAATATGACAGAGATCTTAAAAAGAAAAAAGCCATTTCATCCATAACGGCTGAGCTCTGGGAAAACACAGAGCTTGATAAAGCCTAAAGTTCAGCTTTTAAGATGAGCAAGAACAAGAGTCAGAAATGTGAAATTGCCAGGGGTGTGTCAAGAAGTTGGGCATTTGCATTTCCAAACTTTAAGGACTCTACCCCAGAGCTTGCTCCGCCATGAGGGGCATCGCCACTTCTCCAGGTTCCAGGCAAAAGAAGAGAAGTTTTCAAAGGAATGAAAGAAAAAAAATATACCCAGCCTACAAAGTGCTCACGAATCCCAAGCCAAATGTTTAAGAAACACCCAAGTGCAGGCAACAACGGACACCTGCCCAGGCTAGGGCGCAAGAACACAGTGGTCTGTGGATTACTCTTGGACAACCGCATGGTAAGACCAGAGACCATCATTAAAGAGGCAATGAAGTGGGCAGCTCTTCGAGTCTAGGAGAGTTACTCCGCTGAGGGCCGCTGGTCCCCTCCTTTGTTTGTTTTTTTTTTTTTAATTTTTAATGTTTATTTATTTTTGAGACAGAGAGAGACAGAGCATGAGTGGGGAAGGGGCAGAGAGAGAGGGAGATACAGAATCTGAAGCAGGCTTCAGGCTCTGAGCTGTCAGCACAGAGCCCGATGCAGGGCTTGAACTCACAGACTGCAAGATCATGACCTGAGCCAAAGTCGGACGCTCAACCGACTGAGCCACCCAGGCGCCCCCCTCCTTTGTTTTAACCTGAGTGTTCTGAGGTCACTTGTGTTGGCAATGCTCTAATTCATTCTGTGGGGACTTTGAAGATCTTGATGGCTGTGGAGGTGTTTGTGAGGGAAAAAAAATAGCTCTTTGACCTTTATCAAGGTAGACATCTATGGCAGGATTCAGAAACACAAGGTACAGGGGCAGAAAGAAGCCAAAGGCCCTCTGCAGCTGTGTTCCTAGATCACTCCCACTGGGTGCTCCTGGGAGCAAATGATGACTAATTAGGCAGGCATGGCTGAAAAATAAATAAATAGAAAGAGGAGCTGGTATTTTTAGGAATGCAAATGCAACTCAAAATCAGGAAACCTTAGCCAAGGACAATTCTCAAACCTTTCACTTGTTGCAAGAGGGGAGAAGGAAAGGTCTGCAAGCAAAACCCTCAACCCAGGATCAGCTCGGAGGCGAAGGGAGTCGCTGTGGCGGTGGGAAAAGTCACCATGTACCTCTGGGAGCCTCTGGCCTGTCTGCTCCTTTCTTTCACTCTGAGCTTTACTCTCTGGTTTTTAGGGAAATTTATAAAATAAGAAGAAGACAAAATATACATAAATACCGACACACACACGTGTGCATGTTTATTACGTTCCTTCCTATAAATGGAAAAAAAGACAAAAGAAGGAAAGTAATTTGCAGTTCAGTTCTCTGGCCTTGGTTCTGGCTCACCAATGAATCTTCTTATATACAAAGCTGACTGGAGGGAGGGGGGGATTGAATAACAAATTTATGTGATACAATCACATCATTTACAATCACATAATGGACCATATCCCAATTTTCAAAAGGCATAAAGTATCCTCATTAATACGATAAGTGCAGCAGCCAAATCAGCACTGTGATTTTATCAGGGTTTTTGACTGTACATGAATTAGAATGTAAAATGCATACAGAATTTTTAATGGGAAGGCTTTAACATTCACTGAATGTATTTCTTACTGTCATTTGCATCACATTAAAGTGAAATTCTACATAAAAGGATAAAGAGAATATGTCCTAAATTACAGTTTTTCCATCGTCGTCATGTCCACACATAGAAAAATCTGATTCATAAGCTTAAACATGATCCTAAATCTGAAAAGGCTGCACCAATACCCTATTTGTTTGTGGGTTTTATGAGGCTGTCCAGACTAGGTAGAGCTCTGTAAGGTCAGGTAGCCAGGACGAAGCTAAGAAAGATCATGGGATTGGCGGGAGAGGGGGGTGACGGGTACAGGGAGAGGATGATTGTACTCGCTGTGTCTTACTCTAGTACATTCTTAAATACTGTGTTTTTCATTCCATCCCAACTACTAAAAAGTCACTCATGTTCCTTAGAAGTATTTTGTTGCATCACAGAAAGCTTCTGTCTTCAGTTTGGTTCACTTAAATAGAGTTCATGGGCCTAGGAGGATGGGTGTGTAAGTGCAGCTTGGTATATTCCACCCTGGATGAGTTACATGTATATTGCTATGTACACAGGATATCAAGTGAATTCTTGCTTCATATGAAACCAGTGCATGTCTGCTTGTGCGCTGAAATCTGATCTGTATGTCAGAAGTTAGTCTCAAGCTAATGGCAATTGGGAAAGTGTACTCAGCAGCATCCATACACTCAGGCAAAAAAAGCAAACTGTCTTTTCTCATTAAGTTCACGTCACATGTAGAGAAGTCAATGATTGGTACATAGCAACTGATGCAGAATCCCAGCAATCTGAGAGTGTTTTCTTTCCTAGAAGAAGCCAAGGTGTCATCTGCCAAGCTTGCTAAGACCATAGACTAAGAATGGTGAATACCTGCTGCAAACACGCTGGCCACTCGTCCACTGGTAAGCACACCTGTCCATGTCTCGGAATTCACACTTGGAATGACATAGCTCTGCTACCATTTTAGAGTCTAAGGAGAGTGTGCTCCCCTGCACCCATGGAACCTGGGTAAAATAGAACTTGCAACAGATCGGCAAGTGCATCTTTCTCCTGGAGGAGAACATTCTATGTTTGCACATGGCAAGAGCCCACATGGAATCAATGGCTTTCAGAATGGCCAGTATATCCATCTTAACTGATATATCTTTAATAATCTATTTAATAACTTTACCTCTGATAAAGATCAAAGGCTGCATAGAATAACATTTGGCATTGATGGCCTCCTAATGCAGTTAATTCAGGTTCTTTTTCCTTGAATATTCACAGATGATATATCTTATACCATTGTTGGCAAAATGCATCAGTGTCCTTCCATATCTAGAAACAGTTTTTAAAAGATTTATAATGGTGACAGATGTTACCCTAGTCCTCTTTCTTTTCCTTTCCGCTCTTCTTT
The DNA here is from genome assembly GCA_030068075.1 of Paguma larvata. Classification (NCBI taxonomy): domain Eukaryota; kingdom Metazoa; phylum Chordata; class Mammalia; order Carnivora; family Viverridae; genus Paguma; species Paguma larvata. The sequence goes on from CM057836.1 coordinate 61,189,937, forward strand.
CTCCTTCTTCCTTCTTTCCTTTCATCTTTCCTCCCTCCCCTCTTCCTTCCTTCCTTCCTTCCTTCCTTCCTTCCTTCCTTCCTTCCTTCCTTCCTTCCTTCCTTCCTTCCTTCCTTCCTTCCTTCCCGCCTTCCTGCCTTCCTTCCTATCATACTCTTTGCATTAACATGGGAATTTGAGTTTGGCCCCCTCAAAAGAGATATATTCAGGTATCTGGTCCATTTTGAGCCATGACAAAATTATTCTTTGTGAAACCCTAAATACTTCCAATGACAAGTCAAGACACCTGTGGAGAAGCCATTTACGTGTTGATGGATCTTAAAACTCGAATTTATTTCCTGATAATAATGCGACTTGATGAAATGATTGCCGTCCAAAAATGTATGCATATTACCATCATCGACTTCATAATGCCCTTTCAGTGGGCAGTTCACCTGTAGGAATCCTGGCCCTAGCTGTTCACTGGCTGGGAGGGCATTAACAAGCCTCTTACCCTCTCTGAGGAACACTTTGCTCATTCCTAAAGTGGGATCAATGATCTAATTTACTGACTTATTATGATGATGTCATAGGGTGTTGCACATCAAGTATCTAAAGTAGCTCCTGGCTTGATGGAAAGAGTTCATACTGTTTGGTCCACTATGCAAGATGTTTTACATTGGTTTTGCCAAACCTAAGGGCATCGCACCTTTTTAAGAATCAAATTAATGCTATGAATGCTGACTTCCATCCATGATGACTGTTTATATTCAGGTTAGTGAACCACCTCTTCTCCCATAAAATTAAGATAAATGTCTTCAACTTCCCTTTTTGTCCATCCTGACTCCCTTGGAGATGTTAGCAAAATTGAGAAATTGAGAGGGGTATATTAGAGCAAAGAGGGACTATGTTCCTTTTTTATTGTTTGGGTTTAATAAAAGAGAAATATATTGAGGTATATAACATGATTTGATATGATATACATAGTGAAATGATGACTATAAGCAAGCTAATTAACATATCTTTTCCTCCTATAGCTTTTCTCTGCGTGTGGTGGAGCTCCCAAAATGTACTCTCCTAGTATATTTCTAGTATTCAATTCTTTTGAATCATGCTGTACATTAAATACTAATTTCTTTATTATTTATCAGGAATCAGGAAACAAAATTTATCTTAAAATCTTCTAACACACCTTTGTTTTTTTTCATTTCATAAGAAATATGGTGTACAAGTTAATCGTTTGACCTGGTATTTCTCTGACTTACAAAAAAGAAGGCATAACGTTTTCTAGTTCTAACCCATCTCCTTGACTCACCTCTACCATAATACAAACACAGATTTACCTAATTTATACAGAGAAAAAGTGTATTCTTTCTGGGACAATATGCCTGTGTAAATAATAGCAAAATGGATTAACATTTCCTCAAACGTAACATTTGTCGTATAATATAAAGTATGTCTAAGGCATTGCTTTACACCTTCAGATAAAACCAGTAATCGACCTCAAGGGAGCCAAATTTATGCCACTACCTCGTCCTTCCTTTTAAATGCATGTTGCGTGTTTTACCTTATTACCCATGCTTCATTGTTTTCACATTATCTGCTCATAAGAATGATTTGAGTATTTTACAGTATATAGAAGTGTTAAGTTGATTGGCAAATAATCTTTTAAACTACCTGAATTTTTATTTCACATTCTCTTGTCTTCCCTCCTGCCAGCCCACATGTAGGTGTAAACATTCAGTAAATATACAGGTCAGATGCATTACAACCTCAAAGATTCTGTGCTTCAAAAAGTGTCTGATTCCATTGAAATCACCGAGGCATGAGAGTCCAACTTACACTACTCATCATCTTTGTTTCACCTCTTGCTTTATCTGAAAGGAATTGCTAATGGATAATATTTGTGATACTCCTATCTAAATCTGCCAAATAAGGTGTCACTAATATTACTTTCATCTTCTTTGAGGCTTTGTCTACAAAACAAGGGGCAGGGAGACTGATCTAAATCAGCTATGCAACTAATTTAATGAAACTTAGATTTGCATTTCCTCTTTACAATTTAGTTGTTCAAATTCAAACTTTTCCCAATAAAATTTATTTATATAAGGAGACAAAGTCATAGGTTTGATTTTTGCAGACACGAGGACTTATAGATTTCTATTAAGCAATTTTAAAAGGAACAGAAGGGTTAAAAACCAAAACTATACAGGCACTCCCTTCATGTATAGCTTTATTTCAATCACAGTGTTTATATAACATATTTGTATAATGATAGATAATTTGGGTCCTCACTGGGCTTCATCTACTCTCAAAACTTTGAATTCTCTGACTATGCTTTTTAAAAATCGTCTGAACATTCTCTAAAAACAACTTTATAAATATACGTATCCACCTTTCTTTCCCAGACGATGGATTTTTTTTCGTTCTCTCAATATACCGATCTAGTAATCTTGATCAACTCCCCTGGTTTACTCTCATGCTTCAGTTGTCCTTTGAGAAAATATTCTCCAATAGAAGACTTGTTATCCCATACATTGCATTGTCGTTCTTCCTTTACACATCTGGTATACTCTCCTTTTCCATCCTTTGATATTTGGCAGACTAAGCATTATGATAGTAATCAGGCCTATCTATGGTATGTCCATCAAAGGCTAGGAAGCTAATATACCCAGGGATGTCCTCTGAAGATTTATGAGGAAAGGTCCATTGTGGCTGGCTCACCTCCTGCCGAAAGACTGGACACAGAACTTTCTTCACCTAGGGCATTCCAGAGGTAGTTTGAAATGCCCTGAGGAGCAGGAAGCAAGAAGTCAGGCTATATTCATTGCATTTATAGAACCCTTTACTTTCAAACAGCTCACATAATGTTTGCAGATGCTTTAATCATAAAGAATTTATAGAAACCTTTGCAGATTTCACATTCCCTCCAAGCCCCACACCCCATTCTACTGATGTAGAAATTTCCCCAAAGTACCCAAGTGCTAAAGAGCTGAATTTAAGCAAAACCTCAAGTTTTCCTATCGCTCCACAACCTCTGTCTTTCTAGACTCTGCTGGAACCCTGCAGCAATAAACTTCTACAGCCAGCTTATTCTGTCCATCAGTCTCCATTTCCAAATATGAAAAAGGCTAAGGAGGTTTGTCCTCTTTTGAATTCTCAGCTTCCCAGGTCATGAAACTGTCCTTCCCCTTATTGTAAGTAGATTTGTGTTTTACTCAATTCCATATCCTACAATCTATTTCATAGTTAAGGTACACCATGAGGTACAATACCTTGAATGTATTTATATGAAAGCGTGGTGTTTTCTTTCTTCCCCTCCCACAAGAGGCTATATAGAAGAGAACTATTGTTGTTACTTATTTTTATTCCTCTTGCTTACATCCAAGGAATTTCCGAACAGTCAAGTTGGAGCATATACATCTGAGCAAAATTGCTATATATTACCTTCTTCATTCCAGTCAATTCCTCTTTTATTCCAGGCACCAGAGCATTGACACTGACACACTGATGTTCTCCTTGTGAGAATTAGCCTATCACATTCATTTACATCCACTTAATTGCTGCTGCTATTGTTTAGTCCGTTAACCTCCAGCTAGGGTGCAATTCACGTGAACGCTGGGGAAGCACAACCATTCGATTAGTTCTGCAAAGTAGATTAAAATCTTCTGGCTAATTGGAGACTGTCCATACTGCTGCCTTCCTTTCAGCTCTAGGTTGAAGAAATGCCATGTCTTCAAGGGAGGGCTCTTCGCTGTAATATGGAAGGCTTGACTGGACCCAATAGCATTTCCTGAGTATGTTCATGTATAGGACACTGTGCCAACAATGATCACCAGTCTGGTCTCTGCCTTCAACCTGCAACTAGCCTTTTGATTGGCAGCTTGCCTTCTTCCTTTTCATAAGAAGCAGATGCACACTGGAGAAACTCCAACTCGGTATGTGGCTAAATCATTAGTATCCCAAATTCATAGGAATTTCATTTTGAAATATAAGCACTAAGAAAAATCCTTATGATATGGTTTATCTAGTTTGGGGGGAAATGTGAATTAAGAACATGATGGTCTCACTTGATGCAGAGCATGACACCATGTTTGACATAACTTATTTTGTTAGAACCTATCACTGATATGCTGGCAAGCATGCTTTGGTAACACTAACCGGTTGCACTGCTGTAGGCAATGAAGTCACAAAGTTTTTCTTGTCAATACATCATCACCATGTATACATGAAATCAAAATGTTTTAAGATGTTTAATTGTGTTTTATCTAAAGAAGATGGGAAGTTTCCATATCCACTCCAGGAATTCTAAGAAATTGCAGTAGGTCAAATTTCTTCATTTAATCTAAAATGCTTGTCTCATCATGGCTTCAGTCTACCTCTTCAGCACAATTTCTGAATGTACTCTAAAGTCCAGCCATTAAAAGCGGGTAACCCTTCCTTAGATACATCATACTTTTTTCTATGGCCTGGTGTCTTTATGATGCTGTTCAGGATCTGATGTTTGTTTTATGAACTATGGATACACAAAGGAAGAAGCGCTTGTGTTGACTTGAGGAATCAACATAAGGAACTGATCTACACACCTCCCAGGTACTTTACATCAATCACATCACCTAAGTATCCCAGTAGACACATGGGAAGGGTCCTCTTTTACCTATTTATTGATAGGCTCAGGCTCTGAAAGTTTGAGGTGACATGGTCAGTGAGTAACAAAGTGCTGAATTGGAATCCAGGTCTCTATGACTCCACACCTACTTCCTTCCTACTTCATCAGAGAAGTGTTCCCTAAGAAGAGAGAAATCCTAAGCTGCAACTTGAAAAAGACGAAAGTATTCACAAGATAGAAGATAAGGAAGTCAACATTTCTGGGGAGGAACCCCCCCCCACCAGATGTGGGTAGTGGGTACATTAAAGGTAACCAAGCGCACTGGGTGGTTGATACAGGAGGATGAGGGGAAAGGGTGATGGCAATGGACACTGTTGAGACCACATGACATCTCTTATGGGAAAATCACACACTGGCAACCATGCCCCAGCTTGAGAATCTCAAATAGCTCGTGGAGAGGATAAGGAAGATTTTAAGACTGACTAGGAATCCAGGGATTCTGGGACTTAAAGACCATGCTACGGACTCTCCTCCGAAGATGCCAAAGAAGAAAGCATTTCATTGTCTGTGAAGGCTGCAGATGTGGTAATTATATAGGAGATCATAAAGCAGACACCTTAGGGCAGAGGGTTTGACTGACTCATTAGTTTTTTGTGTCTCCAACCTCTGCTTTATCTTTCCATTGTACGTGAAGAAGATAAACGACCGAGAGAAAGAAAAACCTATTTGGGATAAAATCACAAAGTAAGAATTACCCCTAACATTTAAAGGACCTGGAGGAAGAACACAAAAGGAGAGCCACATACTATAATGGCAAAATATTTTAATATTACAACTCAAACTAGGAAACTATGGACTAAAATGGATTCTCACTTCTTATCTTGATGAATATAAGAACAATGTAAGAACAATCCGGAAGTCCAGGTATCAGTTTAGAATCTTTGGGCACCTGGGAGTCCTATGTTGGAGTTGGCAGAAGAGGGAAACCTTACCCCAGCCTATTCTTCCTATCCCTGCATAATGAGGCTCCTCACGTGTGCGGACACATATTCCTACATTTCCATATTCAGTCCACACTCAGCTCTTGGGTGTGTAGAGGTCCACCTCTGAGAGAATGGACCCGGGTAAAAGGACTGCACAGACCCTAGAAGTGGGTTTAGGGCCACCCGGGTCAGGAATTTGGGGGTCTAGTATATCCAGAGCATGGCCTAGAAGGGGGCAGGGGATCAAGATCCAGTTGGGAACATTTCTTGGTACTTTGGACAACTGACCCATTAATGAGAACTAAAATGAGACAGAGAAGTAATACAATGAGCTCAGCAAAGCGCAGGGATCAAGGCAGGGATGGTTTCTGCCTGGATCTAGAAACAGCATTACAAGGAGAAGTATCAAAAATGCTGTCCTACAACCCAGAGATCCTGTTTGGGCATCAAAGCTCCTCTTTGTTGTTTCACCAGCTTCAGGTGATCCCAGTCCTATCAGAGCACATGGGAGCCTTGCATTTGGCATAGTCACAATTTCAAGAGGAGTCCTTAAAAAGTGGTTGCTGTGGTTTTAACGCTAATCGTTTTAATTTTTCAAACTGTTAAAGATCTTTCAAACTCTCAGGCAGTCCACATTGTCTACACCTACCCAGTCATACATGAAGATTCAAACTGCCATAAAACAAAGAAAAATTTTGAGATACTATTTCATTTCTCAACTGACAACACACAAACAGACACATCATTAAAGTACTATTTAATACTGTCCTATTTACAAATTGTATTCACCAACAAACTGAGTCTAAGAAGTTCCTTCTCTGCCTTAGCCTACTCATTTGGCTACTGAGCTTGCACAATCAGAAAAACCCCCAATCGGTTCAAAATGGAGAGTTCGCTCTGTAAACTCACTCTACAAATTGCATTAGGCTCCACGCCACATCTCCCCTCTTCCGGCTCTAGTGGATAGAACAAGTTTCTGGGAGAGGATCAGTTCTGTTGACCGAACTTTAAGTTCTTTTCCCAGATCCCTAACATGAGTTGACTGAATTTCTTGAAGCTTTTGTGTGTAAAGGTTGCAGAATGTCAATTCTCTAGTGATGGGATTTGGAAAAAGGAATGAAAACCCAAAGCCTTTACTCATAGCGTGTGAGGAACCTCCTTTTCTTACTAAGTATTTCATACAACAATATTAGGGCTATTTGCCATGTTCCTTTTATCCAAGAGTCTGACATAATTTCTCTCTTTTCTGAGGGCCTGGTCCTAAAATTGTATCAGTAATAATCAGTAGCATTTATCAAGAGACTCTGATGCTCCAAACATTGTGCTTCACAATTTTCATGAGTTCTCTTTTACCCTTATACCAGCCTTATGAAATGATTACGGTTACTATTATTTTTGTTATTATTGCTGCTGTTGTTGTTATTATTGGTATTAAAGTGATACAGATGAGAAAGCTGAAGCTTGGAGATGCTCATCCACAGTCACGTAGCTAGTAAGCTGCAGAACTGAGAGTTAACACCAGACACTATGACCAACTCCAGAGGCCTTCTACAGCATGGCACAAATGCCCGAGAGCATAGGTAAAGCAAATTGCTGGGAGACACAAAGAAGCAGCGGATATTCTTCTGCCTCTTACTTCCTTAACCTGGAGGGAATTTAAAGGAGGCAGTACCAAGGAGTAACACGGACCATATTTACCCCCCCACCTGAAGCGACTGAAAATAAGGAAGAATTTATCAATCTATATATACAGCTTTCAAGACACTGGACATTAAGCAACTAAAGGGAATGCAATCTGAGAGATGGGAAGCAAATGAGGCGAGCCCTAAGTTTACTCCACCTCACTTCCTTGAGCGAGTTCTTGGGCTCACAGTACAGAGGAAAAACTATTCTACTCCTAGGTATTTACTCAAGAAAAATAAAAACGTATGTCCATACAAAGACTTGCTCATGATGTTTATAGCAACAGCTGTGTTCGTCAGAGCCACAAACTGGAAACAATACACGTGTGTAAATAAAAAGTAACGTATCTATACAATGGAATAGTAATCAGTATAAAAAGGAATAACTATTGCTATATGCAACAAAGACATAGATATAAAAATAATTTTGCTGAGTAAAAAAGAAAAACCAGACAAAAAAGGGAATATGCTATATGTTTGTAATTTATATAAAATTCTACAAAATGCAAATGAATCTAAGGTGACAAAAAACAGGCCCGTGGTTGCTTGAATGCAGGAAATGATTGCAATGGGGGATGAGGAAACTTTGGGGGTGATAGATATGTTAATTATCTTGACTATAGTGATGGTTTCACAGGTGCATATATATGTCAAAACTTATAACTTCTGCACTTCAAAATATGTGCAGTTTATTGTATGTCAAGTACGCCTTAATAAAGCCCTTAAAAGAAACAGAACAGTTTAAATTAACAAGATGAAAGGTTTCTTTCTCGTTTGTGTATTTGTTTTGGTTTATTATCATAGAATATAAGCTTCATAAGAGTGGATATATAGTTTATCTTATTCATTCTACATCTCTAGTGCCTCCCATTAGGAGTGTTCCAACGACTATTTCTAAGTAAGAAATTACTCCAAAATATAGTGGCATAAAATGACCATATGTCACCCTCATGGATTCTGTGCATCACGAATTAGGGAAGAGAGTGGTGATGGCTTCTCTCTGCTCCATGATGTTTGGGGTCCCAACAAAATTGCTGGGGGCCTGAGAACACTGAGGGTCTTGTTAATCACCATGTAGTTCCATTATGCTATCTCTCCAATATGGAGGCTCCACGGCAGCCAGATTCCTTCCCTGTCAGTTCTGGGCTCTCAAAGTGTGGCTCCCAAGAGAGAGACCCAGGAAGGAGTTGGACCTATCTCCAGAAGTCACAAAGAGTCACTCCCACCACACTGTTTTTGGCTGAAGTATTTATAAAGATCTGCCCAGGTTTAAGGCAAGAGAACTGAGACCCCACTTTTCAGTGGAGGGATTCTCAACATATTTTTCTATACCTTAAAGAGCTGGGATAGAATATTCCATATGGGATGGTGTATTGGGTCAGCCATCTTTGAAAAATAATTAGTCTGCTATACAATGTCTGTGTCATATAAATGAACATATAAAAAGGGTTAGTCATTATAACTTTGCTTGCAGTCTTACATGCTACATAAAATTCAGATATTCATTCTACCAACAGTTAGGATGCATTCTCTATATTACGCGGATTCAAAGAAGAATGTTACAACCTACTGTTGGATGAAAAACTCTTATATTTTAATAAGACAAATCTACGCACATAGATAAAGAGAAAAATAGGGGTAACGGCAATTTGTCATACAAGGTTTAATAAGTCTTGGGTAATATATGTAGGACTATCAGTATTTTAAGAAGGCAGGGACTATTAGCAGCTGAAGAAATCAGTAAATCCTATATGAGACGTGTGCTACTTGAAGTAGGACTCAAAAGATGAGTAGGATTTCTACAGAAGATGCTGGGAGATATTGGAAGTAAGGAAATAAGCAGAAAAGTTTGATTCAAGAAATTTTCCAAACCTAGCACATTATCTGGAAGCTCAAGAACCCCCTTAAAGTGACAGATTCCACATCTAACTTCTGAGATGTTCCAATTTACTAAATGCCCTCCCCCAAGAAAATTTTGGTGATCAATCAGATTTTGGAACCACTGAACCATAGGGTTTACATAGATGAGAGTCAAGACATCTATTTAAAAAGGTTGGGACCAAATCATAGGGCACTCAGAACACGAGTCGACTGGACTGCAAAGGAACTGATGATTATTCTACCTGTATTAATTAATTCATCACAGCACCACATTCTTGAGCTAAACCCTGCACAGTGGTGACAAATCAGATCATGAATTAGTAAATGGTAAACGATAAACAACAGTAGCATTAATTACTTGATGATGCAGGTGTAACTTTAGATTATAATGTTTTAAATGTGGAATTTTAGAGCCAGGAGAAAGCTAAGCAGTCTGTTAAGTAAGTCATTTGCCTAAGGTCACAGACCTATTTATTTCTTCCCTAAAGTATGTATGAAGTTACTGATCGGCACCCTCATATTCTAGGTGGAAGAGACTGTGAAAGCTGGTTTCACAGGGACGGTTTTATTGGAGAAATATTTCGTGATATGGAATGAAAGGTGCCTTATGCACATAAGATGTTATGCCTATCATATTGCTGTCATATTATTTATAAAGCATACATAGGCCCTTTGTATCATTTTTATGCACTGGTAGATTTTGGCAGGTCTGTAGTTTCCTTTGGTACATGATTTATTGTGTCAACTAATCCTGAAACAAAAAATCCACAGTAAATAAGTAGATAAATTGACGTTTGTCCAGCAAGATGGTACAGTATGAAATCTATATTCATTTGTGGAAAATGAAAGCTATATGAGAAATGCAATCATTGTTGACCAGTTTTGAATAGCTAAGTCTGTCCTTTGCCAAAATTTCTAATTTCTAATTAGGATTATAGGTAATATTTCTCTCCATCTCTGTCTCTCAGAATGACATCTGTGGGTCTCTTTTGATAATGAATACACCAAGGGACCCAGAGTTAAGTCTAGGCCTCAGAACTAGGAACATTTCCATCAAAGATGGTTTGTTAATAATAAAGTAAGGAGGAAAAAAGCTATTTGCTTCTTTTGTGGCTCTGACCCTCCCTTGGTCCTGCCAGGCCTGCCTGAGCATCAGCAGAGTTCAGTGGTAATTAAAGCAACAGTGTTGTGAAAAAAGTGTGAATTACTTTTACGGGAAGACTTGGATGTTGCTAGTGACTGACAAAGCACAGCGGGGGGCTCTGCTGGATATTAAAGAGTGATGGTAGTCCCTGTGTTGTAAGGTGGCTTTTCAGCACAATACAAAATTGTGACTTTTCACAAGTTGATATCTTTGGAACCATTCGAGTTATCAGCTTAAAATTTAGGTTTTTCTTTTCCTTTTTTTTTTTTTTTTCCTTGGCAAGGTTGTGGAGCAAAACTATGTCACATTTCATGAAATGTGGTATGGTAGTTGGAATGATGGAGAGCTAAAGTATATTTTCTTTCTTTTCTTCCCCTGGATTTTTGACTCTATTATGGAATTATTTCAACCTTGAAGATTGTTGAAAATAGTGAGGGAAAAAAAAAGCTCTAAAGGATCATATGTTCAACCCTCTCTTGGCAAGTTATTTCAATGTCAACTATCTAAGCTTTCTGTTCTGTCATTTTTAAAGAAGAAAGAAGTACAGACCAGCACTCTGTTGACAATGCCAAGGAATGCCAAATCTGCACTCTCGACAGTGGGGTATAAATATCCACATGGATGGTGAGCTCATTCCACCAACCCAGCCAGGAAAAGTTCTGATCTTGCTCTTTATCGCTGCAAATCTTGTTAAGCCAACTCCCACACAGGTATGATATAACGTTGATTCTGCTCCTTATCCAGTGAGAAAAAATGTCTTTAGCTAAATCCAATAAACTACATTCTGCAGACATGAAGCAGGAGAATAAAATAATAGCTCAATAGGCTATTAATCATTTTTCATTTTCTAAGTTAACAGACACATTATCAGTATTCCTGAATCAGGTTCCTAGAACACATGTGGAATTGTATGTAATAGCATTACCAGCAGACTGGGCATCCGGCCTTGGTATAAAATAAGATAAGATGTAGTTGAAAGGCAGTGGGAAATACGTATATATGGTGAGCCTGTATTTGGGTTGTATTTCTGGTATAAATAAGGAACAGTATACTGGGGAATATGCATATGCTGTTTATTATTTCTCACCTCCTTCTTTAGGTAAATGGATTGAGATGATAAGCATTACTCCTGCCCTTGGTATATTTTTCAGTAACCCTGGCCACATCTGACATCAGAGGACCCTCTGTGGATCAATGACACAGCAGAGCAGAAAGCAGTATACTATGGTGGATAAGAGCACAGACACTGGAGTCCTAAGGTCCTCACAGACTGTACAACTACAATTTCCTCATGTGCAAAAAGGGTGTAACAACTATTCCCACCCTGCCTTGAATATAAAGCAAGTTAAGATATAAAAATTATTTAGCAAAATGCCATAGACATGGCATATAGGAAGCGATTGATAAAAGCTGTTACCATCACCACCACCATCATCATCATCATCATCATCATCATCGTCGTCGTCATAAAACTTGTTGCTCTTTTGAAGTAAGGTGAATCTGGGAATTCCCTTTGCTTTTAGACACAGCAATTCTGTTTGATTTGCCAATCAGGGGGGTAATATTTTTAAAGTAGTTCAAGGTTATAAGATGGCATTTAGGGGATGAGGCTGTGACATGCCAAACAATGGATTCTTTATATAGACAACAATAATATAAACAGAATATCTGGGGTGCTCCAAATGACATTCTTTCACCCCACTAGTGCAAAGTTTAATTAGTATGTAAATAGCATACTCATTTACAATTGACATAATGCCACCTCTTTTCATGCCAAGCTGTCAGGGCCTATGAAACTGCAAAATTCCTGACATTAAACATTTGTTATAAACTGATCCTTCCAAAAGTAACTTAACTAAAGCTGAAAAGGTGGGAAAAGTGATAATTGCTTTTTTTTTTTAAAGCCATTTCTCCATTCTTTCTTTCAGAGAAAAGGGTCCACTTTGCTTTTGGGGAGAGATACACCACATTACATTGGGCTGACGGTAGATTCTGTAAAAGAAAAAAAAACACGTGAACCACCAACCCCAGAGTGATGAAAAGCAAAATGGGTAAGGAAAAAAAAATACCCTCAATTGACACAGCTATTTTCATCACATCAAATCAGCCATCTGTTCTTGACATAGTTTATTATCATTAGGAAGATTTTCTCAATTCAGACATGGTGATGAGGAAAGATGAAGAATTAACCAGATAAATAGCCAATTTGGAAAATTCAGGCTGAGACCCTTTTCCTCAATTTCCATTCCCTCTTTTCTCCCTGCTCCATCATCACACTCCAATTATTCCAAGAAAAGCTTCAATGACATGATTAGACATGTTTATAGTGTTGTTTTTCTCCCACTTGCATTTGGCATAACAAACTAAACACAGTAGGTATCAAATGACACAAAGGTGATCAACATTGTATGAAAAAAATAATAATTTTCCATTGTTAAAAATTACTGCAGAAACTTAGAATGACAGGTGGCCACAGTTAAGGGTATAGGAATTAAATACTCTGAATTAAAGTAAAAAATGCTGATGCTTTCCTCCTGGAATTTATTCATTAGAAATCCATAAATTTACCTTGGGATAAGAGTGTTTAGAGAAGAAAATTTTCTTTGAAGTCATCATGAAGTAATTCCAACAACTCTGTGTGGGATAATCTGAAAGGAATAAGTAAATGTTGGAAACTGATAATAAAATGAAAATATTTAAATCATGTGTTTAATCTTGACTTCATAATGTGAAGTTGGAAATTCATAAAAGTTAAGCTCATAAATTTAGAGAAAAATAGCTAAGGAAAATTCTTGACAAATATCAACACAACTACTTAAAAAATCAGTCAAGCTGGTTATTTCATCTACATAACATCAAAAAACAAGTTTGACTGACTCTCCCTCAAATAGTTCGCAAAATCATGTTGTTAGATTTATAAAAATCTAATCCACAGATTTGGAGGGTATAATTAAAATAATATCTTTTGACTAAAAATTTAAACTGTTAAGCACCCTAACTACTGGAGTTAAATCACATAAATTCCTTCATAAAGCTACTTCTGTCCTAGCACCCAGGTTATTTTGCGTGGTTATATCTTTTCTTTGATACCTTTCCTGTGACCTTTTATTCTTATCATGTGTACCTCAATATCTGACTTGTTTCAATTGCCAAAATAATTTCTAACTCCTTATTCTTCAAAGTCTATCAGAGTCATGATTATTGCTAGACTTTTCTTTTTGGCACTCTTTTCCTGATTTTGTTTATATCACACAATCCTGACTGTTCTCATGACAATTAGATGCTCCTGGTTTTCTCTGTTGCCCTAATAAAGCTAAATATAGACACAAGCATCTCAACAAAGCATTCATCCAACATACAGTAGTAAGCCAAGTAGACATGGTTCTTGCCCTCATGGAGCTTAAGTTTCTAGACCAAAGGTCAGCAAACTAAAGTTTTTCGGCTGAATCCTGCCAGTCACCTGTTTTTGAAATAGCTTTTTATTGGAACATAGCCATGCCAATTTATTATTTACATATTGTTCTACAATGACATAATTAAGTAGTTGCAACAGAGACTTTTGGCCCACAAAGCTTGGAATATTTACTCTTTGGTCTTTTACAGGCAAAGTTGGCTGGCCCTGGTAGACTCTGGATTCATCTCTAACTAGTCCAGCTCTGCATTCTTTTTCTCAGAGAATACATTTTTGGTCTATTGTGGTTTCAATTATTCCTTCTACAATGGCTCCATAACCTCTATCCACAGTTACGACCTGTCTTTTGAACTTCAAACACATACTTCTAACTGCTTGCTGAGCATCCCTACTCACCCACCTAGCAAATATACTACCATTATTTCAAGATAGCTAGGATGGATGTTATCTCTTCCCCAAAGAAGATGGTTTACTACCATCATCCTCCATCACTAGGACATGAAAAGTTGGAGTCTCTCATTTTCTTCCAACATCCAAGTAGCAAAAAATAAAAAACAAATATACAGATTATTTATATCTGTCAACTAAATTTTGTTTCTATTGCTACTACCTAGACCTGGACCCCCAAACCTCATACTTAGAATAATGTAAACATCAATTAGTCACCCTATAGTCAATCTCTTATGTCTCTAGTGACCTTTCGATTTCCTTAAAACATCACTTTATATAACTCATCATGATCTTCAGTAGCTCCCTATTACCATGGGTAGGGTTTCTCGACCTGTGGTTGAGGCTGCCCTCTGTGGGAATGCTGCATAAAGACTTGAAGGGGTCCTCAAATCCCATTGAACACACTAGGAATTTTCTGGAGGGTGAGTCTCCCAAATAGATACGTCATTATCTCTATTTTTCAAATGTGCATAAGTGTTCTTCTGATAACTAAAATACAGATTTGCTTATATTGCAAGTTACTAGTTTCATCTTAAAATTTTCTCATTCTTTATTTTCCCAAGTAATTGATTATAAAGGTGCAACTACCTTCTCAATGTATTTTGTAATAGAAGGGTCCTTGCTGGCCATTACATGCCTATTCTACCCTCAGGGAGAGTCTACTGTGGATTCACAGGGACACATGGGAGCCTAAGACCTCAGCTCTTGGGAGAGAAAGTAAAAGGGTAAAAATGTCTAATGATCTCCCCCTTTCTCCTCCTCTATTTCCTTGGATGAAAACCATGGAGTTGGAGGACTTCATGGGTTACAGAAAGGTTTTGGGAAAACAGAAAACTTCTCAGGCCTAAAGCAGTTCTAGACTTCAGAGGAAGGAATGCAAGGGTCCTAGGTGTTTCCACACTGTCTGACTCTGCTGATCAGAGTGCAAGCAGATCTGGACAACATTTAATAAATGGACAGACACTTTAGTAAACGATGCACATGTGGTAACTTTGTCCTCTTAGTCATATTTCTTAGCAGCCTAGAAAAGGTGGTAGAAAAGTGGACATGAATATAGAAGCAAGGCAGGGGCAGGAAACCACTAAGAACAAAGTCCACATTCTTAGCCTCGTGATTGCTTTCAGCTTAGTTCTTGTGCCCGTTTCCAGCTTTGCCTCCCACCTTCTCTCTATGGACCATCTGATCGTTGGTTGGCAGTTCTCCTCCCTGCCTGGCATATTATGTCACCGTGTCTTTGACACCCAGGGCAGTGCTATCAACCAGTAAGCCAAGAGAAGCACAAAATTATTTGTTTTGCCAATATACACTGGCTGCAGAGTAATCCTGAAGCTCTATTTTTTGTCATGTGCTGATTAATCTGCCATGGTAAGCGCTCTGGCTGATTTATGGAAACGATCCCTCAGACTTCTCTGACATCACAAAACTTAGAAGGGGGTAGACTGGTAAAACGGGACAGAATTCCCAGGATTTGAAGACAGAATTCTGGTTTATTAGCTGTGCAACTCTGAGCTATTTAGGTTTTCAGAAAGAGTCCCCTCTGTATTAACTTGGAAAACAACTGCTCCTTCATTTCAGTTACAATGATTAAAGGAAATGAAATATGTAAGGGTCCAGCATGGTCCCTGATATATGGTTGGTACTCAACAGGTGTTCCTAGAAGAGAGAAGGAGAGGTGAGGATCTGGGACTAAAACAAGATACATTACATATATTCTACTTGATTAGTGTAGGCTTGAATCATGTTTAGCCTGGGATCATGTTTCAAGAATACCCATAGTTGGGCAGGGTGCTCTAACCCAGTCAGAGAGAATCCTTGGATTTCAGAGTGACTGAGCAGGGTTGAGTTAACATCTATTGAGCTCCTATGGTATATCAGCTAGGTTAGCAGGGCTTTTTTAATGTTTTATTTCACACTGGCAGCTACTCTCTGATATAGATAGTGTTACTTCTCCTGTTTGTGAACTTAATAAAAATATGGCCAAAAGAGGTCCATTAAATAGCTTGTATTCATGCAGTTATTAAACAGCAGAGGGAGGACTTGCAACCAGGTCTAGGTGATTCTAGAGTGTCTGTCCTCTTTCTGAAGCGCCAAGCCCTCTCTCCTATAGACTCTCCATGAAGGCACTCTTACCAGTTTTCACGAAGACCACTGTCCAACTTTCTTGTACCTCATTATCCCTTTATCCATACCAATAGATTACTTCATTTCATTCATAGAAGACAGCAAATAGTCACAAAACTCAGGTTATACACATTTGAAATGACAATGATTGAAATATCTGAAAAAAACTAGGGGCTCCCTGCGAATAAGGGCAATAACTTCCTGTAGATACACTTTAATAGTCTCCTAACTATCTAGTCTCTTAACTATCTAGAATGAACCCTGCATGGCCCACGATGGGGGCCACGACTGCTTACAGCTGCCTTTGTGCATTTGGTCTAGTTCTTTGAGTCTAAAAGATAACTCTGATTTCTGGAAAGTCAAATTCCCTTTCCTCACTTGCTGCAGCAAGGAGTTGGTGGAAACCGTTTACAGTCAGAATTGGCAGAGTACAGCCTCAAAAACTGGCTCATATATAAGTAAATAGTAAGTAAAATAAGGATAAAATGATGACATTGTTCAAGAAACAGCTTTAGGTCCTTGAAAATGATTATTTCTGTTTGCCTGCAACTGTAAAAATGAGTTTCAGGTAATAGGTTTTCTTTTATATGGTAAATGATGAATGACCATTTAAACATTGACTCATCCACCAACCAAGATATAAAAAAAACATAAAAACTTACTGGGCTAAAAGGGAATTTGAAGTCTGAAGTCACCTGAATTTTCAACCCGGTGATTACACCATGGGGACATTCATTTGTCTTTACTTCAACTCTGGAATTGCATAAAATATATTTTGCCAGCCAAGAAAATCAAACCTTTTGGCTCCTACACTTTATGTTTTTTTTTAACCCTGTATATATGTTTTTTGTCCAAGTTGGTATATCCTCTTAGACTTTGAAAACCATGATGTCGAGTCAAACTGCCCATGAAAGCACCCAAGAAAAGTTGCAATATCAATCTTTGAATACTTATTTTGCCAAAAGAATATACAAAAGAGTTACTCTCTTTGTAAGGGTCAGGCTTAGCATAGCCTCAGCTCTGAAATCACGGTCCATATAGAGATTGAATCAGAGTAACAAAAACAAAGCAAAAAAGAAACACGAGTTCAACAAGGGAAAATATTTTTGTAAATATTATTATTTTCTACTTTTTTCCAAAATAATATCGCAAAAATAAGTATCTTCACAAATGTAAATATCCCATGTTAGGTGTCCACTTAAACTCAACACTAGCAATATAATGCCTTACAGTTAAAACCTTTAAAAGAGAGAAAAGGAAAGAGTGAAAATGGGGGAAGGAGAGAATGTATATAACTTTTCTGGCATCAAAGGAGAATCGGACTTTGAAATTTTAATAAGTACTTGTTTGGCAGATCATGAAATTCTCAAAAGTCACCAATTCAGTGTCTTCCTTCCTTAGAAGCCAGTCCTATGGGATATGCACTAGCTTCGGATCGTGCTGCCATCTCCACCCCGGACCCCCATCCCCACTCTCCCCAGCCAGAGCAGAATAAATACTTTGTCAAATCCATTATTCAATCCCATGAGTCTATACTTTTAAAATGGATTTCCAAAGTGTGAAGTAAGTGGTACTGGGGAATTAATGCCAACTTCTACTTTTACTCCCTGTTGATTCCACTTCTTCCCTCAGAGTACAAATATATACCTCTATCTGGCTGTTAAAATATGGTAGAGCTACAACCCCCAACATCACTCTCGAAGAAAAACTACTTATCTTCCCTTTTAGTTGGATTCTTAACTGCAGTTGAACAACATTTTTATATATCAGTTTGCATATAAACAGATTGATATACATATTGGTTCCTATGCTACTATACCAAACTACCACAAACTCAGTGGCTTAAAGCAACACAGATTTATTATCTTACAGTTCTGTAGAAGTTTCATGAGGCTAAAGTCAAGGTGTCAGCCTCCTTCCTGTTGACTCCAAAGAAGAATCTATTTCCTTGCCTATTCTAGCTTTTAGATGCTCCCCAGCTTCCTCAGTTTGTGGCCCCCTTTCTCCCTCTTTAAAGCTAGCAGAGGCTAGTTGAGACCTTCTCAGATTGTATTTTTAAGGACTTTGTGATTACATTGGGCCTAATCAGATAAGTCAGCAAATCTCTCTAATTTATGGTCAACTGGTTAGCTGCAACCTTAATTCTATCTGCAACCTTACATGTATAATAACATATTTATAGGTCCTAGGAATAAAGACATAGACATCTATTTTTCTGCCTACAGAAAAAACATATGTATACACACACACACACACACACACACACACACACACATCTTAAATATATGACAGAAATGCTTAACTCTAAGTAGTTATTCTTTATGTTGTTACTTTTAAAAACAAAGACATTGAAATTTAAAATGAATGTCATATAAATACTAGTTATCTTTTTAGTACAACAAACTTCAAGTTTATAAAGTTTTGATTTTCTTTAAGAAATAAGAAAAACAAACAAACTCCATCCCTCCCACTTCTCCTTTTTGTCTGTCTCCTGCTGTTTTCTTCTTATGGTATTATTTTTGCATCATCAAGATATATAACATTTGAACTCAGTCCTCAAAACTGAATTTCCACAGCTGGTTATCTGAGGCTTATACTTAAATAAAGTCAACAATCATTAACAATCATTTCTTCACTCTTGAGTTATTTATTTTAATTCTTTTCTTTGTTGCCTGGTATTCACATTTATGTGTTTCTTTGTTTCAGGATGGGCTCACAGATGTTGTACATCTCTAGTCCTTGTGTCCTTAAAAATATGTGTTTGCCTTTTATACCCTAGATGAGCATCTTGGGTCACAATTCTTAACAGTAGGAGATTATAGACCTTTTTCTTTGGTTTTCTGGAACTGAATGTTGCTTGGAAAGTCTGAGGCTAGCATGATTTGTCTATATTATAGCTTACTCGCTTTTTGTTTTGTTTTGTTTTGGTTTGGTTTTGCCTGGATGACCAAAAATATCTTTTTAGAGAATTCCAGGGAAGCTGGTAGAACAGGAGGATCCTAGGCTCACCTCATTCCATGGTAAAAAGATAACACCCATATTAGTGTAATAAACCAGAAAACAACATGAAGACTAGCAGAACAGTCTCAACACCTGAATGTACAGAAGAGCCACATAAAAGTGGGTAGAAAGGCAGAAACACAGAAGGAAATGGGACCATCAGCAAGCATCAAGAGGACAGAAGACCAGACCCTCATACCAGGCACCCAAGGCATAGGAGAACCGGCATGGGGAAATGAATCTCATAACATCTGGCTTTGAAAACCAGAGGGGCCTAATAATCACTAGGGCTTAATACCTGGAAATTTAAAAAATCAGCAGGCTCTACTTTGAGAGAGCACAGAAGGCAGAATCCCCATCCTTAGAGACACAGCACCATAAACAGCCCCGCTGAGGTCCAGCATAGAAGCAGCAATTTGAAAAATATCAGGGGCGTCTGGGTGGTTCAGTCAGTTAAGTGTCCGACTTTGGCTCAGGTCATGAGCTCACCGTTCGTGAGTTCGAGCCCCGTGTTGTGCCCGGTGCTGACAGCTCAAAGCTTGGAGTCTGCTTCAGATTCTGTGTCTCCTTCTCTCTCAGCTCCTCCCTTGCTCACACTCTCTCTCTCTCAAAAATAAATAAACATTAAACAAATTAAAAGAAAAATAACTGAGGTATCTGAGAAAGAGATTTATTTACTACTCTCAGAGCATGTGCTAGAGGGGCAGGGATCTTTGGGGGACTTCTCCAAGAACAAAAGGGCTAGTGGGAGTCTTTCCCTTCCCCACCCCAAGCCTAGTCACAGGGACACCTGCAGGAGCCAGCACAGTGCCAACAACCACTACCTAACTTGCAAACAGTGCACCCTACCCTGCATTCTCTCGTGGAACAATCCCCTCTAGTGCACACTTGGCCTGAGCCTATCCAAAGTGGTGCCACAAGCCTGGTAGTGTGTAGACAGCCCCAACGGAGGCCAGCACCACTCTAAAGTGACTCCTGCCACGGGGAGAGGGGAAGATAACCACATACGTCAGACTGACTATGGCCCCAGTAGTGGGCTGGGGAAGACATCAGGCCTGACTCTGGACCCTGACCACCACCTAAAGCTTCTCAGAGGACGACACAGGGAGATTGCCCTGCGGTTCAATGCAACCACAGCACTGGAAAATACCTAGTCTGACTCAGCTCAAGCCCGACCCAAGGCAACCCTAGCCTGGCCCACTAACAACACAGAGACCTAACCTTGCTCACAACAGGCAAAGAGAGCCACTGCAGACAACTGGACTAAAGGCAAAAGCAGCTCAGCCCCAACAGTAGGACACATGCAACATACACAGGACACCCATCAGGTTCTGGAGAACAGTGGACATTGTACTGTTAGGCACCAAAGGACCTCTTCTTCATAAGGCCACCACTTTCAAAAGCAGGAGGATATAGCTGATTTTCCTAACACATAGAAGTAGACATAGAGAGTTAGACAAAATGAGGACACAGAAGAATATGTCCCAAATAAAAGAACAGGACAAAATTACAGCAAGAGAGCTAAACAAAATAGAGATAAGTACTACACTTGATAGAGAATTTATTTTTTAAAATTTATTTTTAACTTCTTAAAAATGTTTATTTTTGAGAGAGACAGAGAGAGAGAGAGCGCTCATGCGCATGAGTGGGGAGAGGTAGAGAGAGAGGGAGACATAGAATCCACAGCAGGCTCCAGGCTCTGAGCTGTCAGCACACAGCCTAATGTGGGGCTCAAACCCGTGAACCATGAGATCATGACCTGAGCTGAAGTCAGATGCTCAACCGACTGAGCCACCCAGACATCCCTCCTGACAGAGAATTTAAAGTAATGGTCATAAAGATACTCACTGGACCTGAGAAGAATGGAGGACCTCCGTGAGATCCTTAACAAAGAGGCAGAAAACATAAAAAAGAACCAAACAGAGATGAAGAACTTAATAACTGAGATTAAAAATACACTAGATGGAATAAATAGTATACTAGAAGGAGAAAAGAATGAATCAGTAATCTGGAAATTAGAGTAATGTAAAGCAATCAAGCTAAATAGGATAGAGGAAAAAAAAGAATAAAAACAAAGACAGATTTAAGGAACTCAGCAACATTAAGCATAGTAACATTCACATTATAGGAATCCCAGGAGAAGAGAGTAAAAGGGAGCAGAAAATTTATGCAAAGAAATAATAACAGAAACTTCCCAAATATGGGGAAGGAAACAGAAATCTAGGTCTAGGAGGCACAGAGACAACAAAATCAGTAATTAAAATGGAAAAAAGTAGTGATAAAGAGAGAATTTTAAAAGTAACAGGAGAAAAGAAAACCGTTATATACAAGGGAACCCCACAAGGCTGTCAGCTGATTTTTCAGCAGGCACTTTGCTGGACAGAAGGGAGTGGCATGATATATTCAAAATGCTGAAAGAAAAAAAAACAACAACAAAACTGCAGCCAGGAATACTCTAACCAGCAAGGCTATAATTCAGAATAGAAGGTGAGATAAACAGTTTCCCAGACAAACAAAAGTTAAAACAATGTATGACTCCTAAACCAGTCCTACAAGAAAGACCATCAGAAAAAGTAGGAAAATTAGGAGAAAAAGTAGGAAAATTAGGAGGTAAAAAGGAGTGAAATTAACTATATCTATAAAAATCAGTCAAGGAATTCACAAGGAATCACAAGATCACAAAAGGATCTTAAGTATGAGACAATATACCTTAAATATAGCAGGAAGAGAGTAAAGAATAGGTTCAAAGTTAAGCAACCATTAACTTCATATAGACTGCATAACATGGTAATTATATATATTTATATAAAATAAACTTGGGGCAACTGGGTGGCTTAGTCGGTTAAGCATCCAATACATGATTTTGGCTCAGGTCATGAACTCATGGTTCATTGGATTGAGCCCCACATCAGGCTCTGCCTTGATAGTGTGGAGCCTGCTTGGGATTCTCCCCTCTCTCACTGGCCCTACCCCACTCGTGCTCTCTCACTATCTCTCTCAAAATAAATAAATAGACTTAAAAAAAGATGTTATGTATTAATCTAATGGTAACCATAAATTAAAAACAAGTAATAGATATGCAAAAAATAAAGAGAAAGGAATCTAATACATCTTTAAAGAAAGCCAGCAAACCATTAGAAAAGAGAATGAGAGAAAAAAGGAACAGAGAATTACATAAACAACGGTAAAACAGTTAACAAAATGGTAGTAAGTA
This sequence comes from Paguma larvata, assembly GCA_030068075.1. NCBI lineage: Eukaryota > Metazoa > Chordata > Mammalia > Carnivora > Viverridae > Paguma > Paguma larvata. The sequence goes on from CM057836.1 coordinate 61,212,412, forward strand.
CATACCTATTGGTAATTACTTTGAATGTAAATGGACTAAATGCCCCAATCAAAAGACATAGGGTGACAGAATAGATAAAAGACGAGATTCATCTCTATGCTGCCTACAAGAGACTCATTTCAGACCCAAAGACACATGCAGATTGAAAGTGAAAGGATAGAATGCAAATGGAAGTGAAAAGAAAGCCAGGGTAGTAATTCTTATATCAGACAAACAGACTTTAAAAGTCACACTATAGCAAGAAACAAAGGACAATATATAATTGTAAAGGAAATAATCCAATAAGAAGATACAACAACTGTAAATATTTATGCATCTAACATGAGGCACCCAAATCCATAAAGCAGGTAATAACAAACATAAAGGAAGTAATCAATAGCAATACAATAGTAATAGGAGACTTTAACATCTCACTCACATCAATGGATGGATGATCCAAACAGAAAATCAATAAGGAAACAGTGGCTCTGAATGACACATTGGACCAGATGTATCTACCAGATACATTCTGAACACTCCATCCTAAAACAGCAGAATACACTATCTTTTCAAGTGCACATGGAACATTTTCCAGAAGAGATCATATCAGGTCATAAGCCAAGCCTCAATAAATTCAAAAAGATTGAAGTCATACCATGCATTTTATCAGATTAAACAGAGCTATGAAACTAGAAATCAACCAGAGGAAAAAACCTGGAAAGAACACAAATATATGGAAGTTAAATAACATGATACTAAACAATGAATGGGTCAACCAAGAAATTCAGAGAGGAAATAAAAAAAATACATGGAGACATTGAAAATGAAAACACAGTGGTCCAAACTATTGGGAATACAGCAAAAACTGTTTTAAGAGGGAAGTTTATAGCAATACAAGTCTACTTCAAGAAGCAAGAAAAATCTCAAATATATGACCTAACTTTACATGTAAAGTAGGTAGAAAAAGAAGAACAAACAAAACCCAAAACCAGAAGGAAGGAAATTATAAAGATCAGTGCAGAAATAAATGAAATAGAAACTTAAAAAAAAAAAAAAACAGAATATATCAATGAAACCAGGAGTGGTTCTTTAAAAAAAATTAACACGGGATGCCTGGGTGGGTCAGTTGGTTAAGTATACAACTCTTGATTTTTGCTCAGGTAATAATCTCACGGTTCATGAGTTTGAGCCTCACATTGTGCTCTGTGCTGACACATAGAACCTGCTTGGGATTCTTGTTCTCCCTCTCTCTCTGCCCCTCCCCCCTCAGATGTGCATTCTTTTTCTCACTCTCTCTCTTTCAGTATCATCAAAAGAGAGCCAGTATCATCAAAAGAGAGAGAGAAAGAGAAAGAGAGGGAGGGAGGACATAAATAAACAAAATCAGAAATCAAAGAGGAGAAATAACCAACACCACAGAAATACAAAGGATTAGGAAAGAATATTACAAAAAATTTTATGTCAACAAATTGGACAACCTGGAAGAAATGGATAAGTTCCTAGAAACATTAATGTCCCAAAACTGAATCAGGAAGAAACAGAAATTTTGAACAGACCAATTACCAGCAATGAAATTGAATCACTAATCAGAAAAACTTTCAAAAAAAAAAAAGTCTGGGACCAGAGGGCTTCATAAGCAAATTCTACCAAATATTTAAAGTAGAGTTAATAACTATTCTTTTCAAATTATTCCAAAACACAGAAAACTAAGAAAATTTTCCAAATTCATTCTATGAATCCAGCATTACCCTTATACCAAAACCAGATAAAGACACTACAAAACAAAACAAAACAAAACAAAAAAACAAAAACTATAAGCCAGTATTTCTGATGAACTTATATGCCAAAATCCTCAAAAAAAATTAGGAAACAAAATAAAACAATACGTTAAAAAAATCATTCACCATGATCAAGTGGGATTTATTCCTGGAATGTAAGGGTGGTTCAATATTTGCATTTCAGTCAATGTGATACATCACATCAATAAGAGAAACCATAAAAGCCATATGATTATTTCAGATGCAGAAAAAGCATCTGATTAAGTATAACATCTATGCATTATAAAAACCCTCAACAAGGTATGTTTAGAGGGAACATACCTCAACATAATAAAGGCTATATATGAAAAGCCCACAGCTAACATCATACTCAGTGATGTGAAACTGAGAGCTTTTCCCCTCAGATAAGGAAAAGACAAGGATGTCTACTCTCACCACTTTTATTTAACATAGTTTTGGAAATCCTACTTACAGCAATCTAGAAAAAGAAATAAAAGGCATCCAAATCAGCAAGGAAGAAGTAAAACTTTCTCTATTTACTGATGGCACGATACTAAATATAGAAAATCCTAAAGATTCCACCAAAACAAAACAAAAAACAAAACAGTAGAACTATTTATAGTAGAACAGTATAACATGTACTAAAATGAATTTAGTAAGACCATAGGATTCAAAATTGATATACAGAAATCTGTTGCATTTCTATCACTAATAATGAAGTAGCAGAAAGAGAAATTAAGAGGATAATTCCATTTATAAGTGTACAAAAATAATAAAATACCTAGGAATAAACTTAACTAAGGAGCTGAAAGACCTGTATTCTGAAAACTATAAAATGCTGATAAAAGAAATTAAAGATAACACAAGCAAATGAAAAGATATTCCATACTCTTGGATTGGAAGAACCAATACTGTGAAAATGTCCATACTATCCAAAATGATATACAGGTTTACTACATTCCCCATCAAAATATCAACAGTATTTTTCACAGAACTAGAACAAATGAACTTAAAAATTTGTATGGAACCACAAAAGGCCTCAAATAGGCAAAACAATCTTTAAAAAGAACAAAACTAGAAGGACATTCAAGGTTGTATTCCCACATTAATGTTGACTATCCAGACTATGTTTAGTTCCTTAGAGCTTATAGAGCCATTTCAGGTATATCATCTCATTTAAACTACACAGTATTCTATGAGGTAGTCAGGGAAATATAATTTCCACTTTTTAGATGCATGTAAGTAATCAACTGAATCACTCTCCCATTATTAGAATATTAATGTTGATATGAAAACTGTTATTTAGCGGACTCAAACTTTTTCTCTTTCCTTTCTCCACTATAAAGAAATACTCACTTCCCCACCCATCTTTGCAACTTAGTGTGGCCATGTGACTTATTTCTGACTAGCCAGATGAAAGAAATTCTACTGCAGGAGTATTTGGGGGAAAGCTTTTACTTTTCTAATAAGGCGACGGATAATACTAACATTTCAGTTTCCCTGATTCCATCTTGACGTGAACACAATGCCAAGGGATTGGGCAGTCATGAGAAAAGAGTACAGGAACAATTTATTTAATATTAACCCCAATATGCTTAAGTCATGGAACCAATGTCATCAGCTGCCTCCTATCTCTAAACTCCTTATTCCAGGAAAAAAATAATCCTCCTTTTGTCTATCCCATATTAGTATATATAACTTGTGGCCAAAGCCTTCCTAATAATGGTGATAATGTAAATGTGTAGAGATTAAGGTTCAATGTCATACATTATATATAAATTTATCTTAAAGTTAAATAAGAGTTTAAGTCTTATAACCATCTTTATTGTTTTCCTGATAATTAACCAGATTAAGTTACCTCCCATAAGACACTGGGACCTTACCTGGGAAGAAAAATTTTAGCATTTTAACTCATTGGGCAAGTATTCAAAATAAATTGTTCCAAGAAGCAAAGTTAATTTATGCCATTTGAATAGAAAATAATATTAGTTTAATTCATTGTGTTTTCAAGTAAACCAGAAGAATAAGAATGACTAAAATTCTTTGTGTATAAATCTAAATATTTTTCCTGATTTGCAAGAGTCTGCTAGACACTGAATGATTATTTTCATTTGCATAGAATAAGCAATTCACTTTCTCATACATCTTAAAAGTCTACCTACACAAGAGATAAGAATTATGTTGTTTTATATTGAAATTGATATAATTTCATGAATCATTTTCATTGACTGATGATTTAAAAACTATTCCCCTTCTGGAAAACCTCATTATTGTTTGAAGCCTCTACTACTCTCCAAAAAACATCCCAACTTAATAAGTATCCTACCATGTTGTGCCAATTTGCAAGTTATGGGTAATCTGGGCAAATCTTTTAATTGGTTTTGAATCGTGCAGTTTGTCTCAGAACTAAATAAACATTAAATAATTCAGAGACTAAATGAAACCTTATAATGCAGCACACCAAAGTTGTTTAAACAAATTTTTTTTGATAATCAGATAATTATACATAACTAGTCATCATTACTTCAAACAAATTATGTTTTGTTGAAGCATGAAAGAGGTTTCCTGGCACTCTTTTGAGTTCAACTAATCTTATTGACAATAGGTGTCTGTCAGCAAAACCTGCTTATTGGTGTTATGGTTTGTTATGTTTGTATGTTATGTTATACAGCATGTGTAGTTGCTGCTCTGTAGTAAGCTTCTCTTAATTATATCATTTTTCAAATAAATATTTGTATCTTTCATTTTGAAAAATCACAGGTTCAGTAAACTTGGCAAATGTGTGTATATTTTGAAAAAAGAATGCTTTGGTTTTTATTCACTGTGGATTATCTGTAATAATACACTGCTTCATGAGACAGCACTAGAGAAGAAAAAAAGGCAAGCAGTTGTTTGCTGTGCATTTAAGTACTTAAACGGAGTCACTCTGCTTTCAGACATTCTTGCTTGACTAATTCACTGGAGTCAAATGGTTTAGAGTGCTGTGTCATGCCAATCAAGAGCATTAGCATCATTTGTGCAGTGGAAAAGCTTGCTCCGAAGGGAGGACGGATTCTTTGGCTCCGTCTACACAGATTAAGTAAAATGGAAAACTAAGGCATTTATCCAACTAATTCTGACAAAAAGAAAAAAAAAAAGTGGGGTCAATTATTCAAGTAGTTATAGATGCAATGGAGTTTGTTGGATAAGTACTTCAATGTCTTCTGATTTTTTTCTACAACTGGAATTGTTTTTGTGTTTCTGTAGAATGCGGGGCACACTAGGAATAGTACCCTCATGGAGGATCGTTAAGGAGATTCTCAAAGATAAAGCAACTGCAAATTCTTTGAACTGTCATTGCTTAAAGAATTTAGCACATGTAGATGGGATGATGATAAACTACTTTCACATAACAGAGTATACACCTAAAGGATCAGCGTCCTTAGGCCACTTAACTTTTTAAGAATGATAGACTGAATATATAAGGTAATAATTGTGACTTTGAATATACTAGTTATTAGAAAATGTTATTTTTGATTAAAATAAAAGTGAGATATGCTTTATTCAAACCACAAGGACAATAGATGATGTTCACCTTTTTTTTTTGAGTATTGAGAAGTTCTTTCAAGTTTAACGTATTTCAATAACTATATATACTTCCAAAAGTTAAAAGAAAAAAAAAGCTATGCCATCAGGAAAAACAGACAGGTAACATATAACAAATTTAAAGAAAATGTCATAAGAGAATGATAAACTAACATTAATCATTAAACTAATATTTGTTGGACAACTTAGAGTCAAATGTTTCTTTTATATTATCTTCTAAATTATCTTTCTTTCCAAAAAAAGAAAAGAATTTGAAACATGTTCTATATACATTCATTATATAAAGCTTATAAACTGTCTTTCAAACTGATATTGATTTATTTTTCTTAATTAATGATAAGTATAGTTAAAATGTTTCAATATAATGAATTTACACTTGTATTTAATTTTTGCTTTATATATTTTTGAAGATAAGATCTTGTTTTATGTATTAAGTGACCAGAATTTAAAATTTTTTATATTTTCCATTGCATTGAATCATTCCTCATTACTTCGTTATCTCTTTTAATCTCAAGGATTCTTTTAAGTTTAATACCTATTTTGTCTGATAATAATCAAACTGCACTAGCTTTCTTTCTTTTTTCTTTTTCTTTTTTTTCTTTTGGTGATATACCTTTTCCTATTCTTGTACATTAAACCTATTTGCATTTTTTCAACCTATTTGTATTTTTATGTGTTATATATATCTATTTGTTTTTCACTGGATCATTTAACCCACTTAGATTTATTAGAATTTCTGATTATTTAAACTTACCTCTATCTTATTTGGGGATAAAAATTTTTCTCTCCTACTCTATGTTCATTTTTACTACTTTTATTTTATTCTTTTGAGTGGAGTATGGTTTCTCATCCGATTTTTTTCTTTTTACTTCACTGTGCTTCATTTCTTTTAGTAATACTCTGGGAAATTTAACACGCCTACTAAGTTACCAAATTCTGAAGCTAATCATGAATTAACTCTCCTTCCAACCAAATGTTAGACAGGATTAACTCTGATCATTTCTTCTATTTTTATGCACTATTGCTGTATGGATTTTTATTTTACCTTTTTTTTCCTTTACTTTTTAAAGTTTATTTATTTATTTTGAGAGAGAGAGAGAGAGAGAGCACAAGTGGTGGAGGAGCAGTGGAGAAGGAGATAGGGAGAGAAAGAATCCCAAGCAGGCACTAATCGTGCAGAGCCTGGCGGGGGCTCAAACTCACAAACTGTGAGGTCGTAACCTGAGCTGAAATTGACTCAGACACTTAACCAACTGAGCCAACCACGTGCCCCATTATTTCTCTTTTATAAACACAATAGTCAATGTTTTCTTAGCCCTAACAACATATTACTTACTTTCTTAGATCATCATCCTTCCTTGCATCTCAGGATTTTCACATAGAAATGTCTTTATTTCACCTTCACTCTCAAAATACCTTTGTTAAATATGGAATCCTAGGTTCATAGTTATTTTCTCTCAGTGCACTGAAGATATTCTATTATCTCTGGCTTCCACTGCTACTGATGAGACTGTGTTGATTTAATCATTATATTTAGTTAGACAATTTATCTTCTCCAACTGATTTTCAGATCATCTCTTTGTCCTCAGTGATATCCAATTTTAGCACTATATATTTACATATAGATATATATCTCTCTATATAGATATATGTATATAGATATATACCTGTATACATAGAAATATAGATAGATATGTATATAGATATATATCTATAGATATAGATAAATGTAGACTTTCAAAACATTTTCCTTGGGATTTTGTGACTCTAAGGATGGGTGTTTTCATTGGTTCTGAAAAACTGTTAGCCATTTTATCTTCAAATGTTGCTTCTCTCCATTCTTAATAAAACTTCTAAATATATATGCTTTAGAGTTTTCACTCTATCCTCCATGCCTGCTTCTAACTCAGTCATGTTTCCTATCTCCTTGTCTAGCTTTACTACAATCCAGATAATTTCTTCAGATGTATCTTCCAGTTTATGAATTCTATTTTTATCTGTGTCTAATGTAATTTTAGAGGCAAGTATTGAGTTTTTAATTTCTATTATTATATTTTTCTTTCATTGATCTCTTTGGTTAATTTTATATCTGCTTGGTCATTTTTTAATAGACTCTGCTCTCTTGCTCATTTTTATCCCCTATTTTAATTTATTAAATATGCTAAACCTACTTAGTCTCTATTCTTTTTTTGATATTTTCAAAAAAACCAAAGTTTAGGGTCAGATTCTTTTGCTGATGTTTTCTGCTCCTTTGTGTTATAATTTTGAAAATTGAGTTCACATTCTTTAAACTTTATTTATATACATTTGCTGAGGTTTGGATTGAAATAGGTTCCTGCAGAGATGATGTGCATTTGCTCCTGCTAGGTACCTGGGGGGCATTAATGATCTAGCATCATTTTAATTAAGGTGTGGGTTTGAGTTTTATTTGGCCATATCAAGGTATCGTGGGTTCCAGCAAACTTAGCTGGTAAAGATTGGCTTTGATATGAATTCCCAAAGAAGAGGTTTTTCCTTTATTCAAAGTTCAAGATGAGCAATTTGTCTTGCTGATCACTTGGGGGAAGGTAACATTTCTACTGATACCGAGAGTGTGGCTTTATAGGGTCTCAGCTTTATAAAGAGGATCACTTTTTAGAAATCATATCCTTCCCTTGTGAGCACTGCAAATTGTGAAGATGTAAAAAGAACACTCAAGTTCACCTAGGTTGATCAGTGCCCTAAGAACACAAATCATAGTAACCGTTTCACTTGCCTCTTGGGTTCTTTAACTTAGTTTTTGACCTGTGAGAACTACTAAACTTTCTTGCCATTTAACTGATATACCTAAAAATATGCATTCACATTTAAATCAGTATTTTTAGTTGTTACTGTGAAAGACTTAATCTCTGTCAAACTGCTAGAAAAACACTGTCAAGAACTCCCATATCACCTCTGTCTGAGTGAATAAAATAATTAACTGGAAGAACTATCTTAAAAGTAGAGAATCATGTACCTGGGTTTTTGTTAACTGCATTACTCACGACTGACAGGATGCAGGGCGGCCACAGTTGTTCCTGTGGTCACCGCAAGTATGTGTAAACACCGTAATGTTCTCTGAAGGCTCACATGAAATTGGACTGATACCACATTAGCCTGAGAGAAGGCACTATAATTGACCAGGTACTTCTAAGTATCCTAATCTAGATGGCAATTGTAGTGACCACAACAATGAAGTTGTTTGGCTGACACAGTGAATGGAATGGGAGATCTGAGGTTGATGTGAAGTCAGGTGCAGTGCGTATGGTTTTGCATTGGCTGTTCACAGGTGGGTCCTCTAAACTCACCTCTGCCACAAAAGGTTTGTGTGAGGTTGGATAAGTGGCCTCTCCTCTCTGGGCTTTATTAACCTTATCTGTAAAGTGAGGATGCCGGTAACATGTGAGACAAAAATCTGGGTCCTCTCAGTTTCAACTCTCATTTCATCTCCTTTAGGTGCACCATATTTCTTCTCCTAAAGTTTGAAGAGTCTTTACTGAGTGATTCTCAAATGTTTCATAAAGTAATGAAATTAAGAGTCACATGACTCAGATTTTACTGGAATAAAGGAAAAAAGAAACCCAGATTGCTCCCATACAAGTGTTATTTATGAACTATGGTAATTACATTTAAATCAAAAGAGATTTAAATATAAGATATATCATAAATCATATTCTTTATAACAAATTATTTTCATGTGCTCAAATTCCAGGTAATATTTTTATTGTTACTGTTGTTTAGGATATTTTGTCAGTCCTATTATTGGCTACATTGTAAAAATAATGTACCTCAAATTTTAGGGTCCCTCATTTGAACATGCCTTTTCCTAAGATCCTTTTCCTCTAATTTTAAGTAACATTAGTTAAATAACATTCCTCTCAATTAAATAGCATTAACTTTCCTACTACTTCTATTTATAATTTTCTATATTTTTCAAAACCAAGTCACCCAAATTTTATAAACTTCAGGGCCTCTAAAACCTGAATCTGCTCTATTTACTCCTTTGTTAAACAAAGAACACATATTTCCTCCACATTTTCTTTGACTTATCACTTCCTTCAACTCCTACTAAAGAAAAGAAACAAAAAAGGGATTTGATTCAGGTATACTCATAGAGGGACATGTTTTAATATGGCTCTGAGCTGTTAAAACCAGAGAACAATTTTATCATTATGTAAAAACTCTTTGATGATGCATTGCCCTCCAAAACTCAACCTTTCTCTCTACCTTTAAGTATATGTCCTTAGAAGAAATAGCTGGCCGCTACAGTGGCCGTAATGTTGTAAGTTGTTAAAGTGCTAGTGAGGATAAATATGTGTAATATTTTAATTCATTTTGCAATTTCCAATCCTACCACCATCAGAAAGTATCTTACAGTTCCAAAAGCTTCATGTACAGTTGAATTTGGTAAAAGAAGATTTTTTTCAATTGCTTCATGTAGTCTGAAAACTATGATAACATGAGCAATTGTTAACTTCAAAATATTCTATTCTGTTTGTATTGTTTTAACATTAAAATTATACTCTCACATATATACATATTGACTATGGCTGGCCATTTCTAGGAATTTGGGTATTTTTGTTAAAGACAAGCAGCCTATTTTGAGATTTTATTTTACATATTTTATTTTTATTTTGAGGGGAATCCAAATATCTACACCATGAACTTAAATTCCTATAGCTGCCAGAACTGACAGAGAATTAGCAAGGCAGAGCCAAGTTCACGCAAGACTGTCTACGGCGCTCTTATAGCTAAAGACAAACCAAAATATTGACTAGTTCTTCTCAAAACAGCATGTATAAGTTGTGGCTGAAATAAGCCTGATGTAAGAAAGAATACAGATGGCAGTATAATCATAGGCTGGGTCTACATGATGCCAAACAACCCATTCAAAAGTGAAAAACTCAGTCGATCAGTTGGTGGTTTTGTCTACGTGCCACCGAGCAACAGGCTTGACTGATTTCTTCACAAAATTGACTGAGCTTTTGACTAGACTTGAGCAGATGTTTTATCACTATGTATGTTCAGTCTTAGTTGTCAAATCTATAACTCAAATAAGTTCCTCTATGAATGACGAATTTCTTTCCTACATCAAAACAACCTGAAAGTGTTAAGCAAAGATCATCTGCAGTTTTTAATTCATCTTACAGCCTAGTTTAATGCATATGCTTGGCACACTTTAGGGTATGCCTGATAAGAAATAGGGTCTCCCCACTCACACATCCATCTTTAATATTTCGTTAATTCATTTGGTATCACTGCACCTCAAATACCCTTTGAAAAGTAATTAAAATTCATTTTACTTTCTTTTCTTTTCCACTCAACAATTTCCCTGGTATAAGAAACCTATTTGCCATGAACGTATCAAATGACTACCAAAATTTACAATGATTGCTTTGATATTTTTCTCTAATTCTTAAAAAAAAAAAGGCTTCTCACTAAAAGGCAGATCACAAAATACTTCAAATGTTTCATGATTAATAATGAAAACAACCAAAACAGATAATTTTAAAATAAATTCTGTGTGAGCAGGTATCTCATGCCTTTGGTGTCTGTTGGGCCCCAGTACCTGTTACAGTTTGGACCTCAACAAAAATTTGTTAAACGAATGATTCAGTGGATTATACTGTACTATTTTTGTAGCCATTGACAACCTGTGGCCTGGTAAGAACGGAATGGGAGAATAAGTACTTCCACTTACCCCCCTCCTGTCCTGTGAACGTACTGCCCGTGCTTCTGTTATCTAAACCCAACTAGACACCAGAAGCCTAGGGAATTGTTGAAAACAAATGGGTGGAAAAGGGTGGACAGTGGATCTACAATGAGGCAAATATAATATCTACTATCGGCACACTACTGTCCTCTACACCATCACTGGGGATAAACAGCTTGGGATGAAGTATAATTCTTAATATTTTCACACATACACACAGGGGAATTACATATATGTGTATTTATACATATATGTGTATATAGGCAGATAGACAGACAGGTGAAAATGCTCAAAACCTGGAGTCAGAATGGTTGATTTCTTCCCAAATCTATTGAAGACATCGGACCAAATAATCTTTAAGTTTCTTTCCAACTATATTATGCTTTCACATGGACTAAACACGAGTGTCTTGGAAGACGATTTACTTCTAAAACACTAAAACTTCTATTTCATTAAAAATGTAAAACATTTTTAGACAAGCTGGAAAATATAGAAAACGATGAGTGAGAAGCACACCAGTTCATAAATGATGCTTCTAGGAATTATTTTTTCCTCCGCCTGAACAAGGCAGTTGTCAGGGAAGGAGATGGTTTTCTGGGTCCATCTCTAATCACTTCCCTTCTTTCTGATTTCTGTCCATCTTCCATCCACTATTTTTTATATGCTGTCAGCTCTCTTCTTTTCAAGCTCAAAGAACAGGCAGGAGGATGAATGGGGAAAAAGCAAAGGACTTCTCTCTGGGAAAGCTTCTCTGGAAATGTTTACTGCATCGGCATTAATATCTTCCAAAGAAAAGAGCACCTGCCTGTCTTCTGAGACTGCAGAAGCAACTGCCTTTATTTCAAGTTACCTGGGACATGCTCTGGGACACAATCTTTACGTGCTTGATGCACAGGTCTTTTACAATGTTAACAGTGGGCTGATGGGGGAAATTGTGCTTTTATCTTTCTAAATTTCTGTATTTGATTATGTTTCCAGCTAAGCAATGGATAAAGACCGACTTAGCCCAAGGACCTCTTTCCTATTTATGGAGACCTGTTTTTTTTTTTTTTTACCTTTAATTTAAAACCAAAAGAAGGGACACTTTCTAAACTTATTCAAAGGATGTGGAAACTATTTCTCAAAGCTCTGAATTTCCTGAGCTTGACTTTTAAACAAAACCCACCTAAACAGGAGGAATTGAAAGGAGTGGGAGAAAAAAAAATCATAAAGCATTTGTTTCTAGGCTGGCTAAGAAATTCTATTTGGTTAAATAGGAGTAAATTTCCCATAGCCGTTCCCCACATCTATACCTTCTGGATGCATGAATGTTTGCCCTGACGATTAAAAAAATAAATGAAAACACTCTTTCTGTAAGATGTAGGTCCTTCTTTTATATTACATTATTGCATTATATTACATTAATAAAATAAATAGGTCAGGGCTACAAATATAGAGAACACTCTTACGACTTCCCTGAAATCACTCATTTGAATATCATACTAAAACAAAATACTGTAGGTCTAGAGAAAGAAAATGTTAGGTTCCATTAAAACTATCTTATTTATCTATTTATTCAAACTCACCTCATTTAAAACAAATGTAAAAGCATGAAAGCAGTGATCCTGTAATAGATCTTTGCTCAATGTGCTAAGGTCCACATAGAGCAGGTTTAAAATTAAATGGGGGCAAGTCTTTCTTTTACTTTCCTAGGACTTTTATCCCCTCACAGTAAATTGTTAATAGATACAGAATATTTCTATTGATTAATTGAGTGTGCCAGCTATGATATGATTCACAGAAGGCAAAAGAAATGCCAATGCTTTCACAACACGAGGCCACATTATCGAGAATACTGTCTATGGCTCTCTCACTACTGTTAGGCACTTTTTATAGAAAAAAGAAAAGCTTTCATACCCGAAATGGAGCTAATGGATAACTTAAGAGAGACGTAATCGACATATTCATAACTCTTTTTTTCTGTTAATGTTAGGGAAGATCTTATTTGGTAATACTTTACTATTTAAGAAACTAGGTGAATTCAAAGAATGAACTAAGGTACAAATGACTTTAAGTTGGGATGAGAAAATCTTTTAGGTTGTACCATGTATCATGAATATTTTAGCTATATTGATACATATAAACAAACAGAAACTTGAACCAAGTAGCCTTAAAAGTTGAGAAAATAAAAAGTAAAATGCCTTAATATCCATCACAGGAATGTTGATGGTTTATTTGCTTGTGTTGGTACATTTGTTTTATATTTTATTGGATTCTTTTATTTGCCACTTCACATGCTAAGATAGATAATTAGTTAATACGCTTATATTAAGCACCTACTCTGCGTCAGACTTAGAGTTACTTGAGTATAGATGCTATTTAATTTCAAGATCTGCAAAGGTGCCAAACAATGAAATTTTAACAGGAAGTGAACAAGAATAAGTAAAAATTTTTGACAGTCATAGCACTTATGGAGGTTTTTTAAAGTTAAAAATAAAGCTCATGTCTTGTGGCAGACTCACTCTTGATCCAAATCCAAAGTGCACTAAAGAAAATGTGTGATTGGGTCAGGTTTTCGTTCACCTGGAAACTCTGTGAACCACTCGAAAACTGTGGGCATGCTCCTTTGATAGCTGCTTTGTGGTTCTAAGTCTACAGATATTTGGTGTGGACTCCTATAGGACTACCTTATCACAGTCTCCTGATTGGTCAGCAAGAACCTGACATAGTGGGGCGCCTGGGTGGCTCAGTTGGTTGAGCGGCCGACTTCAGCTCAGGTCATGATCTCACGGTCTGTGAGTTCGAGCTCCACGTCGGGCTCTGTGCTGACAGCATGGCGCCCACTTGAGATTCTCTCTCTCCCCCTTCTCCTGTCCCTCCACGGCTCATGCTGTCTCTCCCTCTCTCTCAAAAATAAACATTAAAAAAAAATGAATATAGGGGCACCCGAGTGGCTCAGTCAGTTAAGCAGCTGACTTCAGCTAAGCAGCTGACTTCAGCTCAGGTCATGATCTCCCAGTTCATGAGTTTGAGCCCCAAATTGGGTTCTGTGCTGACAGCTCAGAGCCTGGAGCCTGCTTCAGATTCTGTACCTCCTTTTCTCTCTGCCCTTCCCCTGCTCATACTCTGTCTCTGTGTCTCTCAAAAAAAAAAAAAAAAAAAAAAAAAAAAAAGAACCTGACATAGAGAGCCATATAAGACTTCCTCTTTTACTGCCGACCTTAGGGAATTCCATTGACTGCTTCTAGATTCTTATTTATTTATTTATTTATTTATCTATTTACTCGGC